>PTEX01000139.1:1337280-1541829 GCA_003342815.1 Eudromia elegans | reverse complement strand
ATTTTATTTTATTTTATTTTATTTTATTTTATTTTATTTTATTTTATTTTATTTTATTTTATTTTATTTTATTTTATTTTATTTTATTTTATTTTTATTTCCTTCTCCCCACCTTTTAATTAACAGGAAGCCTCCTTCTCCTGCCTGGTTCATCCAAGAGGGCTAACAGTTTGAATTAGAATGCAAACATCTTCAGAAACATCTGTTGCCATAATTTGGCTGGATTAACGGTCTAGTTTCTTAGACCATCTGCCGCTCTCCAAGAGCGGAGCGGGTTCCTCGCGTTCGCAGGCCGAGCGGCGCGCTGGCCCATGCTGGGAGCCCTCGGCCGTGCTTGGGTGTCCTCCCAAGAACCAGCAATGGGCTCCGGAGTCCTCAGAGCTCAGGGCTAGGGCTGAACATCCCATGAACCTTCCCCAAAGCTGTGGGAGGGGAGACGGGAAGCAGAGCAGACCGGTCCTTAAGGACCACTCAGCATCATGGGTGGGTCATTGGCATAATGGAGATAAGGAATGCATGATGTGATGGGGACAGATTTGGAAGATGTGTTGGGCAAAGCTTTGGCTAACAGTAGGTTAAAAAGGGATCTGTTCTCCTCTCGGCTTCTCGCCAGTCTCTAGTGATTCCTAGCATTTGCTTCTGGGCCTTTATTTTCCATGTGTTTGGGCTAAAACAAGGCCCAGGRTGAGGAGGTGGACGTCAAGACCTGGACTTTGGCCTACAGAAAGGAGCTGCCTGGCTGGAGCTGTATCAGAGGCAGGTTCCTCTCTTCCACCTCTGCCATTCTCAGGCCAAAACCAAGTTACGCCCAGGAAGCAGARCTGACGGTAACTCCCATTCTCCCTCTGCCTCGAGCAGCTTGTGCATCTCAGAGGTGAAGGCAGCAAAAGAGCCATGGGGAACTCCGAAGGAGTGGAGCAACCAGGAGGGGCCTGGCCATGCGCTCTGGGCAGGAAAGCTCCCCAAATCCCCAAAATGCACCTGGGGACTTCGATCCAGAGACCCACCTGGCGGAGAGGAAGGCTTTAGGTGCCGGATGAACCTTGTAGCRAAGTTGGAGGCTGGAACCAGACATACCAGAGGCTGATGGACTAGTAGAAAAGTGGGGAGAGAATTACATGAATATACATTGACACCTACATCGATTTTACTGCCCCTCAGCACTTGCCTTCTGCTATACGACCCTATGGTGCCTGGGAAGCCCTGGTATCTCCTTGCTGGTGGCTCGCCATGGCCGCGAAAGCCACGGCAGGAGCAAAGCCAGCACGAGAGCAGCAGCAAAGGGGCTCGTCCGATTCCCCATCGTGTGCTGTGGACTGCAAAACTCAAAGCAAGCAGGTACCTGTAACCAGAAGTGTCTCTAGAGATGCCCACTGCTGCTCTTGGAGTAGCAACCCACCACCCAACGGTTCCTCCTGTCCATCACCAATGACCCAACAAACCACTGATGGCAAAACGCAGAGCGCGCCCGGGAAAAGCAACGGAAAGCTTTTCTTCAAGCAATAGGCTCAAATCCCAGGAGGGGCAGCTCTGGATTTGAAACTAGATCAGTTAATTGCAGCTTCGTAGGCTGCAGGAGATGATTACTCAGTTCAATTACCTGAAAACAAAACCTGTGCAAATCAGGAAAATTTCYGACTCTTACGGTGTCCCCATTTGCTCCCGGGATAAACATGAATGATCCAGGCAAATTAGTGAGGTGATGCTAGCAGTGCTGACGACACCTGTAGCAAAAAATTGATATTGCCACAAAGTAAATGGGAACCGTTAGAGACRAAGCGTCTTGTGCAATGAGGAAAAAAAGGAAAAAAAAAAAAAAAAAAAGGCTCCTTAAAAAGCACCCAGACCCACCGGGGAATCTTTGCTCTCCAAGGGAGTCGCTCCAGGGGAACAAGGCCCATGCCCAGCCTGCTCCTCCTGCTGTCTCGACGGCCACCAAATTCCTCCACCTCTGGACACCAAATTCCCGCAGAAAAGACGGGAAATGGGGGAGGGAAACCTGTGCTTTACGTGGCAGGGTGAGGGCCGGGCGGTCCCCGAGCTGCCCCCTGCTCGGGGACGGGYCACCAAGGTCAGCGCCACCAAGGCAGCCGGCCAAGGGAGCCGCTTAATAGGAACCTTGTCCCTAAAGGCTCGCCACATTAGAGAGACACCTTCAACCACCTGAGACCGCCAGGAACCCATTCGGAGGCTTGCTTCCCGGCTTACACGTAAGCCTCTCGTGTTTTATCACAACCCCGCCGCTTTCTGATTTCATTTATGTGCAGGAGAAGATGGCTCAGCCTCAACGCACATGGAAACTTGCTTTTTTTTTTTCTTTCTTTCTTTATAGCCTTATTTCCACCCACAGCGCTTCCAAAACCCCCTCTGCAGATTCCTGCGGTCCATCTTGCTGTGCTGGCATCCCCGGGAGAGGGTTTTCCCCCCCTTCCTCACTCTGCAGCAAAACATCCCGTCCTGTTTTCAAGGATGCATCTCAAGGAGGCTCCCAAAACACACGAGCACCCGGCTGGGCTGCTCCGTAAGCAGGTCAGGACGGCGCCGGCTGGGCGGTGACGACAAGGTGACACCCGGACTGTTGAGGAGGACCCGTTGGGAGGGCGAAGCCGGAGCCGCGTGCGGAGCCTCCTCCTGCACCCGCAGAGCCCCGGGCGCGTCGGCGCGCTGCCGCCGTTCTTTTTCCCCCTTTCTCCCTGTTATTTAAATGATTTTGAGTGAGAAAGTAGGCCAGGAGGAAAAAAAAAATAGAAAAAAGAAAAAAAAAAAAGGGAGGGTAGCGTTGTTTTAATAATTAGCAATTACCGTCGCTGCAATATTAATTGCATATTTCCATAGCAAACACCCCCCTGGAGGGGAAAAGTGAGCGGTGGTTAGAGACCGCCGAAGCCTAAAACTGGAATTTCCTAGGAATGGGGAGGGGGAAAGGAAAAAAGAGAGAGCAAGAGGATGAACTTCTTACATTCAAGCAAATTACTACAGGGATTCCTTAGAAACCTTTAATTAGCCCTGCTCTGCTGTAGCATTGATTGGTCTGAAACTCATCAATTATTCAATGGCAGTGGCTCTTTCTCCTTTTTTTTTTTACATTTTTTTTCCTCTTCCTTTTCATCCTTTAAGTGGAAGAGCCTCTTAATCTGCTCCGGGCGTTTCTGCTTTGACTGGCCAAGAAACCTCTCTTGGCTTCCTGTTTCCAGCCCCAAAGCCTCGGAAGATGCGAGTCCTACAGGCAAGGTACCATCCGTGGGTCAGCTCATGCCATCCTGCTCTGGCCCCAAAAACTGCCTGGGAAAGGAGTCTGGGAAATCAATCCCAGATCAGTGCCTGCCTCCAAAACTCTGATACGYGAGTTTTTTAATGGGTTTGGATGCCACGTGGTTTATGCTGAGACCACAGAGCTCAAGGCCTCGAGCAAAGACCTGGTTTGCAGAACCACAGAGTTCTGCTTTAGCACCGACAACAGAAACCCGGAGCCATTTTGCATTACRAAGTGCCCCCAAACTGCTTGAATTTAATGAATTTATCCTTCCCGCTTGCCTCAGTGGCCAGCACAGCTGCAGAGACCTCTCCAAATCCGACCTCTGAGCCAAACCTGGCAGGGCTTTGGCCTTATCCTCAGGCTGCTCCAAAAACCCAGGGGAGCAGCAGCTTGTCCAGGCCACAGAGAAAGYTCTTGAAATCTGTCACACGAAGCTGGAGCCCTGGGAACCTGGGGAACTTGCGTTTTTTCACCACATGCATGTCTGATTTGACCTTTGTCGTATTTTATCTGTTTCTGGGACGGTGGGGATGGAACAAGGTTTAAATCAGCCATGAGTGGTCTCAAAATCCTCCTTTGAAACAAGCCACACATCACACATATCCCATTCAAATAGACTCACAGTGATGCTTTGCCCCTAAATCTGTGGGGCTTTTCCCTCCACTCCCAGCCAAAACAATCCTTTAGCTCAATGAATGGTAGGTACCCCAAAAGTACTCCCTTTGACACAGGAACCCTCAGGCGGTCCCATCTCCAGCATACATTCACCTTTAGTAGCACCAATAATTTTTCTTAAGTAAAGTTTGTTCTAAAATGTACTATTGGAGAAGGAGAGAAAGAGAGGGATGAGTAATTCATCTCACTAACACACATAGATAGATATAGATAGATAGATTTAGATAGAGATCTATATATATTTAGATAGAGATCTCTATATATTTGGATATCTATATTTATCTATGATGTGTTTTATACATATGTGTTTTATATATATATATATATATTTATATATATGTGCAAGCATCTATCTATCTATCTATCTATCTATCTATCTATCTATCTATCTATCTATCTAATATGACATTATTCATGGCCCAGCCTTGGTCCATGGGGACTTTCCCTACCTGGGGATGCACCCGAGTCCTCAGCAATGAAGGAGGACAGGACCCGTTCCCTGGCCCACAGTCCATCTGTCTTGTCCATTGCCTCCGTCTAACACGTCCCACAGGCATTTCACCTGTTCTCCACTTTATAGATCCATCCCAGACTTTCCAAATGAGGTCCTGCGAAAAACCCCAATGACTCAACCTGGACTCTACATCAAAAATGACCGTCTGACCACAGGTTTCCTTTTTCTCACTGCTTTCCTCCCGTTCGAGCCGTTAGAGCAACATCCCTCGCTCCTCGTGTACACGCATTGGCCTGGGTAATTCCCATCCCTGGGAATTTATTCTAAACCTCACTTTGGGAAACCCCTAAGCACGGCAAAACTCAGTGGATTTGATGGCCCTCAAGGTCTCACGTGCGGTAGTTACTACATGGGGGGAAAAACCCTCAAGCAAATGCAAACCCCAGAAATGCCTTGGATATTTGATCCGCCTACCTGTGCCGGACGTGCATTTGGAGCCTATTTTACCCTAAAAACAGGGTGCGTGCACTGGCCGCCCTGGCATGACAGCGTGACTTCTTAACCACAGAAAAGGGATTTTAATTCTCCTCTTGGGGGGCTGCCCCACGCCTCTGTGGCAGGAATATCACAATAAAAAGGTCTGGAAATGTGAGCTTTTGGAAGTAAGTAAAGAGAAGAGAGGCAAAAAAGAGGAATGAAAGTGAAAAAAAGAGAAAAAAAAGAAAACCTTACTTTTCTTCAATTTGTTCTTTTTGCTCTTTTCCCCCTTTTTCAATACAAGTAAAAGGCAGGAACTGTTGCTGTTTCCATGACCAAGGAGAGGGTTCTTTTCCATCTAACTTCTAAAACCGCTTGAGAACTGACTGAGGAGAAATCAACCCCCAAATTAACCAAAACCAAATTTCCCTTCAATAAAAAAAAAAAGAAAAAAAAAAAAGAAAAAAAACACCCCTCTAGCCTGTCTTAAGAACAAGTTGTACTTTCAGGAAGCAATAATTAAACAACAATAAATAACAAATTCTGCAGGACAGTTTGAAATATATCTGCTCCACATAGAATTTCCTCTCTCAGAAAATTAAATGAAGAAAAAATAAACCAGAATTTCACACTTCCCTTCCACTTCTCTCTCTAAAAGGGTATTTTAGGGTCCTTGTGTCACGCCTGTGCCAGGGGCTCAGATATTTCCCCACTGCTGCTTATTTATATTTCACTCCTCCACTCGAGCCACCCTCACCAAATTCTATAGTCATAAATAAAATAAAAAAGAAAAGAAAAAGGAGGTTTTCACAGGAAAAAGTTGATGCTCTGGCTGGAGGAAGAATTTTGTGGATTATGGAGCATGGGAAACTTGCTGGACACAGAAAAGCAGGGATTAAAAATCCACCTGCCTCACAGTATATTTCCCCCGGGCTGGCAGGTTTAAGGTTGAATCTTGACACTATCAGGAAAGATTTTTTTTGACTTTTCCCCTCCTTTTCTTCTTTTTCTTCCTGGGTCCCCTCTCCGGGCCCCGCAGGAGCCTCTGTGTCTCAGAGCCCTTCACCCCCTCCCCAATTTCAAGGATAACGTGCAGCTCATCAAAATTTAATGCCACGCGTAACGAAGCAAAATGAATATTTAATCRGCGCTTTTATGCGAGACCAGCTAACGAAACCGGTTAAGCGCRGGGATAAATAAATAAATAAACAAACGGAATAAAATAAAAATGAAGCCCCCCCTCCGAYGCTCAGCCAAAAGCTGGTACCGAAGCAGTTAAGCTATTGGCAACAAGCGGCTCCTAATAAACACTCAGCTAATTCTGCGGGAAAAGCACTAATTAGAAAAGCAATAATAATCGGTGTAATTGCTCTAAATTACCCTCCTCACCGAGAAGTGCGCTCGGGTGATGCCGAAGCGCAGCTGCTCCTGCTGCAGCCCCGCGCCGGCTCCACTTTTCTCYGCTTTTCTCTGCTGCCCTCTCCAGGGCTGCCAAAGGTGCCAAATCCCGGGGACTGGGAGGGAATTACCCACAGCCTGGGGCACCCTGAGGTGCACCGAGCTGGCCGGGCCCAAACGCAATCCCGGGAAAACCTCTTGACTGAAGGCACCAAACCCATAGATAGACACCTCAGGCACCGCGTTTTTCACAATTTCAGTTATATTTTGGCCATCAGGACCTCTCCGGCTCCATCCCCACCGCGCGGATCACGGTCAAGCGATCAACCTAGCCTGGCTCCCTCGCCCAGCGCCTTCGTTTGTCACCACTTCCCATTGCACTAACGCGAGCAATAATTAACAGAGCAACAAGCTCTCCCTTATTGCGCGCCCGTAACGGCCAGGGCGGCGTGCCCGGCAGCAGAGCACGTTCACAAGAGGAGAGTGCTTCCCCCTGCAGCRAGAAGAGCTCAGACAAGCTCATGCTGACTCAAGAAGGCCAATGTGTGGCCAGCATATGACGAATATCGGTTTTCCCAACTCAAACTACAAGTTAAAATAGAAAACAAAATTGTTAAAATAGAAATATTCGCTTCTCCCTGCGGTCCACAACCTTCTGCTGTGCTGAGAGTTGCAAAAAACCCCTGGGAAACGCAGTGCTCAAGCCATGGTGGAGCACGTCTCAGGTGCGGTTGGCCAAGAGCAGCCCAGCGCATCRTCCTGGCTCCCCAGCTCTGTGTTGCCCAGTGTTTGCAGAAACGTTCCTGGTTGCTCCACCAAGTCCTGGACAGGTTGATCATCACCCAAACCAAGTCCCACCTTGGATGGTCGTCARGAGCTTCAGGCTAGGGCTGCCAGCCTGGCGTGGGCAAGCTCAGACTGGCCCCTGGTAACGTGGTATCTTAATGGGCTTTGCTTAGAAGAGCTCCCAGGACAGCAACAGAGAAGGTCTTTTTTTCCATTTAATTTCATGGATCTTAATAGAATCTTTACAGAGAAAACTATTTCCAGAATAAAGTAAAAMGGCTACAGGCTGTCCTAGAGTTTTCCTTTAAAACAAGAAGGAAGCAGAAAGTCAAGGAGTGTCCAAACCCTGGCCTGGTTTTACCCCATTGCAGCCTCACAAAGAGGACAACCACACCGCACCTTTCCTGCTGTAACGACACTCAGCTTCTCGTTGCTTCCACGCGTGCTTTGGTGCTATTTGCATTAGTTCTAACGATGCGTTAAGCAAGTACTGCACATGGGGAAGTGCTGCTTCCCTTTGGAGCAATTGCAGCTTCTCCAGCCCTCGGCAGCTCTGACCCTCAGCACCAGGACCACGGCACGCGGCTGGCTGAGGACACGGGGCTGGAGCTTTGCAGGTGCAGGGAGGAGCTTCCAGCAGTTGTAATTTACCCTGTGGAAATGCTTTCTATTTTTATGTATTTAAGAGTATTGAGGACACTCAGATTTTTTTTTTTTTTAATTAAAAGAACTATTTTTTGTAGGAACCCARATTAATTGCAAAAGCCTGAATTGGATTGCACTGGGGAGATGTTTTTACTGCCTCTTAGGACTTGCTCAGCTGCTTTGAGTCCGGGGATGGGAAGGAACAAATCAGGGTGGCAACAGGACCTCCATGAGGACAGAGGCCACTGAAAAGCAACAGGTCCACCCAAAAAGGCACCAAGATAAAAATCCCAATGGCAGAAAAAACATGGGAATTTGGCCATCTTCCTTCAAAGATTTCTGCAAGCTCAACGAGGAGGTGCAGCAGGCACAGCACAGCCCCCCACTTCATTCCACATTTCAATGATTTAACAAGCTCAACTACCCAAGTGGAGAGTATTTTAACCTCTCGRTGCGTTACACGTGAGGTGAGCCTCAGTCCAAAGGATGGAAGTGGAAAGGGAAGAGAAGGGAGATAGATAGGCTGGATGGAGAAGACTTCAGGAACAGGGGACACTGGGGGAAGCCCAAGGGCCTGACCCCGATGGCACTTGGCCATGGAGACCACACGAGCGCAGGGGAAAGTTCACGCTTACGGGACCAGAGACCGGTTTTGTGTTCCACATAATTAGCCCTACCAGACCTACCAGACTCTTTCATTTGCCCATTCTCCCTTTCCTCCTTTCCCAAGTGGCCTCTGGTGTCTTAAGACCTGCCTCATTGTGCTTGGTCTGGTAGAGTGGAAAATTTAATTTTCAACTAATTAGTTTCTAACTTGCTGAATAACCTCAAATTACCGGGCATCACCTTTCCCAGAGGGGAAGAACATAACTATTCACCTGTATCCAACATTTGACACTGCTGGAGCCCAAAGAACGGAACAAAGGATCCCCAATTGCTTATTGTCTTGGCTCAAGGGTCGAGAGCCATTTATGACAAAGCTCTAATTAATAGTTTATTACCCGTAACTGACCAYGCTTGCTTTTGTTGGCATTTAATATTATTAGCTAAAGGTTTGCTTTGAATGGAGAATGAAGTTACCTATGAAATCRTCTTGTTCGGCTGTCCCTGGTCTTCAAGCAACACTGCCCTCCGGCCTTTGCTTCTGCCTTCCCTCCTTGTGGGTCTGTTTGTGCCACTGGCTTTTCACCCGACACCAAATCATTGGCGTGCTCTTGCTCTGATTACTTGGTCACTGGAAGGTCACATGAGTATAAATAATATTCTTCATTGTTCTAACGAGTGGCCTGGCACCCTGGCAGATCCTTGAAGGCCAGAACGGCAGGAGCTGCCATCAGGATTTAAATTGTTCAAGTTCCTGGAGCATCTGGGTGTTTTGAAATGTGTAGATGAGGCGCTTAGGGACATGGCTTAGTAGTCATGGTGTTGAAGGGTTCATGGTTGGACTCGATGGTCTTGAAGGTCTTTTCCCGCCATAATACTTCTATGATTCTATGATTTCAGGAGATTTGTGKTTTTGCCCCTTTTGCTTATGCACAAATTCAGAGTAAACTGAGGGGATCTTCAATTCCCAGCAAAGCACAAATCTCCCTCTCCAGCGCTGCAGAAATCCAGACCATGCTCCGGGTTGTGGTCTCCTGCCACCTTTTCCTGAAAACCAAATCCAGTCTGGGGGATTTTCAGTTCAGTCTAAATTTGAACTTGGATTCTCATCCTCCAAGTGACTTCTTCGTTTAGCAAGCGTTTCCCTGCCCAGTCACGAAATTCAGCTTCTACAAATAGCCCAAATTACGGGAACACAGACTAATATTTTAGTAATGGATGGTGGTAGGGCGAAGCTGATGCAACCTTGACTTTTTGGTTGAGTTTTCCACTAACTTCAGTTTTCCACTAACTTCAAAATTTTTTTTTGGCACAAAGTGGCCATCCGTTGTGTCCCTGCTAAAGCCCAACACTCGCTCCATCTAATCTGTCTGCCTTTCAGACACGAGATGATCCTAGTTTCCTCCCTCCCACCGATCAGCCAGGTCACATCTCAACCAGTAGGAGAGACCATGGGCACGTGCCACTGTGACCATGTACGTGACRTTGCTTCAGCAGGAGCTTGCCTTCAGCCTCAGGCTCCACCAGAGGTTTCCTCAAACCTCTTTAGAGAGCCTCTTTAGAGAAATCTACCCAAATCTGCCTGTCTAGACAGAAACTGACCAAAAATCAAATCCAGACACTTATCCTCTAATCCCAAATCCTTCATCTAAAAGCCAAGGGCTGCCCTTGGTTCCGTGGGTGGCAAGGCACATGTCTCTCCTCTGATGGACACTTAATGATTGTTTCTACAAGCGCAACTCCTCCCATTTCCCTCTGGAGGAAATTCTCTAAGAGGAAATTGGGGAAACTTTGCACTTTTTCCTGGAGAAAACCTTCTTTGGAAGCTCCGCTCCTCAGGCATTCCCGAGAGGCGGCATCCTGCCTGAGGCTCCCTGCCAGCACCACCAGCAGGTCTGGGCCACTGCTGGAAAACACTTCTTTGCAGCAAGATGGTTTCACRTATCGCTTGCCTTGGCCAGCTGGAGAAGGAGAACATCCCTGTGGGTACCTGGTTGGGAGCTGCTTGGGATCCGTGTGGCGCAAGGGGAGGGGAAAGTTGCTTTAAGCCAAGCCAGCTTGCAAGGTTAATCTGARCTCCCTGCCGCCCTCCTCTTCCGTATAACCTCATCTCCTCAATACCCGTTTGCTTGGTGCCCAATAAGGTCCCAGCAACCACACAGGTCATTGCAGAAAGGGTCACTTTTCCGTCCATAGGCAATTTTTAAAAAAATAGCTGTGTTTATAATAATAGAGGATTTTACTAAAGCCGCAGGGTTTTTCAACAGAGAGGAGCAGCTCAGGGGCTTTCRATACAGGAGAAGGCAACCGCCAGGCACTGGGGCATTGCAGGGARGTGGGAACACCAAAGCCTCACCTAGAAGCCGCCTTCTCCTGGGCAGGGATRTCCCAGCAGGAAGGACACGGACAGGGAATGCTCGAGGATCAGGATGCTCCTTATCTAAGATGACCCTGAGCGTGCCAGGCAAGCAGGGCAACGGAGTAGCCACAACGTCGTCCTCTCCATTCCCAGTCCTCTGCTGCCATCAGGTGGATGTTTGATTTTATTCTGGTGAAAGCTGCAAAATTTCAGCGTGTTTTCCACTTTTCCGATGATGGGAACCATCTCGTATGTGGGAAGCAGCTTCCCCAGGCTTCAGCCCGATGGTCCTGCAGCAAGTTTTCCATGGGACCCCGGATAGCAGGTTTGGGAGTAGGAGATCGGAAGGATGCTGGCTCTCCAATCCATATGGCAAAGACTGTGTGCAGCTTGAAAACTTCCTTGAACAAGGACTCTTCCAACCTACCACCACAGGTTTCCAGCAGTGTGCCTGCACTGACGACTTCTGCGTATTGCTGCAAACCAGTGTTTGCAGAGAGGCTTGGACATACTTTGGCCCTTACCACCAAAAGCAGGGGCTAATTTAACTGGTGGAAATCACTTTTTTTTCCCATGCAGGAGCAGCTCTAAGTATTATTCCATACCCTGCTTGCCCAGAAAAACGTTGGGAATTTGATAGAGGAGTCAGCCCAGCTGATCCTCGCTGTTCTTGTACCCTGAATGCTGCCAATTGCTTGGTGCTGGTGCAATAAGTTGCAAAGTCTCCTTTTCTGTAACTTTTGCAAACTTTTGCAGGGAAGGCTGCGGGAAAGGAGAAAAATGCAGGTAGTGAAGCATGATTTTCAACAAGGATATTCCAAGGAAGCATCGCCGCTTTGGCATCTCCTGCTGGCCCTTTCGGAGAGAGGATGGTGAAGGAAAACCAGCCCTTTGGCCTAGTGCTCCACAACCATTCCCGAGCTGGTAGCAGCTCAGACCAAGGAGAAAACACCCAACACAGAGAACAGGGCCCAAAATCAGCTTTCAAGAGGGAGGAGCTGAGGCTCCTTCAGATCAACAGGGCTGAAAGGATTTTGGGAGTCAGCTGAAGGCACGACAGAGCCCCACAGGAAGGAGCAGGAGACACCAAGGGAGCAGCAACCACACGAGCTGGCTGGCTCTGAGTTWGGGGGTATTCAACATTCGGGTGGCCCGAAAGTCCTCCCGGGGCTCCTCYGCCCCTCGCGCAAAGGGGATGCTCAGGCGCTGACAAAGGACTATCAGCAGAAAGCAAGGTTAAAGCAGCAGTAACTCGGCCGTTAACTGCCATCGTTGTTCCTTCCTATCTCTGCGCTCTTGATAAACAAATTCATAACAAGCTTTTACGGCTCCCTTCCCCGGAGCGCTCCATCAGCCCGCGCTCGACGTGCGCTGCCGGCTGAAGCYGAGCTCCCGCAATACAGCATCCCTTCCTGCGCTCCCCTTTGCATGCGCTATGATGTAATTATGCTAATTACCCAGCCGGCTTTGATATCCTCATATTTCCCGGGACGTTTACGACCAAACCTGTTCCTTTAATTTCCTTGCAGCGCCGTCGGAGCCGGCGCGTTCTTATGCGCTGCGCCGCGTGCACGCTCCTCCGCGGGCCGTTCCGGCTTGCCAAGGCCGCGGGGGAGCTTAGACATAACTTGGTCCTGGCTGACAAGAATTTTAAAAATCCCTGCTCCGCACTCGGGCCGAGCTTCTCCCATCCCTAACGCGCCGCCGCGAACGCCCCCCGCGCCTCTCAAGGCTTCGCCCTCTTGCAGCGCAGTAAATTTCCTGGCAAYCTTCACGTGTTTTACCCCTTGCACTTGCAAGGAAGGCCCCGCGTGTCAGAGCAACGTTTAATCTGGAGGGGGGGGAAAGAAATACAGAAAAAGGAAGATAAAAGCTGGAAGTTTTGGAGGCCAGGTCCTTGCAGGCAGTATAAAACCCAGGCAGTGCCTGCAACCAAGCTGGTCCTTCAACGGCTGGAAGGAATTGCTTTAAGTAAAAAATATATGAAAAAATATCTTGTGGCATAAAAATCTCATTACCTTGCCAATAGCCTGAGATGCAGTGTGGTTCGAGCCATACTGGAGTGGAGGATAGAGAATCCTTCCCTTGCGACGGGTATTAGCTTGCTTAGGAATATTTCCTTTCATGTTTATAAAGTCGCAGGGCGAACGTGCCACGGAATATGGACTCCATTAGCTATCTCATTTCAAGCTCTGCTGTGCGCTTTCTCTAAAAAATAAAAAGGAAAAATCTGATTTTTCATGCCTTGGGGCTACCACAAAGTTCTCTTCACATCAAATGTGATCTAAATACCAACAACGGTTGGCCGAAGTCACATTGAATAACCAAACGTGACCCAGATCCCCTTTATGGACTGTTTGCTCTTGCATGTTGCTTCCATAAACTCTCTGTGTGTGAGGAGATATAGCAGCGGCCCTTGCATTTGGAAAGCTTTCAAAATTTTTCCTGTTCTTTTCGTCCCAGTTACCACACGGTGGAATTACCTCTTGCTACACCATGTTACGCAAGGAGACAAAGTCATATTTGTGATATGTTATAGATCCATACGCATCATCAGAGCGCCTTCTGCATTGCATGGGATTTGTCTCCCAAACTCTGCGTCGCTGCTGCAAAAGCTGCGGTTCCAATTTCCTCTAAATTCAGAAATCCAGAGGCCTCTCCAGGAAGGAAAGCAGGGGGGAAACGGCCAAATACCATGCATGGTCTCTCTATACCCGCATTTCTCATGTTAACGGCACCTGCACCTAATCCAAGCCACCTCCCACTACACCGTTAATTGGAGCAACAGAGGTTTTGTCCTTCACCCACCACGAAAGCGCTCRACCCAACGCTGTGCTCAGAGCGTTGGAGCCAGTGCCCTGCTCAGAGGCATGGAAGGACCCAGGAGGCCGTTCGATGGCTACGAGAAGGGCAAGGACCCCGATGGCAGCAAGTGGAGGCACCTCAACGAGGTCACAGCAAACCCTCTATGCAACCTGCTGATCTTCCCTTGGATTCCGGATCTCACCTCTCCGCAGCACCTGGTAGGAAGTTCCTCGAAGGAGAGAGGCTCACGGGCTCTCTGCTTCACACACKGCGAGGTTGGAGCCTTAGGATCGGCCTCCTGGCTGAACTAACCACCATTTTAGAGAAAAGTGTGCCTGAATATGAAAGAAGATTTTTCAAAATGGAGACACATTAGCCATAAGGGGYCGCATCTCCTCTCTCGTCCCCCCACAGGCTAAGAAAGGAGATGAAGGAAACAGAYGCCCAGTTCAGAAGCAGACAGAGGGACAAAATGGATCTTAGTATAGCCGAGGGAGAATCCCAAACTCCTGGCACCACAGAACATCCCAACATAGCCAGAATCCATAGAACAAAAAGGGAAGGGTTCGGCTGGACTCCTGTCTCCACCAGTTCTGACCTCTCGCACAACCGAGGAAGAGGAGTTTGCAAGGCAGGAGACCCCCAGAGCATCCCAGGGCTGCGAGGAGTCCAGCAGGCCCGTCCCTGTCTCAGCAGGTCAGGGGAAACCCAGAGGCATTTCAGAGACTTCAGCAACCTTTGCCAGACGATATGAAAATGGCCTCCACCAGCGAGCAGAATCACTGGAGCTTGCCTAGAGCCCCACAGAGAAACGTCTCCCTCCCAGGAGGGCTCGGCCACATGATCTGAAACCAGCCAAGAGCGAGCTCGGGCCGCTCACCTGCTCAAAAACTCTTTTTTGAGGTCACMCGTGCAAGCAGCCCGCTGGGTTTATTCACACTGGGCTAACGCGTCCTTGAAATAATCTCAAAATCCAACCTGGGGGAAAAAAAGCAAAACTCCCCCCAATTCCTCTCCTACGGCGTTCGAGGGCAGTCAGGAGGGTTGCTGCTGAGACAAGCAAATCCTGTTGCCTTTGCGCCAGACCCACAGGGTAATCGRGACTGCCTGACAGAGGAAAAGGTAATCTTTTTGATAGAGCAAGCAGTGGTTGACAGACCAGAAGGCTTTGCWTGAATGCCCTTTAAAATAATCCGGAGCTTTAGGGCACGAATGTGGAAATTTCTGTTCCTACCGAGACTAGCGCCAGGCTGGTGCGGTTGCCCACACGAGCTCGCCAGGCCGCCGCGCTTGCGAGCGCTAACCAGGGCGAGACGGACCTGACCGTCCCCCCCAGCCACGGAACGGGTCCTGCCGCGGCTCCGGGGGTGACCGGGGTGCTGTGGGAACGGCCGGCAGCGGCGCGTGGAGCAACACCCGGAGCACCCATAGCAAAGCTCATGCGTGAGACCCTGTGATGAGCAAAGACCCTGTGCCCAAGGGGGAGAGACGCTGGGTGACCACGGTGGAAGCAAGTGCCCCAGGGTGGGCACCCTGCCTATGGGGAGCCAAGGCTGGCCTGGCAGGGGGTCCCACGCTGCTTTACACGCTCGGTGCTCACGGGAATACGTGATTCAGCCTTCGTGAGTTAGTCCCGGATGAACATGCGAAGGCCGGGCTGTGTTTAGAGACTGAGTAACCTCCTTTCTCAGACAGGTCCTTATCACTTCAATTAAAAGCAACCCTCTAGATTAATACAAACAAGAACTTGCTGGGTCTGGGAATTGCATGAAGATCAAAACAGGAACATCTTCATGGAGGAGCAGCCTCTATCCTTAGTGAAATTGCAACTGAGGATTCTACCTTGTCACAGATACCCCAAAATCTCCCCAAAAAAATCATCCTACACTCTTCAAAGAATATATATATATTATATCCCTTAAACTGTTGTGTTTAATGTGTTTAACAAATATTTTTTCTTCCTTGAAATCTCCCAAGAAGATTCTTCCTGATTTCAGCCATCCCAACTAGAGCTACAGCCCCATCCCAGCACCGCCGACGCTGCCTCCTTGCCTAAGGACGAGAGCCACCCTTACAAGCCCCATTGGATCAAAACCAAAGCAGCTCCGCAGGCRAGAGGAAGGCAGCCAGACTGCAATACATATATCCCTTGTCCTGTATAAGTCACTGCAAACTTTCCATGACTCAGAGCTATGGGCTGCCAGTGGCGGTAGCCCATTAAAACCCCGCTGCGGCACAGTGAGGGCGGCCTGGGGCTGAAAGGCAGGAAGATGAGGAAGACGTGGGTTTAAATCCTGCCTCTGCTGCTGCATCATCAGGTGGAGGGACCGAGAAATAACCCATGAGCTTAAATTAATTAAGAGCATGTAGCATTGACACGCTCGAGACGTGCCCGAGAGCGCCGGCAAAATAAGGRTGTAAAACACTATCCACCAACTTTGCTATCCTGGGTACAGATTGCTCCGCATACYGTCCGCCTTGGTCCTCCTCCTCCTCCTCACAGACTTTAACAGATCATTTTCCCCCTGCTCCTCCACAGCGGTGGTGGTTTGGTGTCTGTGTGGAGAACCTGATGCCTCTGCTGTATAAAACAACCTCAGCAAGTGCCTTTGAAGGGAGCTGAGTGAAGCTGAGGGCCTCCCCACGTTATTTATTAAAAAAAACCCTGGGATTATGGTCATGTTATCTCTATCCCACCGATGCAAGTAGTTCATCCCTTTTAATCTTCACTTTTAATTAGTGCTTTTTCTGTGGGGAAATGGCCACTAAGGGCCATTTGATTTCATCTCATGCTAGGGTTCATATGCCTTGACCACAGGGAGAGTGAGCACAAAAAAAACCCCACAACAAACTCCAGATCCCCRCTCCATGAAAGGCCAGGCTTGTCCCCAAGACCAGCCAGGCTCCGTGACGTTTAAGAGTAGCCGAGGAGGTGGAACAGCTCACACTCACCTGGAAGGGCAGAGCTTGGACATCATTAGGTTTGGCTTTAGGACATCAGGTTTGGCTTTAGCTTGATCCCTGCTGGCCGAAAGTCTCATAGCCGGACATGCACGGCCGCATAGCATCCCATAGGTGAATCTCTCCTTGAACTGGGAATGCCGCTTGAACATGCTGTGACCTGGAAAGAAGTCCACCAACTCCTCCTCAGGTGTAAAGGGGATGCAGATCTGCTAACTGCACTCCTTGTCACATAATTATGACGTTATTACAGCAGCTGAAAAAACCCATTTCGTCTCCAATTTCGGCTGGTTGACACGGAGAAATGTCCCTTGCCTTTGGGATGGCACCAAGATCAGAACTACCTTCCTGGATGCAGCAAGTTCACTCCTCGCATCGTGTAAGATCAGGAGTTAAACTGAGAGTCTCCCTGTTTCACTGAGTTGTTGCTGAAGGTGGGATATTTTTGCTATGCTGTGAGTTAGCTACATGAAACAGTGAGGTAGGTCAACACGGCAAATTAAAAATACGACAGACACTTGTTGATCAGTCATTCTATACTTAACACTTAAAACAAMGCCTCTTTAAGTTTAACTAAGGTCAAGCAAGTTAAACCATCAAAAGCAGGCAAGTTTCAACCCAGTACTCTCATTAAAAGAAAATACTCATCTAATATTCTACTCAGGGACCTYGAGATCCATGTAGGGCTTTCTAGACATTTAACAAGCATGAACGCTATTTGTCATGAAATAATCAAATACTTTTGGATTTAAACAACTTTTAGGATGAAAAAGAAGTGTTGCAGAGATTCCGTAGATCAGATCCTTCTGCCAAGTCCTCCCCAAACACTGTGTTTGCGGGATGCGATGTCCCACTCAAACACTCCTAAGGTGCTTTAGAGCTTTCTTTCCTTGTGGACGTGCAGGGCACAAGTGGTGCCAGCTCTTCAGTCTTCAGCTCGTGTTGCTTCTAAAGGGGCTATACTGAGCCRTGGCTTCAGGATGCAAAACTAGACTTGTGCTCCCATTTCCTCAAATCCATTAACCCTGTTCCTGTGCTCCACTCCTCCTGCAGATTAAAAGAGATCAGATACTCCTGAAGTACTTTTTTTTCTTAAATGAGGGAATTACACTGCTGAAGCTGAGCATCACACACACCTTCCCATTATTTTCAGCTCCACCACTTGCCCTGTTCCATTGAAACTTGAGCATTTCTCAACCTTGGCCCTTTGCCCATTTTAACTTCTTACACAGCACAAACCTCAAAGTCTGAGCACATTATAAAGATGTTTGCCCTCACATTGGTATTAGCATCAGCCTTGCTAATTAATAGCTGTGGGTTTTCCTCTCATTGGGCTATCAGACTTCTGAAGCTGTAAAAGGAAGAATAGCATCCTTATCTCGAAAGGAACCATTGTTTCTAGGTTGGTGTTATCTTTCCAAGACTATCTACAAGAGGAGGCGGCAGGTTTATGTTGCAGAGTGCAGCTCAGTGCTGCACATTTGCCTCTTGCACAGCCCAGGCCCTGCCATTTCCCCACTGCCCAGGCAAGAGTCCAGCTGGTGGGACATTCATCCCACATCCATAGGAATCCTAGAATCCTTAAGGTTGAAGGGACCTGTAGAGGTCATCTAGTCCAACCCCCCCGCACACGCAGGGTCCCCTAGAGCATGTGGCACAGGGTGATGTCCAGGCGGGTTTTGAAGATCTCCAGAGAAGGAGACTCCACCACCTCTCTGGGCAGCCTGTTCCAGGGCTCTGTCACCCTCACCGTTAAGAAATTCTTCCTCAAGTTCCTGTGGAACTTTTGGTGCCTCAATTTGTGGCCGTTTCCCCTAGTTCTATCACTGGCCACCACTGAGAAGAGGCCAGCCCCCTCCTCCTCACTCTCTATCTTGAGATATTTATATACATTGATCAGATCCCCTCTCAGCCTTTGCTCATAGGGCAGATGTTCCAGGCCCCTAATCATCTTTGTGGCCCTGCGCTGGACTCTCTCCAGCAGCTCCACGTCCCTCCTGCACTGGGGAGCCCAGAACTGCACACAGTACTCGAGGTGCGGCCTCACCAGGGCTGAGTAGAGGGGCAGAATCACCTCCCTCGACCTGCTGGAGACGCTCTGCTTAATGCACCCCAGGATCCCATTGGCCTTCTTGGCCACGAGGGCACACTGCTGCCTCATGGTCACCTTGTCGTCCACCATGACGCCCAGGTCCCTCTCTGCGGGGCTGCTCTCCAGGAGGTCGGTCCCCAGCCTGTAGGCATGTCTAGGGTTATTCCTGCACTTGCCCTTGTTGAACTTCATGAGCAGAGCCACTACCTGCTCTAGTGGAAGGGACAAACCTGAGCTTCATGTGCCCTTGCCAACCCTGGCACCAAACACACGATGAAGCACCGTGCAGGCAATGAGCACAGCCACCGCACACGCACTCAGCTCAGCTCTCCAGGAGAAAGCAGAGCCTCTGCTCAGCAGCTGGACCCGTTTCATGGCAAAATACCTCTTGCCCTCGGCGCTTCCGTAGGACGGTCCCGTGTCTCTCCCAGGCCGCCAGCCTCGCCTGCCTGAGGCGTTGTCTTACCCCAGGCTCCTTCAGGGATTTCACAGGAAGGAGCGGGCACGCCAACACCCAGCCGCCCTGGGGAATCTCCAGGGAATTCTCCTTCCCACAAGCTCAATAGCTTAAGAACATCTTCTTCTCAAAGACTCACTCTGTGAAATCCAAGGATCAGCTCTTCAAGGACACACAACAAATTAAATTACGTGCTTCGGGATTAATTATGCAGTGGTTTTATTTCAAAGAAATTCAAGATTTCTGAGGAACTAGACTTATCTGTAACTGTTCCTGTCACGCTGCCTCATCTCTCTGAAGAGTCTGGAGCATATCCCATATAACCGAGATGTCTGGAATTCCCTGCTCCAGAACAGGGCTCTAAAACCAGAACTGCCTCCACTTCTGCTTCCTTGCAAAACCCTGCGTGCTTTACATCCTCCACCTCCCTGTCCAGTAATTCCCTGATTAAAAGGGAACCAACTATCTAGACAATTCCTTTCAAAAGATAAGAAAGRACCGATGGGAGAGCATCCACCCCTTTAAGAGATAAACCGCAACTGCTGAAAGCTAAACATAATAGTCTGCTCTTCATCAGGTGCCCATTGCTCTTAAGYATAATTAATTCTTAAGCCATTCTTAACTTTGAGATATTGTACTAAAGCTTTAGACAAGCCCACAGCTAGATGCCGCTTACACAGAAACACCAACAGAATCACTGAAGCTTTGAGTGTTGCAAATTAAAAAGAAAAAAAATAGTTGTGCAGGAGTGCCCGTCACGTCCATTGCCACTATTCCAAAAGGACCAGAATTATCAAATGGACTTTACTACAATCCCTTCTGACTAGATCTTCCATATGCGGGAAGATCAAGAGCATCAAGGTCTCCCATCTTTGCATACCCATTATTTGTCATCCATTTTTCTTCTGCCAGCTGACTAGATTTAATCCTGACTGCAGTTAATGAAACAACAGCTAATGTAACATCAAAGGCCATTCTCAGCTTTGAAGCCCCATTCCAGCTTTTGTAGCTGTGACAACCTATTACTAGAAACTTATTCTGCAAACAGAGCTTTCCCAAGAGAAGCAGCACCATCAGCCTTTCCTACAGGAATCCTTACAGAAAAGGGATGGAGAAGAGGATCAGCACAGTATGAACACATTGTGATGGCAAGTTAGCACTCATGCTTGAGAGGTCAGGAAAGCACACATTTCATTAGTATTTTCCTGCTAGTAATAGACCTTCAGACAAGTAAGAATTTAATTCCTTCCCCCAGGATGGCTTTCAGCATGCTACGTGARAGGGGAGTATTTCTTCTAGCAAGGACCGTACTTCATCAGCTCTTCAGAATAGTGMTGAAGACCGTGAGAGCTCCCCAAATCAGGTTATAGCCAAACTTGTTTTGGCAAATGGAAGACGGCTTCATTCTTCAAGTGAAACACTCYGTGTGGGTGGTGTGAAATCCTGTATTTCACAATATTTTTAACTCAAAACCCAGCTGCATTAAAACTTCAGTGTGCAGTGCTAAAAAAAGCTGCAACCACAATGAAGTATGACAAGTTTGAAGGTTAAACAAAACACTTTCAGTTCACTGTGCCAAAATCCAGAGCTGCTATGGAGGCAGATGATTATCAAACCCCCCAAACTTCACACCCTCCCMCTTCAACACGAAAAGTCAAGCTGGACACAAAGAAAAGCTTCGTGAAATACGCTAGGTGTGATTTCTACTTTTTACTGCGTAAATTACTCTAAAGCTACTACTCCTGAACATCTAAGCAGCCTACTTCGATGGCACCCAGGCTTTTATTTTTAAATACTCATATATACTCATACTTACTTAAAGCATTTCAATTAGGCATCCTAGCCCACCGCCTAGGCTCTCCGATGGGAAGCAAGCAACCACCTTCAGAGCTCACTTCTCCAATTAGAGTCTGAGGTTAAACTACACTATTGACCTGCCATCAGTCCCAAGAGGTGAAGTACKGATTAAGCACAATGCCCTGAATGAGAACAAGATAACACTAGAGATTTCACAATACTCAACATTTGTATAGCAGCATCTAACAGTCACACCAGGTCGAMGGACTCTGTGCAGGACACTGCAATGCCAGCAGAGGATTCCTCCTGCGGAGAGCAGCACCTAAACAGGCAACCTGCACAAAAGCAAGGGRGAATTATAGAGATGATGATCCACCAACCATCCTTACACTTTAAAGATGCAAGATGCCAGGCTTTCGACATTGTTCTTGAAATCCAGCTACGTAACTGGAAGCAGAACTTTTAAACAAAACTGTGGGTAGTTCTGGAGGATGAGGATGGGTCTTGATACTTGATCTGAATGCATCCAAGCAGCTAAGAGGCAACTCAAAAAATCTTCTGCTGTCCGTGCTTACACGAGCTGACTTTTGATTACCTGACTCTGGTAGAACTAYGAAAACCAAGATTACACAGGGCTAGTACCACACGAGAAACCAGAACGGGGAATCCCAGCCCAAAATCATGCCGACAGCCTTTACATACTCATTTGTTTCCAAGCTTCGTGATGCAGACAACCATCTGACTAGCCAGGTTAAAGAGTAGTCAAGTTGATTAATCCTTCCTTGAGTGTTTATTAAGAAAGCTGAAAAAAGTAATTTGCTTCTCACTTGTAGTTTGGACTCAGGTGCTTCGCCTGGCAGAGCAGAAAAAAGRTGGAAGTCACATTCATTACATACCACAGGCAGAAACCTGCATTAAGATGCTTGGGGAGGCACTGGTCGCATTTTGAGGAAGAGCAGAACAGCACGAGGACAAGGCAGAAAGACATTGGATTTGGAAACAGGAGCGGGCTAAAGTTACTCATGGACTGCCAAAGGCATTTARATGAAATATAGGCAAGCAAACATCTGAAGTGCATACCCTTGTTCCACAAAGCTGCTGCAGAAACATTAATGGCACAGAAGAATATTTGACRTGATACTAACAACAGCCATAAAACTCGACTTCTACACAGACCGAGGTGACCTTGCATGCAGGCGCTGCCACAGCTCCACAGATAATGTCCGCAGCGTCCTTGGACACTAACTACTTGGGAGTACACACAAAAAAAAACCCCTACTATCAAGGTTACTGCCACGCTCAAGGCAAAGCAAGCAATACTGCCACGGCTGAACGGGAACACRCAGAAAGCTGCAGCAAGGAGACGAGAGAATGAGGTCACCCGACTGATTCAAGTTGCAGCCTGCTCCYAAATGCAATGGAGTTTTCCACCCAGCCAGCCACTCTTATCTGGTTCATAGGTGAAGTAAACATCTGAGCTAGTAAGATAATGATTTGTTTGGTGGAGAAAAATGGACTACTTTTATAAATCTGATATGGAGTAGAAACCTGTTATCACTAAACAAYGATACTTTCAAGATATCAAAGACACCTTCTCATACAGCCTTCAAGACAGCTGTATGAGAAGTGATTTTAACCAAATTATACCTTTCTAGCCATAACGTGCAGGAGACTTGCCATTTACTTAGGTTGGTCCGAATGACTCCTATCCTACAACGATACATATATATAGCAWTTACTAATAATGAACAACAACCATCATGAGAATTAAAACTTTTATTAGTGTATTCACATATTAGGCAAATGCAACACGCATGAAGCTTATTTCTTAGGTTCACAAGTTCTACCAATACATTAGTCTACTGGTAAAACTAGCACAAACGGGTAACTGCTTTGCCAATTTTTAAGARTTGTCTGGCCCACTTTTTCAAGGCTTGATTTTTGGTATTGCTTCTATGCCCTAGTCATTATGGCATAAAAATATCCACCACTATTATCAATTTCAGTCAACCGATTAAAAGCTGTAACACTGGCCACGTTTTTGTTCTCAAAGCTAAGTTCTCACTAGCTGTACTTACAAAGTACAGGGCTAGTGTAATGGATGAAACAACAGGAAAAACAGACAAAGGCAATCCTGCTACTGCCACAATAACAAAAGAATGACAGACAGCTAGATCACAAGATTGTTAGTAAGATGTATATTTTTCAAGTCAGAATAACCCTTCTATACAGTTTCCCAACCCTTCCCCAACCCAGACTTATCTGTAGAATATATTTCAGAGTATTTTTAATATGGTGCAGCTGTAGTGTCCAAAGGTTCACAATAACATGCACTGTCATGAAGAACCTAGAAGTCCTCCTTCGCTGGTCATACCTCAGCAACCACTATCCTAGAGGTTTTGCAGAAGCAACTACTTTTAATAACAAGGCCCATTATGACATTATGAATGCGTATGATCTGGTATGTAAGTAACCTATACAAAGCCACTCAGATCAGAAATTTAAAGTTCTGTTACTGAAATATGTTAAGAAGCTGCATCTAATTTAAAACCTATACGAAAGAGTCTAGTTTACCCTGGGAGAGGATTTTTCAAGGTATTTGGCTTCACAAATTAAAAATGAGATTCTTAGTGACGTCTGCTTAGTTGCAGCATACAGATGTAAGAAGGAGTTAGCCAGAAACCTTGTCTATTTAATCCAGTATCCAATGCTACTAAAAATTCTCATTCCATGAGAAAAMACACTGATAGCAATGATTCAAGACACAAAAAAGTCCCAAATTCATCAGTGCCAGCAATGTCAGCACATCTGCTGCTGGCCAAAGGTGCCTCAACTTGGATGGGTAGGGAAAAATAGACTCCTAGTGTGATGGATACTTGGAATTTAAAATGTGAATTCATTTTAGGCCCCATTAAGCATATAATGTGTCTTAAGATTTCAGAGATGAATCTCAGACATTTCTTTCCCTTCCAAAGGAGGGATTTCTTTTTTCTTTAAGAAGGCAGCAAAAAATTAAGCTTTTCTACAAGGAAAGTCTGCTTTTTATGCTTAGGACAACTTGAAAACCTGCTTATATAAAAAAATATAAAAGAATAAAGGAGTAGAGTCTTGGAATTTTGAGAGATTTACCCCAATCAAAAAACCAAACATCTATTTATGGGAACTAAAATGTAGAACAGCACAATACTGTGATATTTGAGATCATGATACATTACCTGTACATATACTTAACTATTCATGTTATTGATAAACCATTAGGACACTCAATTATATACCCAATAAAAACACCATTAAGAGTCTTTAGAACTGTCCCTTCTTCTTTCTGAAGAAGGCATTTCTATACACTAAATTTTCATCTAGTATCAGAGTATAGGAAACAGAATCCACAAGGTGCTTTAATTGATGAGACCTCAAGTGCTGTTTTCTTTTTTCTTTTTTTTTTCTTTCCTTTTTTTTTAAAAAAAACCTTTTTGGATAGTAAACAGTTCATGGGGACCACACACAAATACTACGACAGACGAGCTGTTATATTAAGTCTGTTGATTGGACTTGATATTTAGCCCACTGGTAACGGAGGGAGTTTTACGACATGCTGGAGCAGCGTACTGAAGGGGAGCCCATCTGAGTCAATACTTTGTCCAACCATTGTAGAGGTCCGTTCAGATGCAGCTCAATCCAGCAGGGAGTGCTTGTTACCGTCTGCCTCCTGCAAAAGGAAGGGGAATTGAAGAGTCAGAAAGCAGCTTTGGTTATCATAAAGGCCTCCATCGCCTCATCAAATGTTTCCATCTGTATGTACCGAAGACAAAAATCCAGAACTATTACACAACTCGCTAAGGTTTTTCAGATAGTCCTTGTCAACAGCCATACATCATCAGTGTTCGGAATGGAGCTTTACTCTGCAGATTAAATCTASAGCAATTGCTTCAAGTGCTGTAATCGGAAGCCCTGTTTCCAAAAAGATTCAAAACTGAAGCTGAGCTGGTGCTCACACCACAGTCAGTCTGACACAGCGGGTATCAAAATCTTCGAAGAATTTGCGTGCATAACTGGGCTTGAATTTAGAAGACAAGTACTGACAAAGAAGAAACAGAAATCCTTTGCTCTGCACAGGACTACCATAATCATAAGGACTGTTTTTTCAGAGCAATCAAGAGAAACGTAAAAGGGAACTGCACGAGGTGCTGTCAAAAACACTGCATCGTGACACAGTATGTGGTTACACAGTGTTAAGAGATGTTATCTTAAAGGAACACCAAACTTTGTCTCTGATTTCCTGTATTTATACTTCTACATTTGTTTTGTACTACAGCATCCTCACGCAAACCATTTAAGTAAAATTTTTATGTTTCCTTTGTCTTCTATATAAATATCTCTGTATTTTTCCGGGATAGAAGCCTTTAATTAAACAYCACACAGAAAGATTCAGTAATGCTGAAGGGTTGACAAGCTGCACTCATTCTGCTGTGTGTTTTTGTTTTAGGGATCTGCTGTTCCAAAATCRTCCTTCCCATTTCCAAATTAAAGAAATCGGGATTGGATATTCTCTACRTGAGAAATCCTGTTATTTCACAGTACCTACTCTAGGCCCAGACGTTTTCTTGAACTAGAAGGACAGGACTATTGCTGCTAAGCCCATTCCTAGTAATTCCAGCTATTCCAAAGTCAAAGAAGGAGTTATAAAGATCCAAGGGCAGATTTATGGGGCACAAATACAGCCCTCCTTCATTTCTGGCACTGGCACTGCACCCCTCCGCTTTACAGTTCCTCTTGATTATATAAACAGGTTTAAAGGCAGAAAAGTTAAGCCCACAAGTGGACGGATTTCAAGAGCTGTCTGTGGTTTTTACATTTTCTAGGACAAGAGAGCGGTTGGGGTCTGTGCTCTCTCAGCCTTCTGAAAAACACTGTTATCTTAGTCCCAAATGCTGATGCCAAAACAAAGTGATCCAATAAAAGAACAATCTAAACCACAGGAAATACAATTCCATTTAGTCTCGAATCCTCTCCCAAAGAAGGAAGCGCATTATTCCACCGCTGTCAACTCCCCTGCAATGTGTTCCATACCATACTTCCTCCCTGCTTTGTAGCTGGTTTGGTTCAACAGCCCTAACTCTTCACAGAGCTGGCAAACAAGAAAATAGTGGCRGCGCCTTAACGCTCTGTTCAAAATTAAAATTTTTTAGCTATTTACCCATGAGTTTCCAGTTTGCACCTCACATCATTTCTTTGCTATAGTAGCTTCTACTTAATTTTCTTCCAAAGATGATTCTGTCTGAAMTTCTAATCCTCAATGCAAGCCAATAACATATCAAACAAGTATTAACTACTGCTCGGGCTGGATTGATTTTTTCCCCACTTCAACTATTTTGACAATTCAAACTATAACCATTTGAATTCACAGTTGTGTGGACAGCAGCAAATTCTTCTTGCTTTAATCACCACTTCAGCATAACCTAGAAGTTTCCTGCATTGATAATTTACCAGCACTGTCCTGAACAGATGCAAATTTACAGCTTTATGCAGTAACCAAATTCTGCTCTCTTCTGGCAGGSTTTCCACTGGAACCTTTTCAGCCCTGTGATCTCTGAAGGGTTTACAGATTACTAACAACCAACATTTTCCCTCTTTAGAAACAACCTTTAGCAAAAGCCTCCCCACTGCTCTAACCCAGCACTGGCACTTCATTCACTTCCAAGTTGTCTCCATATCATCTGACTGATTAAGCCTTTCTTCTGTTCCGATTTGAATGTTGTATTTAATTATGCCTAAGTGTATACATACTCCTTTTGAGCCAAATCCAACAGTTCTTTAAACTCGAGCCAGACTTTTTTTTTCCCCTTCTGTACCTCTGACGAACAAAGAGATACCAATTTATTCCATTACTCAAATATCTCATTTCATCTAATTAGGCTTTTACAAAACTGGCTTCACTCAGCYGAGAGTCCTCCCCCACATACCGGTGCTCACATCTACGTGGATATTTCACAAGGCAGATAAAAGAATCAAAAGACCAGGATCTGCTCTGTAACCACACCGTATCATCCAACTTCAAAATCAGGAATGATTTGGATTAAAAAAAAAGTCATTATGTACTGCAATAGGATTGGATATGATGATATTTCTATTCTTTCAGAGAACATTTTTTTGATCTGTTTARGGGATTCTTTTTTTTTTAAACCACAACTCCAAAATAATGAAAACTTCTTTAAAACTGCTCAGTTAGAAGTCAGATGTTTTTCTTCCCCAATTCCCATGTTACATTAAAAACAGGCACCATCCTAAGTTAGTTTTCAGTTTTGCTAAYAGAGAATACAATTGGAATCCATTCAAAGGCAGAAAAAGGACTACTTTTTCCCCACTCAAAAAATCATTTTTAGCAGTTTTACCACATACACGCACAGAGTCATCTTACTCCTGCAACRTTTTTCCACTACRAGTTCCAAAGTATTTGCCATCCCTTACATGTGTCTTCTCCAGCCCTTTTATTCTGTGCAATGGCCTAAGAGTTGCTCCAATTTTCTCCCCTGGGTACCATCTACTGAATCCAACACCACATCCTAACCAGCTCCCTACACTCTACACAGAGTGTAAAATGACAGTAGGTTTAGCAAAGAATTATACCGCAAACATTGACATTTCTGGATGCAGTCAGTGTTTTCCACTGACCACAAGAAGCAAGCACGACTGATGGGTGAACTTTGACTTCTTGCTCAACAGCTAACTTGCATTCAATGCCAAAACCAGGTTACTTGTCTTACTGACTTAGAAGCTACATAGTTGAGGGGAGAGGGAAAAAACTGTGTGTTCAACCTGCAGAGCGAGTATCTACAGCAATGGTAAAGAGCCAGTACCTGTGGCTTTGGAGGCAGACAGAAAGAGAGCATTGCCAAAACAAGAAAGTGATTATTCTAAATTTAAAAAGCTCAGATTTTTTTTTCTTACCTGTACTCAGCTCCCCATCCTTTAACAAAGCTCATTCTTATGGTACACATTCTAGTAAGCTGATAGACTGCTTCAAAACCCTGATTCACAGATTGAGCCAGAAGAGCAGCAAATTCCTGGTTATTAAAGATTTTTAGATTGCATCCTACAAAGAAAAGTATAAAAAAAAGAGGTACAATTAATATATACTCACATTAGCTACACAGAAGTCCAAAACTGTGAAGAAACCCCTCCTATGTGTCCAAAGAAAAGCAAATGAACACACTGGATAAAAGACCTTTTCAGGCTACTAACCTGGTGGGATTTTGCACACGGTTGCAGGATGCCAGCCGTATCTTTGATTACAGTTGGGGCTCTGAACAAAAATTGCACTATCACTTAGGCACTCGGCAAAAACTTCTCCACCAATGTAGTAGAGACGTACTCCCCTTCCTGCAACAAACCCAAAGGAACTCCAGTTATGATATGATCTAAGTCGATTTACAAACAAGGAAGGTGTTTTTCTTTTTTTTTTCCCCAGAGAAGGCCAAGGTTTTTCTTTACAGCAGCAACAGCAACCAGTTATCTAGATGGCCATGCTGCTGGGCTGACAGCTGTAGTGAGAGCAGAGCACAATTAACTTGCATTTTTTCCTCCCTTCTCACAAACACACCATTTGAAGGAAAAGCATACAAATATTTGGTTAAGAGGATGCTTGAATTTTCTACCACGAATGGGATTGCAACCAAATTCTGGCTGGGAAGCAGCAGTCATTCCCAAACAACTTTTTCACTTGAAGAAATACTTAGAATTGAAATAAAAAGAAGATCAGATTCAACATTATAAAATCTATGCCGGCACTAATTATAGTATGTTTTAAGCAGCACATGCCACTGTGATAATGGAGGGGAGGGAAAGACAAGGATCYCCCTCTCTAGACTCATCCCATGCACCCACACAGCTAAGCAACCCACACCGTTAAACTCTTTTCCCTAATTCTTTGACAAAAAGAATGGGACTTCGTTCAGCCCTACTTCCAAAACAGAAGCCACCTCCTTCACTTCTAAACTGTGGTCTTGTTCTGAGTGGGGAAAAAAAAAAAATCTAGATACTCTGGCACAAAAAAAAAAAAAAAAGTAATATAGGACTGATCTCTAAAAACAAGCTACTTATGATTAACAGATCTTTTAAACACCCTAGTTTCTAAGAATCCCTCTCCCTCTTTTCTTTGAAAAAGGTTTTTCAAACAAAATGCRATGTTCTCTTAAAAACCTCCTCACATGTTTGCTTTTCCTCATCGTTGACCATTTTGATCAGTCAGCACAGGCATATCCTGGGTTTCTCCATAACTAAATTTTAGTACATAAATATTTAGATTTGGGGTGGGAGGAATCAGAGGTTTCAGTAAAAAAATAAAACACATTAAGGAACACTGCTAAATGAAAAYAAAACAGAATTCAGCAAAAATTAGAATATAATTCAACAAAAACTTAAAAGATGCTGCATTGTGGTAAATGATATTCTTTATTAATTATTTCAAAGCGAATCTTGATCATGTGAAAACAGCATGTTACCCCCATGGCAGCTTTTCACATTTCACAAAAGTCAAGAGGTACTGTGTATGTACAATTTGCATTTTAAAGGTTAGAATAAACTGAGCAACCTTTTGGTATTTTCTAATTACAGCTTAAAAGTCAATTATAACCAAATACGAACTTAAGGGCTACCCAGGGCAGTGCAGTCCAGCAAGGCACCCGAAGGCCACAACCTGCCCACAGGACGCTTCTGTTCAGCCCATAATCTTTGAGACGACTGACAAAAGCTGTGTGAGCAACAGAGCTACCTGTACAGGTGAGTGCTTCCTCCTGTGCCTGCTCTCAGCCTGCCAGCTSTGACAGTGCTGCTGCCACCACCTTGGAGACACTGAAAGAGGAAAGGCAGCAGCTYCTCTCATCTTCAGCCATCACTAAAACTTCTCCCTATGGGGGCTGGCTGCTGTASCAGAAGCTGCTACATTTCTCTCTGGATTGGGCAGTGGGAACTTCTGTATCCTTTCAYTTCTGTCCTTAGCAGGAACAAATCATGCTCTCTCAAGCAAGCCTCGAGGGAGATGTTCAACTGCTGGTTGCACAAGGGTAAAACATGCCAGAAGGACAGCTCTGCTCATCCTGTTTCCRCCACCTCAGCTTAATGGCTAAAATGAGATCAAATAGTTAAGAGATCAACGATTTTTACCTATGTGTCGCCTTGTCATTTCCACTGTAGCATTTCTGTTTACATTGGAAAGCAGACCTAGACAAAATCGTTCTGAATTTGATGGATCTGTAAAGCCATCTACAGTCAGTGAAGGCTGCGAAGCATGGAAGGTTTCTCCCACTCTTTGATTCAATTCATAATACGCTATTGAACACCAGAACGCGGGCTCTGAATAAGTAACTGGTTGCAAGTCTAAAAAAAAATATACAAGAGACAAGCAAATAATAAAATCAATGGAGAATCTGACACTGAAAAGAAACCTCTCTGCCCTGTTAGTCATCTCCTCCAGGAAGGAGGGGTGTAGACTTCTCTAACTACTCCAATTAAATTCTGTTTGACATTGTTTTTATCTAACCCAGTAAACAGAATGGAATTCAAGGGGTCAGGGATAAGGAAATTTAGGAAAATAGGACAGCATCACAGAAGGAGGAGAAGGGGTGATCTAATCTGACAGCAGTTTGTGTACTTTAGTACCTGTATTTTTGCTCAGCAAAAATAGTTAAGCTAAACATAGTGACAAATAGTAAAACATAAATATTGAGGCACTTCTGTTACCTTTCTATAGCTTGCAAGGATTTAGGCAATATTAAAGTGAAATTATTAAACATTGCATCACACAGAACAAAAATGATTAATAAAAAAAGTGATGTTCCCTTATTTTACATTATTTCCATTTTTAGCTCTCCCTCTTACAAGGCACCTCTAAATTCCTTTTATTCTCCTTTCCAAACCTCAGTAATTTCCCCACGCATCTTCAGCTTTTGCTGCATTACCTCCCCTTTTAACCTGGCCTAATTACTCACTCTGCGTTCCGAACAGCATGTTCCTGTCCTATCAGCTCCCCATTCCTTAAACAAATCCCAGGGAATCTGATCTTCCCTAGGCCCTTGTACACACTCAGCAACGGCACCTGATCAAAGCAGGTCGGTAGCTAACGTGGGAGCAACTATTGTCTTGTAGTTCCAGGCGAAACGGTGTGTTAGGAGAGCAGCAGAACGGCCATRCACAGCGAGACACCAAGTCTGGGGAGCACTCGTGTGCTGGGGAGGCTTGATGGCCCCCATAAGACTAGTTACTATCCTTCAAGCTATCCTTCATGTTATAAAGGCAGTTCCTGCCTTTCTCTTTGCTAGGAGCTCAATAATTATGGGGGTAACTAGCACTAGTTATTACCCCAAGCATGTTATGTTTACTGGGAAGTGAACCCCCAAAGCCTCGTATTACTCTYGTGAAAGTACATTTTTATTTTTAACATAACTACATATAGAAAGAGGAGTGATCACACACACAAAGAAACAATTGAGAGTATTTCCAGCTTACCCAGACTGTGATTAACTGGGGAGAGAGTACTAGGAGACAGCTCTGCTGGAGATCCTGTTGGAGCAAAACGGATGGTTTCAGAGCAAACAATTCTCAGTCTTCCAAATGGGAAGGCAGGACCATTATCTAGGTACTAGTTTCACACTACAATTACTTGGAATTAAGAAACGTCACAAATGCTATAACCAGTTTTCCAGCATGTCACACTCTCATTTTAAATTAAAGACAAATTTAATTTTCCAGACACCCGGAAATCTAAACTCTGCTCGTAGAGATTGTTAACATTTCAGTATTGCATTTGGCTGACACCTCACTTCATGCACATTACACRAATATATATTAAATATAATATATATATAGTAAATATATAATATATATTATATATATATTATTATATGTTATATATATATAATATATATTTACTTCTATATCTTCTTCCAAGATTCAATGAGAAAAATTAAGAAAGAGCGGACAGAAAAGACAACTGATATATTACTTCTGTTTTTTCAAAGGAGAGGGCTTATCTCTAGATAAGAACAAGTTGGATTTCCTCAATTGAGGAAAGATGGAGAAATAACCTCAGAAAAACATGGATTCCCCAATGCAATCTGAGCACCAGTAGGCAAAATTCAGGTGCAAAGAGGGGTTGCACAGAAACACTCCTAGAGTTACKGCTGAAGCCGGGGTTTTAAGGTACCTCCTATCACACAGTGGGGAAATAGTGCAGTTCTTACATAAGCTAGTGCAGTTGATTCCAATTAACTGAAAAAGGAAGCTAACATCAGCTAACCAAAAACTCTCTCAAGTCTGCCAGCACACAGCGGGAGGTTCTTATCCAACACATTAACTATTCTTCATCCAAGGAGGCTAAAGTTAAACAGATTATCTAGACACAATGACACTACTATTCTTTCAGTCTATAGACTAAAAGACTATAGACTAGACAGCCTTCTATACAGGAACGCATTTGAAATATGGCAGAAATAAGGTGTCAGGGACAGGTTCTCTGAAAGGAGGTTTTCTGTAGCCTTTTCAGGCCTATGGACATCTTGCCTCCAATGAACCTAACATCCTCCTGCTTGTGTTCATCAGGGAAAGCCAGGGGGAGGTTGAAAATAGCCAGCTTTCAAAGTCTCTTTTAAAGCTTTCCAGTGAAGACTTCAGATTTGTAGGTTTTTGTTATGAGCCAAATGAAAGGGGCTTAATATGGCAAAACATCTTTAAAAACATGCCTCTACCAGAAGACACTGTCCACAAAAAAATTATAGCAACAATTTCAAGACTATGTTACAAAGAGGACTACCATCCTCATTTGAATTGAATTCCTAACACTGTGTAGATAAATCCCAGCTAGTAATCCAGATTCCTGAAAATCTTACCTGTATCCATGCTTTGGTTCAACTGCTGGTCACTTGTCTCTCCATCTTCACTGATGTATCCTGGAGGTGGTGTTTCTGTCAAAAAAAAAAAATCCATCTGTTGGTTCAATGGCTGGAGAAATTTGTAATATTTAGTATTTTGGGGTTTTGTCCTTAGGTTGCTACAAGCCTCACATGTTACCTGAATACAGAGTTAGAATTTTACTTTTCAGGTCTTTTATTTTCCTTCCAGTAGGACTTCAGATCCATTAAATGTCTCATTGTCTATGTAAAATGTATTCTCTTGTATGTCTATCAACTGCTTACTAGGCAAGTTACGCAATTCATGGACAATCCTTGTTTATTCCACACAATGCAGAACACTTTCACTACCATGAGTAACAATTTTGCTGTTGTGATCAACAGCTTTCACATTTACTAGAATTACAAACAACAAAACCATCTGGTGATTTCTAGAAAAAACACGAGCTGCCTTATGTAGCAGAACCAACCCTCCCACAGGTTAGAACCTGCTAGATTTAATGAAAACTAGCTTTCAATTCAGCCCCCTCTCAAACTATTTTTCCTTAATACCCAACATTTGATTTCACTCCCTAACTGCAGCTATATTATCTAACCAGTTTCCGCTTCAAAAATATCTAATTTTGCTTTTATTATTCTAACTTCCAAGTTCTATAAAAAAGAACATCTCTTCTTTCAACTACCTTTTTTTTAAAGAAGGTGCTTCGCAGACTAAAGTAAATTCTGTAGCAAGTTTGAAGAATTTTGATACTTGAGACTGTGTCTATTTGTAGAAAAGAAGCTAAAAATAACAGAGAACATAGTTGTTCTTTTTCTCCATTCAAAAATTTACTTTGCAATCCAGATAATGAGTTAACCAACTGCCGTTCAGGAAATAATTGTCTCTGAACCGGACAAGTGCCTTTTCCTATAAAGGTAGAACCTCTATTTCTTTAGTGAAAGTGTTTAATCGTAACTAACCTCTACTACAAACAGAGAACAGTCACTGAGAGGAAGAACATACACATTTAATTACAACATTACCAAAAAGCAGAAATGTGAAGCTCAAGTTTTTCACTTGAGAATTAAAATCAAATTCTATGAAATATATCAGAGATTCATAGCAAGAGAAGATCAGAATGAAGTCAGCAGGAGGAAACTTGATTAAATAAAAATGAACTCAAAAATTACCTCTTTGGTGCGTTCCATAAAACTATCATGCTAAATATTAGAGATTCATTACAAAGAAAACTCAAATGAGCATTTAATACGAAGATTTAGGAAAACCTTTGCTAGCAATAAGTATGATGATTAAAAAAATATCATTTTGAACATTTTTATACAATAAAGTGGGCTCCACCCACCTCTGAGTAACTTGTTATAGTTAAACCCACAGCCATGGTAAAGGTCAATAACCATTTCCAATCTAACCCACACCTCCTGTTTCCAGCTGCTAATCTAGCCTCTTTGGCACAGATAATTTCCACATCTAGTCTATCTGAACAGATATTTCCCTCACCTAGAACTATTAAYACATTTTTCGGTCAGAGGTTGAGCACAAACATAGCTGGAAATAAATGCTCAAATGCAGCATTAAAAACCCTTAGCAGARGGAATGCTGCCAAAATTGTGGACAATGCTGTTCAGCACAAGGAGAGCTTAGAAGGGAACATGCTGCCCCAAAAGGTCATCCCAGTGCTTCCATGGTCACCATCTGCCCCACAAGTATATGGTAGAGGTGCCACCTATGGCACAGGTGACACCAATCTCTTTGTAGAATGAGTATGGAGACAGTGTCACAGTGTGGTGCCACCTTGGCTGTTACTCGGGTCTGCAGCTAAAGAAAAAGSATCTCTGCAGCAGGCTCTGAAGATGCATGAGACTTATCAGAACCTGTTAAGCACTTAAGATTAGTTAGCCAGGTCAAACAGAGCAACACTCCACAATACGAAGCGAAAAGAAAGGGGTTAACGGCAAGGAAAGACCTCTGCAGAAATTCAGGCTGTGGGGAGCTGCAGAAGCATTTGAAGATCATGTGAGTACTCACAGCCGCCTTCAGACTGCTTGCAAATTACTGTCTGGAGTTGCTTTAGCTCATTTACCTAATGCACTGAATTTTCTGATGGTTGTTTTTCCAGTAAGTTGCCTGCACACACTATCAAAAGCTCTCAAACTCAAGTGGGAAAGCAAAAGTTTAAAAAGCAACACCAACTTCCAAGACTTTAAATTTCTCTGAAAAGATCTGCTCTCCTTAGCTGGAACAAATGTGCCACCAATTAAACAGACCAGAGATCAAATATACTGAGATTTTAAGTGTCATTTCATTCTGAGRTATATTTAAGAAAATGCATACATCCTGCTTAACACATGCAGATACGCTTTGTACACTACACATTTTGATGCTCAAGGTAGTAATCTTATCTTCTATTTTTTAGCATATTTATCAGTTTTAGGACAGTGCAAAGGAGTTGCATTAAACATCGGTGAGAAAATTTCAACTTTGAGTGGTTTTACACTCTAGGCAGCTTCCTGAAGAGACAGGAAACAGGAACTTAGGGCAGGAAACAGTTGCTGGTTTTACTTAACAATATGGACATGTGCATATGTGCGCTCAGGAGCGGCCTAATATTTGCTTGGGGTGGGGACAAAGCAAACAGGTGGAGGAGGAATTATTTCACTGTTCCATTTTATTACACCGTTCACTCATATTAATAAAGGACACGGGTATATGGACATAACAGGAGCAAACACACAAACAGATTTTCATCAGTTCCAACCTGTAGTTTTAGAACAACCTTGAACTTTAAGCTGCCAGAACAGTGACATAGAAGGTTTTCTCCAAATCATATATTTATGTGCTAAGAAAATGAGCAGCACTTTACTACTCAATCTCTAATATACAGCATTTGACAACCTCTATATAAACAGGCTGAAAGCACGAGCCAAAGGTCTACTTAAATTCTTAGTGTTTTGAATCCTAAGCGAGCTTATTGTATCAACACAACTGCACATGTGGTTTTGCACAGGACTGTGCTTTGCAAATAGTTATTATCAGATATTTCAAGGGGAATATATCCATTCATAAAAATCAAGAAAATAAGAAAACATGTATTTGCCCATCTTCCAAGCCATTTGATCACTTAGGAGGATGAAATTACCACCTGTGTTCAATGGCACAATGTTAAGCATACTCYTTACAGTTAAAGTTAAGAAAATACCTGGTATGTAATTGCTCTGTGGTTCAATTCCAGCTGGAAAGTTAGTGTTTTCGGGAATGGAATGGGTATAGTCATCAAGAGGTGGAAGTTCCGTTAGGATCTCGGTGTGCCGAGGCACTAGTACTGGAGGCAAGACTGGGAAAGAAAGTTTTAAAGCATTAGTTAGACTCAGGAAAAAAAAAGTTTCACTTCTGTGAGCTAAAAGAAAGAAATATCTAAGCAGTCTAAAACGGTCTTTTTATTTCTTGAAGATTTCTAATTGCCAGCTATCCAACACYGATCTGTGACATCCCTGTTGAGTAAAATTATTCCATATCAGTTAAAGTAAGCCATTTCCATTCTCATTTTCACGTTGGATCCCACTTAGCCAAYTGGAAATTGCTAGTAGTACTGAAAGTGTTTATCAAAAGCATTCAATACATTTGTAATGTATGGATTTTTCAGTAGCTTTACTATTAAAAACYTTCAATGGTTAGTATCCCTCACAATCTGTATTTTTAATCATCTTGCAGTTCTGGCAAGAGGACACATAATCCCTTTCTATTTTTCATTGAAAACATTATGCTGAATAAGTACAGACAGATATTGCTATAGAACGACCAAAACAGTCTTCCTACCTGGTGTTTCCACTCTCTGGTAGTGGTAAGGGTTTACACATACTTCATCCTTTTTAAGATTAAAAGCATATTCACAGTTTTCAATTGCTTTAAGTTCATGGTGACTGTGAAGGTCTGGCCAGCGCCATAAGCGACAGTAAATAACATGTGGTAATCCTTTACGATGAGATACCTGTAGACGGCCATCGAGAGATCTATATGGGAAAGACGTTAAGAAGTATTTACAGACTGCATGCTTCCTCTTATTCACCTACACAACAGCGTACACACATGGGATGGGTAGCTTGTTTATTCTCAGAATTCAGTGAATTGGCGCAGTTAGTGACATTTATATGCTTGCTAAAAGGCTTCAAAATGCAAGAAAAATGATAGTATTGAACAGTGCTTTAAATTATTTTTGAGCTGCACAAATTATTGCCAGTGAGTTTGGGGTTCACTGAAATGCCACTTTACCTTCAGGCACTTAAAATGACTGCTTCATATATATACGTTTTAAATAAGACGGTTGTTTTAAAATATATAACATACACTTAATATTCCCTCGAGTTTCTAAACCCCCTAAGCTTTGCTGCGGCATAGATGCTTTATGGCTTTAAGCATAAACATTCCCACGGGACTGCAAATAAGCCCAGCAGCAGTCAGCTGCCCGAGTGATCCACATGGCAGTGTAACTGCAATGCACAAAGCATGAACGCACATCTTGTAAGGGCTGTACAGTTCATCTTCTTGACTTCATCTGCCTTGCTACCAGCTGAATATGTTTTGCTAGTTTTAAGACAGACTGCATATGCTTACACAAATGCAGATGTTCATGATCGTTATGGGATGGGAGACAAACCTCAATACACAAATTAAGTAATGTGACATGAAAAAATAAAGACCCTGTTTAGAATTTGCCCACCATATTAGCTACCRAAGAATTTACAAACAATTCTTTAGCAGCTTGTAGCTGATCCAATTAGTGAGATTTAACTGAAAGCTTGTGGCATACAAAGCAGTTTAAACACTTTGTAAGATTAGGTCTAGAAGAATTAAGCATCTCAACTTTGTTAATATAAGTACCAAATCACATTAGAGCTTGCATTTAACAAGTCTTCCCATTCTTTCAATAGCACTGGCGTGAAAAAAGGAGTACTCCAGAATTAGAATTTCATTGGTCAAAACATCAGCTGAGAACACTTAGATTTCTATACTGGCAAGCAATTATTTTAAAATGCTGTACCATGAGAGGCCTAGGAAACATTTTAGTCTATTTTACAGCTAAAGCATCCCACTGCAGACCCTCCAAAGCCAATCCCTCCCACGAGACTTCTATGATGCGAGAGAGGGCAGAATATTCACCTGGTTTGTTCAGAGAAGCTGTAAAGGCCTGTTGTATCCCACTGATCTATCGTGTTTGGTGTACTCAGTCCCCAAATTTCAGAGCAAGTGCTGTGCATAAATTGAAAACAAAAACAAAAAAATTGGTATGAATATGGAACATGGTTATTCAAAACACCATGATGTCAAACATGGAAAAATGTACAAAGTAGGTCCTTTCACATAGAAGATAGAGCATCATCATGTTTGCATTTAAACTGGCATCTAATGCTATATTTTCTATATGAAAGAGGCTATTAAAATGGAACACGTGATTCAAGGTAAATGATAATGCTTTTAAAAAGTGAACAAGTTCTCTAGTTTTAGGTAGTCAATACAGTTGTAATGCTCCTTAAAACAGGCAAAACTTCCTCAGCCTAGCTCTCAACAAAATTCAGTTTTAAAGGGGAGATTCAAGTTGCTCTTTTTTGTTCGTTTTTAAGCATAAATTCATCTAACCTTTCAAATAAACACCACGAGTGGCTGAAACCAAACTGTCATAGCCTAATTCCTGAGGTACCACCACTTCAGTATCAACCTCATTCTTCATGTAGRTACCAACTTGCTGCTTTTCCCAATACAGGAAAATTTGGACTCTGAGGAAAAGCATGTTATATCTAGTAATTGTCACAATTTTCTGTATTCCCCCTGATGACAGAGCTGAACACTATTTGCCACAAAACACAATGTTTAGCAGATTTTTATAGCACTGCACTTTAAGATTTAATTACAGACTAACAAAACTTTAATTGGTAAATCAAGCAGACCAGGAAAGCAGGAGGAAAGGGGAGAGGGCCCTTTTCTTGACAGAACTGCTTCAATGACAAGATCAGAGCAGCAAAGAAAATTGAGTCTACAGCGACAGACATGTATTAAGAGCAAATTTAAGTAAATCAGGAAAAGCACAGGTTGGTAAATAGGCAACATGTCTTCAAATCATATATCAAGCTCGGCTCTGTCACAGACTTTTTCTGTGACCACTGGAAATGTTCATTTACCTAAGTAACACTCAGCTAGGCTTTGCATCTCGGCAATGAAGTGTATTTGCTTGATGAGCCCCTTGCAACTCCACTAGCTAATCACAATGCCTGAAGTTTGACTGGGTGGTACATTATCTTTGAAATTTAAGAGTCTCTGAAAATTTAACCATAAAAGGAGCCAAGTTCGTCAAASTCATAGGTATAAACACAAGCTTTGATATTTAAACTTCAATTTAAAATGTTAAGTCTAGTTGATAAACTTATGAGGTTGGATTCAGTGCTTTATTAGAGAGAAGTGACATTTTTATCTATCCTCCTTTCACAGAGAAATTTGTTAATGGATTTCATTAGTTTCAGAAGACAGCACAGCACTGCACTTATGGTCACCTTCAGGGATACAAAAAAARGGATCTGTTACAGAAAGTGTCAAAACTTCCAGGAACTTGAAGGTCTGCTTAGAACTAGGACTAGCATCAATGTTAAAGGCTCATCTACACATGGGCTTTACTCCCATTCTAATAATTCATGATCAAGCACTCAAGAGCCATCCAGAAATCACCCTAGATGATCGATAAAAAAGTGAGCTCCACACAAGTTTTTTTCTTTTCCACTAGCAGAAATATCTGAGGAAATAAAAGGGTCTCCCCACTCTCCTACTCACGTAAAAGATCCACCGCCCAAAAGGTTCAAGGCTTCCCCCCCAGCCTCCTCCCACACCACTCAGCCCGTGAATCAGGGCTCTTAAAATTCACAGAGACCCAAATCAGAATGAAATTCCTCGCAACCATAAAAGCATACTTTATATACAGCACTTCCATGAAAGGCCACAGTTACTACTCTGACACAATATGTTCATTCATATACAAGCAACAGCTTGACGAGGGGCTGACACTCCTACTCATCCCAGCTCGCTGGTGGGTGAAGGGTCGATCCTGGTTTAAACGCCACCRAAACCATCTATCTGAAAGTCTATGCTTCCTATCTCCCCTTTATGTAGTAGGGAAGCAAAAATAAACAGGAGGCATTTTCTCCTTAGCTCGTCTTTCTAARTTGTCCCAAATCCCTTCCAAAATGAAGGGTCAGTCTTAGCCTTAGCCCATACAGAATCTGGAAGTGCCAAGGACTAACATCTGCATGCACAAACTAAACACTGTCTGGAAACGTTCCCAGGCTCTGGAAAATGATCATGTGTGCTCCATGGGTCACATTATCCCAGGCCAACGAGTGCCCTCCCACACAATTCCCAGAGCTGGGAGTTGGCCCAAGATTGGGCCCACCGGCACCGGGCAGTTCAGAGGCAGCCCCCCTGYCCTGGGAAAGGGGTGCTGAGGAGCATGGACAGGGGCAGTTGAGAGCCAGCTGGTGCCAGGGCCTGAGAACATTTCCAGACGTGTTTAATTTATCAGAAGTGGCCAASACATACTGCCATTTAACCATTAGCAAGCAGACTGCCCTCAAACCAGAGTYTTGAAGCACATTTCAGGCTTTGTGTTGTAGAAGAGGGATTTTTGGTTTTGAACCCATTGTATGTGTCAGCATTGCTAAGCCTTCGCTGTTTCCAAAACACAGTTCAACTCTTGCATCCAAGACAGACTTAATCTTTCCTGTGTGGATGATTCTAAGCTACAAATTTAAAATGAATATAATTCCTCCATCCAGAGAGGACACTTTCATTCCAAGGAGCATTTTCAGTTCTCCTCTCAAAACAATTTGTCCTGTTGACATAAACAAGGTCTCAGTTAGACAAAAGCTGGTATTTCTATCTTTGCTATAATGGCTTAGATTAGCAAATCACCATGTTCTGTGGCTGCCAGCACTCCCAGAGCAAGCTCACTTGAACAGTAGATTGCTGCTTTTGCAGACACAACAGAGTCGGCGAGTTTATTATACGGGACTTTAGGGATCTAAAGCATCAAATTAGCTCAATTTCCCCCAAGTCCTGAAATTCTAACAAGAGAAAGCTATTTCCAGGAAGAAGCTGAAACATTCAAAGAATACCTGCAAGGGAAAACGGCTTCCCCTTGGAGACCGAGGGATTTTCGGGGAAAAGTCAAAGTTCTAGCAAACATCTGGTTAAGCTGTTACTCTAAACCTGGGACAACTTAGTCCTGCAATTCAAATCTTTGGACTGACTAGAAGACAGATGTGAATAAAGGGTCACATCGTCATTACAGGGTGGAACTGAAGCTACTTCCGTCGGAGCCTTTCCCTAAATGGAAAGGGTTGCAAGAATTGGCAACGCAACTCGACTTTTTATCTGCTTATAAGAAGCAGCATCTCAGATGATACTATACAGCTCTGGCAAGAAAAATCTTTAATGTGGCTATCAGCATGCAACAGTACAGAGCATGCCTTCAATTCTTCCATTTCATCATTTCCTTTAACAGGAAAATCTGAGTTCCAAAAAACCCTACTCTGGGCAAGAAATTACCTCAACAGCAAAGAGCTATAGTGATGCTTTGCAAATTGCAGACAAAATGCCAAAACTGCCTTTCTTTAGTTAGATAAAAAATAGTGACATACAGAAGAAAAATGAGGACACAGGAAGAACTTAAGTATCACAGATAAACAAAAAAAAGTATTTGTATTACTTAAATCTACATATTACAGATGTTGATACCAAGTAGCATCAACAATGGAAACCATACTGGAGTGGTAACAATATTGATAAACCTACTACAAAACTGAATTATGAAGCCCCATTCAAGTGCAGAAGAGTTATTTTTCTGCCAATAAAGAATGGACATGGACCAATTGATTTGAACCTTACTGCTAAGTATACAACTGCTTGTTTTGATCTGTTACATCCCTATTTGAAGAATCAACGTCCATATGAAATTCCATACTAGTCAGATATAAACTACCCAGGATGGAGCTGGATAAAGTAGCATGCTAGAGTTACATCCAGGAGGCCAAATATGTGGATGGACAACATCCGAAATGGAACACACTGCTCAAAAACAGATTCGTGYGTTTGGAATATAATCAGGTGGCAAAGGACACTGACTCACCTAGGTAAAAARGGCAACAGGATAAAGCTACCATTCCCAGTTTTTTTTGGAAGCTGGTCACTACCGACCAGCATATAAATGACAATTTGTGACAGTAAGACCTCGTCGTAATGAATTCAGACATCCATTTGATCGCAGTGAATTCAGACACCCATTTGGGTGCTGTTTGCTGGCACTGACTCCAAATTGGAAGCTTCTGTAACTGGAGATGCATCTACCCAGGAAAATCCACAGCCCTCATGGAGGGTCAAACTAATAAAGCCACCTCAGCTTGGTGCTCAAGGTAGGTCTCTTGCTTAGGTTTAGGGTCTCAGCACAGCTCAGAGCTGGATGTACTGATTTGCAGATTCAAGAAAGTGTTAAGTGCTGCCTGGATAGCGTTGGCTGTAGCAAAAAGTCCAAGACATCCCTGTAACTTTCCCCTTGTGCATCGACAAAGCACAAGGACTGTTCAAATAAAAATAGGGATTAAGCTGACAAGTCTTGTCAATGCCTGAGATTATAGCTGAAAGAATCTGAAGTCAGCCCAGTTTTGAACAGTGCTTTGCATGAACCCAAAGCAATCAAACACTGTCACTGTCATGCTCCGGCTGRCATCCCTTTGCTAATATGAATTTATAACTTACTGTTTAAAGAGTGACAGAATGAAGAAAGCAACCAGACCATCCCACCACTACAAGTGCTCATGGTATCAGCTAGGCTGCAGGATCTAGTTACTTTTTTCATACTAAATGCAGTGCTTGCAACAATACTACTTCAGATGCAAGTTACACACAACCACTTCAAAGATGATATACTTCAAAGTGGTATATAAAACAGCAGAAGCTCTACGCAGAAGTCATTAACTGCTGTCAAACTTCAGAGACAACCAGAATTCTATTTTATTCCTGCAAAGGAGTGAAACAACTGCAAAGCAGCTAAAAAGCAAGGAGTTCAGTACACCATCTGCTTTTTACCTAAAGCAGAAGTACCAGAAAGAAGAAATGAAACTACAAAAGCCAATTGCTCCTACTAGTAAAAGCCCCCAGAGTACTCGGGGATCACTACAAAATAGTCTTGGGCATTAACTTGCTGAGTTGTGAAGTAATAAACTGAATCTCTAACATCTTTCCTGCCTTTCCTGCAAAATTTACAGCCAGCATCATGTTTATAAGTGCTCAAGACTACATTCATCCACATTCATGAGTGTTTTTACCACTGAAACAAGTTTCTCTGTCCCCACCTATTCTGAGACAGCTGGAATGCTGGAGTGGCCACTGAAAATAATTTTAGGAAACTGTAACAGAACTGCATTTATCCATTTTTAAAATTCTCATGCAAATCTCACATTTTCACAAAACATTAAAAAACCCACAAAACCAAACCAAACCAAATGAATAAATGAAGATCAGTTTTTGACCTGAAAGATAAAGGTTTCTTAGTACAGGCAAACACTCAAACCCTTCACAGAGTCAGACAAGTACTGAACTAACAGCCACATTGTTTACTCCCTTAACTAAGATTTTGCTGAGGGTATGGGGACAGGGGCAGAAAAAAGGTACAGAATTAGCTTGAAGAGCTATATCAAGCAATTCAGATTTGAGATAGCAAGAAATGGTTACTAGAGCTATGAAAGTTTATTTTCTCATAAGGAGGCATATAGGTATAACAACTCATAGCTGCTTCTGTGAGATATGCCTGATAAATAAGGATAAAAATGTACCAATTCCAGATCTGCATCTTGCATTGTAACTTCTATCCTTTCTAAAATATCTTGCTATATAAAAATCTTAGGTTAAAGACCTTATATAGCAACATCCTGGGCAGAAATCCCAGTAGAACCACAGCTATTTGTGCTAGACTGTAGATCCTCACTAGCGTGGCTGAAGTTGCGTGAAGTTACTGTCTGTTAYGCCACCAATGACAACTTTAGGATCCTGGAGATGGATGAGAGAGTTCAATCTTTCCTCTTGCTCCAAATCTCTTCTTCTAGSCAACAGAAGGGCTCAAGAGCCCATACAGCTGAAAAGATGAAAAATGACATGGCAAACTTTTGGGACTAGCTCAGAGGGTCTTGAAGATGGTAAGTCAAGACGGGCTATAGATGGACCAAAGTCAGTAATTGAAGAGATTCATTTAATTGCATTCATCATAGAGGAGAATTCTTACCAAATCTACTTGATTATAGTTTCTTAATTCTGCCTTTCAAATAAAAATATGTTAAATGTTCAGCTACTTTTATACTTTGACTTGACATCTTCTTCATGCTGGCAATTAGCAATTCTCCTTACTACAGTCTGACATGTCTATGCACAAGTAATTCGTAACATTAACTACAACACCTGTCTTTGGTGTTGTAGTTGGAAACAGCAACTTGGTTAGCTGTTTGGCCAACCTTCTATACAAAAGTTTACTGCAAAATATAGTCTCAGTCTAAATGTCTCAATTTCTGAACTGTATGTTGCACAGAGTTGATTTGCATCCACACTGGGGATGGTAGAAGAGTTTGTCTGTACCAAGCTCTGCCAGAAAACACTGAGAATTGCATTAGCACTGAAATAGAAAATAAACTACCTTCACAGGATAATGGCTACCCTACCCCTTTTTCAACCCTACAACATTTTGTGTCCCAGCAGAACTGACCAATCTTTTTATTTGCATTTCCACAATCCCACGTTATAGTGACAGGCTGTCATCTCTTCTCTTTAATGTATATAACCACATGCGCACATACATCCAATGGCAGAACCCAGTGCTAGAGCAGAATGAATCATCAGAAGCAATGCAGGTCCTGACCCCCTTCCTTAAAATGGAAAATGTAAAGGTTTGAGAACTAATTAGTTCTTTGTTCTTAAGGTATGTGTTAAAGGGATAAGCTTACATGTCAGTCAGTGATAAATCAAAAGCACAAATCTGATTTCCTCCTAATATAATGACTTAGATAGGCAGCTGAACTTAGTAGCTGGACAACATTATTCCCTGCAGACCTTTGCTGTCAGCAACAGTCACTGCAGTAAAAAAGAAGATTATTGGAAAAGAAGGAAAACCACACCCACCCCCACAAGACAGGTTCTATTAAGTAGTATTAGCACCACAGCAAATGGATATTTGAACATGTCATAAATACAGTTGGGCAAATAGCTTGCTGACAGATTCTACCATTTTTTAAGGAGCAGCAAAGCCTGTTAAGTCTAGGAAAAGGATATTAAGTAATGTCTAAAAGAGCCTGGACTCCAGAAAAGAAAGTTCTTGCATAAGCACAACTTGTGCTCTCAGAACAACAAAATTATGACAACACTGGCTGCTGGGTACTTAGCTCCTACAATATGGAAACACTTCCSGAGGTGTACCTTTTTTCTATTTTTTCTTTTTTTGTTCTTATATACACAAAACAGAAAGGTTTGGTTTCTGCTCTACCCCCAGAGCCCCAAAGCAGATGGGTTTTTTTTTCAAGCAGATGCAGTTCACAAGAAGACTGCTTGTTCAAAACAGTAGCTGTACCTTTTCTCCCTGCTCCTTCACGCCCTTTCACACATATTGAGGACATACTGTACCCAAGAAGAAATGTTTATGCATGTGCATGTTTAGTGGAATACAAATCAGGAACCACTAAGCAGCTCCTCTTGATCAAATACCCTTTTAAGAACAAAGTTTACATAAAATTTTATGCAATACATTCAAAATTGTTACATCAAATAGAAATCACAGCATTTCAACTGTGGAAAATGACTCAAGTCATACTCCTTAGTAAATGGATATATGCTAAAAAATTAACACATCAAAATAGCCAGAAAAGCAGGAGACACAGGATACAATTAACCTCTCTAACATTGTGGGAAAGAGAAAAAAAAAAGTCATTAAGCAGCTCTATTTACTTCATTTTAAATATTGAGRGTGTCCATAGGAGACACACAAGGGGAACATGAGTGCAAAGGATGCTGTTCTAGTCCAACATCAGAGCTGCCCACTGCACATTTCAGGTCGAGGAGGTAGTTTCCCCCCCTGCTTTTGCAGTATGCCAGGCCAGCAAGTCCTCCTGATGAACAGTATAATCTCTCTTTTGCCTTTACTAAAGGCATACTGCTTCCTGGTCACACGATCAAAAAACTACCTAGAAAGGGAAAAAACAGCTACAAGGGAAGCTCCTTCAAAGTATTTTCTGCTCCTCTCTCTCCAAAATTCTGATATATTAGTGCAGTGCTCAGGCAAAATAATGTTACCAGTTACAACCACTGTTATCTTTACCTTCTCCCCAAATTAGGAAATACTAGGAGGGGAGCAGCACCTGAAGAGTTCAAGACTAACCTTGCTAGGATGCAACGGCAATCAAGCAGAAATAAAATATTTTCTTGCTAGATKAACTCTGAAGCAATCTTACTGGAGATACGACGAACCACGACAGACATCACCCCACGTTGTGAAATCACTTATTCACCAAAACYAGCAACTACTAAATCCTGCATCCAGTGAGGAACAACTCAGAGAATAACCAGGAAGAAAAAGGGACCGACCAGCACGTAGTCCACAAGTTTTAGAGTTTGGGATACTCTAAGCTAAGGTGGCTTTTAACCTCAAATTGCTGCACTGCTTTCATTTGTTATACTATTATCTGCAATAAGGGTTTTCTGCTTGCGATGTTATTTACAGATTCTCACATCATCTTCAGAGRAATGTAAACAGACTACTTTGACTGGGATAAAAGCTCCTAAATTTGAAGTTCCCAAAGCTGAAAAAAGCACTGTGCTCATTACATGACTGAGTGAACTAGCACTGAATGCGAAAAGTACCTGCATCTCCTATAATGAGGACATTACACTTGAAAACATCCTCAGATTTTCTGATAAAAGCTTGCCAGAGAACACAAGACCATCTACTCACGAAAGAAATTAAAGATCAAAATTCTATTATCAAAGCAGAAAAGTACCCACAAACTCCAAAAACTTTCAATTAGGAGAACAGTGTTTTGGAGCTAGGAGTAGCGAGTAAGACGTTGCAGCACATCATGCTGCATGCACTTTTCAAGGGAGTTCAGCAASACAACATAGCTCAGAAATCACCATCTATCCTCTACTCTCTCATTTTACCATGTCCTTTAAAACAGTGAATTGAACATTTCCATTCCAATATTTAAATTCCCACTGAAAGACTCCAACTAAAGCACCATGTTCCAGAACAGGCGCAATGTCAAATCGCTATATCTTTTTTTTTTTTATTTGCACATTACACAAGGAATTAAAAACCTACCAGATCAATTTTGTTTTATGCTATCTGCAGTTACTTTTTTTCCTTCTTTCATTTGTATCAGTAAGGCCATGCTGTACATTACCATGACACCCAACGCTGTTCCACATGTTAGTGGATGCTCTACAGCATCCCTAACTTGAARACAGACCTAAACAAAACCAGGAGTATCAGACAACAAAGGAGCTTTAAAGATGGGTACATCTATCACACTACTGGTTGATCTGTCCACAAATGGGTTTAACAGCAGATAACAATTTCACAGGTGGTCATGCTTTCAAAAGAGGTAAAGACAGAACTCACATACACATTTCCAGACTTCCAAATATTTAAAGATGACKTTTATCTTAAGTTCTGCAATCACTATTAGCCATCCTAGGTGCAAAGACAGTCTCCACACTGGTGAAAGTTTTCCCCAAGAGTTAACAGGTACAGCAATCTACGGCTGAATCAAATAATTTCTATCAAGTAGCCTGTCATCCTCCAAGCAGGTGTGCAGGTGATATTGCCGTACAAGCACATCTGGTAACCCAGGGGACAGCAGACAAAGTTGAGGTGTGACAATTTCATCAACTGTCTCARATCTGTGGGTATCCGGGCTGATGAGGAGGAAGGATAAGCTCTGCAAAACCCCCATCTTGGCCCATTGCTTGAAAAATATGCAGACTTGGCAAAACACTCTTAGAACAGAACTACATCTTTTAATTCCACGTTTCAGACAGAAGGTGCTTCTGGAGAGCTTTCTCTACGAATTCCATGTGTCTTGAGGAATTTAATGACAGAGGCCAAAGATGACAAATGAACATAAATTAATTAAAAAGTGCTTGCCATCAGAAAGTCACTATACCATGGTGGAACAACTGCTGCAGTTTAAGTCAGCTGTTGATGCAAAACTAATGTGARAAATGGGTGAATTGGTGAATTGAGAGAAACATTGATCTTGAGCCATTTCTGAACAACAACAAAAACATATCTTTAGAAATCAGAGATATAAAAATTCAGAGAAAGATCAAGTACTACATAACTATGCTCCACAGGGCACACAGTAAGCAAATGGATTCAATTAATTTAAAGTTTGATAACCAAGTTGCCCAAGCACAGGTCAGACCAGAGCAGGATACCAGGGGCCACAGCAGCTCCAACTCCCAGAGATTCTGAACATAGAGTTCCCTTAGAGCAGGAATCACAATCTATTTGCTGAGCTTTGCTGCCTAGAGCAAGACACAAGGGAAGTGTTACAATTATGGCCAAATCCTGAAGTTTTAGGTGTCTTGCTCATGCTCATATCCCAGAAAACTCATCTTAAGTGTTTGCCTGCAAATGCTCYTGCCTCACCTACAATTGCTTAATAGGTAAAGCACTTTCCCAGAACATTCAAGCAGTAGAATTTATATATAAAAAAAGAGAGAGGATTTTCATCTGCAGCTTTGTGGATATGCTTGAATTCTTTCTTTGATAAGGCCTTTAGCTTTACACTCAAGTTCCCATCACACTATTAGAGAAGGAAACATTTATTATGGAAAGACAGTAAAGAACCATCAAAACACTAGTGATCAGATGCTGGTGTTGACTTAATGGTTCAGAAAGGGTCTTCTGAAAATGTAATTAAGTACATGAAAATAATGTTTGAGTTATTAAACAGAAGACTTTTCCAAGCTAACAATTGACAGATGAGTGTTACTTCGAACGTATGAAACTTTACACTACACTTGAAGCCAAAAAAAACACATTAGTTATTAGGACTACACATTCAAAATGTCAAAAATGACAGCATGAGTTGAAGCTATTTAAAATATCACAGGGGTACTTGACTTGAAGCCTCCAACAAACTCAGAGARAGCAAATACCAGTTGAGAAACAAATCACCAAATTACTAAACAGTAACTTTGAAAGTCTGCACTTAAGCAAATCTCCAAATTTGTTTATTTTCTGTGAGGTTTTTAGCTATCCAGTATTTGAAGACGACAGCCAAGCAGTCCAGGAAATAGTCAGTTTACCAACAGCGACAGGCAAAGACTCAAAATGAAAACTTTACATTTCGGACCTACTGAAATGGGATTGTACATTTTGACAAAAAAACCCCACACAACCTGGATAATTGTTTCTGAAGAAACTCTGAAGTCAGATTACCATGTAGCACTTTTTGCAAGGACATTCCCCGAATCTCCTGGCTCTTCTGCCAATTTTGAGGCATGTGCAGCAAGATGCAAACTCACTGCAGCTCCCCATTGCTCTCRTGTATCCTGCTGGTCTGCTTCAAACCATGCAGCATGACAGAAGCCAACAAAAACTGTTCACGACCAAAGTATTGTAGACAGTAAATTTAAAAGTTTTGCACCAATCCACTTTGCAACAAAGTCATAGTATGCCATGATGAACAAGCAGTAAATAAGACATGGGAAATTGCTCTTATTAAATTATCAGGTATAGACTATAAACAAGTTTCAATCAGTAGGAAGCCAGTTAACTAGCTATTTGTGTTCAAAGTTGTAGCAGTAAAAGAATTGTARAATGTTATTTTAGTAAAAACTTTCTGGCCTCACAGACTGAGCTACACAATTGGGAAATTTCTCTGCTCTTGTCATCAAACAAACAAACAAAAAAGTCATGTTAATGAAAATAGTGCTCATTTTTCTTGCTATAATACCAAGAAAAATAAATTGGCTGACTTGACAGGAGATGAATATAATGAGAAGCCTTCACACTGCATAGCTGGCCTGATATAAAGACACTAATTACAACAGTAAGCCAGGGAATAGTTCAGCACTGACATGGGCTAGCTATAACCAGATTCCYTAATTGGAGAAAAATAACTACTATTTATGAGGGCATTTGGGCCTCAATATTGACAATAAAGCACAGTCCACATTTTTGTCTTGAGAGACCAATATATCTTCTKAATGGCAGCATAAAATGTCAAACAGAGATATTATTCTTCCTAGTTATGGCATTGCACTGGGATCTATCCAACAGGTAAGCTGCTAAAGTAATCAAAAATAGCTATTTTTCATGCGCCTAAAAATCAGTTTTTAACTTGCAACAAATAAATCAAACTGCACAAGTGAGTTTTTTTAAATTTATTCATAATCTTGAAGAGAGTACTGTTGCTTACCATTAAAGCATTAACCATCATCATAATAAAAGTAACTTGAAACTAAGGAGGGCAAATTTACACAACTTTTCATCTCCAAATCTGCTTTCAACACACTGACACTCTGACAAGAAAACATCTTAAACTCACCTTGCATAAACAATAATTAAGTTTAAGTTTATGCCACTGAGGTGAATATGAAGCATTAGCACACACATCTCGCAAAAATTCATCTCGATTTACAGATTGAGAAATCACCACAAATCAAACAATTTTTTGAAGGTTACCCAGAAAAAAAAAAAAAAAAGCAGCACAGTCAAGCCTGAAAGCCACATCCTCAGCACCCTGATTCAACATTTAACTTGCATGGTCTTCAAAACTCAACGCTTTCTTCTTCCTGASTCAAGAGGTGAAGTTCTTTGAATGGTTGCCTAAATACCCTGTGCATTTACATTTTTTACATGCCAATACTGCCTGCTTGGTATACCAATTCCGCAACAAATGCGGGCAAGTCACATGGCTTCCTGGACTGCACGAGCTTAAAAYTGGCAGCATTAAGTGTCATTGTTTAATGCTTTACGACCTCCTTTTTCTGGATGACACCGATGGTACAAGCTGCTGTAACATGAACTACTGCTGCACTAAAGCTTAACCTGAGCAAACAGGATTTCAGTTCTCAACAGAAGCCATAGCTGAGCACGAAGCCAGAGAAGGTTTAAAAAAAGCAAACAAACAAACAACCCTCTGTGTTTTAGTCTATTTAACAGAACCTCAATTACACTTGAACAGTCATTACTTGTTATTCCTACTAAGTTGATTTGCTTTGGGCATTCACTCACTGTCGCATCTCTCACTTCCATCCACAGCAGCTCCTCTCCAAAAGAGGAGCACAAAACAGCTGRGAAGTTTGTAACAATAGTTTTCCTCCAGTATGCTGAAACTGATTTTTTTTTTAACCAAAGCTTCAAAAAAGTMATTTGAAGTCAGTTTCTGAAAACAAGCACTTCAAAGGTTATGCAATATGATAAAATATTGAGCAAACACTTAAAGGAAGTATAATTTAGGAGAAGTAATGCCAGATAAACTGRTATGTCCTTTAAGGTTATTTCTTAAAAATTGGTCTGAACTAACCTAAATTAATTTTCTTTAAAAGAAATTGAGAAACTCATGAATGAGCACCAGCAGATCTTTACTTCAAATTCAGAAATCAAGTTTTCATAGGGCCTAGAATTCAAGCCTGCCATGAAACCAGGGTTACTGCTCCATATTGTCCATGCAGCATCCAAGGTGTCCTGCGACCTCAAGCACATAGTTAGGGCCAGTATCCCCTTCTCTACAGTCACACCATCCAGAACATGACCTATTTTGGAATCTAAACGGGACTGGGTGTGTTTATTCWGGAATGGGAGATTACCATGGGATGCCAGGTGCTTACTTCTACCACCCTGGTTCCCTGTAAAGTCCCAAGGAAGTTGGGGCACTGTATGAGTGAACGTACATCACTGGAACCTTACARCTTCTTTTACTAAGAGGTTGAGGTGCTCCAGAACCTGCTGTTCAACACCAAGAACCTCCTCCAGGCTTCTAGAGAGGATCTAGAGACAACGCTTAAGTCCTACAGGAATTGAATTAGAGGACAGGAAAGGACAAGTGTAATGTGATCCACCTCCTGCTATACCTTCCAGTGAAGACACCCAATGTTTTCACAGCATCAGCTATCACAGAAGSTGATTTTGAAGCAGATCACGCCTAAAACTGACCAAGTCTCAGTCATCACTGGCAATTCTGTGTTGTCCTAAGATATCATTTTTATTTAAATTCCCTCACAAGAAAAGAAGGATGAAGCAGAACCCACTCAATAATCCTATTATGAGAAAAAGGAGCCAGTTCATCAGCAGATAATTTACAATTAGCTTTCCTGGAATCTGAACAATAAAGATAGTGCTTCAGTGTATGTCCATGCACTTCAACACCTTTATGTATACTTTAGGATGCTCAAGACGTTCAACTATAGATCTTTAAACATTTACAGAATCATTTTAATTTACATCTCAAGGAATGAACCGAATAGGGAATTAAATTTAATGCATCATTTGAGGACATTCTTTAACCCAGCAGTCCTCAATTCGTGAGCCATGATTAAGGATTAATGTTCGTCCTCAACTCAACTAGCAAATTATCACATCTCTGCTGCAAACTAACAGATGGTGCCAAGTTCCGTTGCTGAGAAGACGGACTTCACCTCTGCCTGGAAAGCACTATTATTTTAGAATCTACTGTGCCAATTTGACTGCCTGCAGTTTTCTTCTTAGATAACTTGATAGCAGAGATGTAGATGTTTGAACTTGCCTGTAACTGCTTCCAGAGAAACCTTTTCTTTTCCCTTTTTTTTTTTTTAATTTCTTGGTTTAATTGTTGAAATCAACCACCTTTTAAGGCTTTATCTAGGTGCAGAACAGAGAACAGAGACTGCTACATTTCTATMAACTGAAGTAGCCTATTTGGGGAAWGGATCTYAAAAATCTATTCTAGAAGTCARTGGTGATCAAAAGCACCCTTAAAATGAGGTTACTGCATGCAGCTATGCCATCACTTTCCTGCCAAACATTCTTATGGAATGCAAATATCTATACTAGCTGACAGAACAGGTTCTGTTTGAAAAAAATAACTGTGCACTTTAAACCTAAATCAGCTGACTTTGTTATGTGAAGAAAAAGGCACCCAGATTTTCTCATCTTAGAAGGTTTACTCTCAAACAGCACTTTCCAGTCACCTCTCCCACCTTTAAAAACGTCTCCTCTTTGCCCAGCTTGCTTCTGCTGTTGCTCCCTCCTAAATACTTTGATCAGCATTATTGATGTCCATCTARGGAGGATGATAATGAACACAAGCATCATCTTTCAGAAAACAATTTCTATTTGTGCAACTTATCTACACAGCTAACCCATCACAGGGAATGAAAAAAAGGGTTGTACAGCAGGCAAATTAAAGAACAACACTGGCACACTAGTGAATTTCATAATTTCTTCAGATAAACTAGGCTGTGCTAAATGCTTTTTCCTCACTCTTACAGCTTTTTTCAGGTGCTTGGTGGAACTTTGCAGTAGATTCTTTTGAAGAAATGGGAACCAGGATATGATCAGGTCCGTGGCACCTTTCTAAGAAGTTATCATTCCTTACTACTAGCTGAGGTGAAAATTAAGCAACAGGCATGGCTTTAAAATACCATCTGTTCTTCCTAGTATACTCAAAGCAAGTAGCACAGTCACTGAAATCTGATCAATAGGTAGTTCTTGATTTAAAAGCTTAATCAATCAGGCACTTGCAGTTGCCCACTTTTCATTTCATCCAACATTCCCTTGGATTCACCATACTCTGAGGCTTTTCTCTTCTTCTGGAGATTAACAATGCAGAATTCATCCCTCATTTGAAGCCAGAAACCAGGATGACTGTGAATTCCACAGATCAGTTGGGCTCTCCCAAAACAAAGGCAGGATTTAAGCCCCTCCTGTTATCCCTCCCATCTCATTCAGAACCAGCAAGCTGCTCAAAGCAAAAACAGGCATTTGAAAACCAGGAAACACAGCAGAGATGCTATCCTCACATTAAGCATGAAGGGCAATGTGCACAGATAAGACCACACTTTCCACRTACATGTTGAGCTCTCAAGCATGAAGAACCATTTTTTAGACTTTCAGCATCTTCTAAAATTTTACTGATACAGCAGGATGAGAACCAGGGCTCAGGCAGCAATATTTGCCTTCCCTCTGCTGTATTTCACTGAAAATGGCTACCCTACTGAGCAACCCAGTACTTAATCYCTACGTCAGCCACCTAAGTACCCTGCCAGATCCATCACTTCCCTCATGCCTCGTTCTGTGTTACGAAGCAGAGAAGGTTCACCTCTTTGACAGATTAAAATCAAGATCTCCCATGACAATTAGGGTTCAATGGAGCACTGTTTCATATACAGCATCAAAAGTAGCTTTGGTACCTATCACCAAAAACTGTGTCTGTTCTAGAAGAAAGTTTCTTCTTTTAAGTCAGCAATCAGGAAGCTATTTGGGGCTGTATCTACAGTACTGAGATGAGTTTGCAAACCTCTGGAAAGAGGAAATAGAGACATACTGATACAGATGCATCATTTAACTGTCTCCTTCCCTTTAGTTGTCAACAGCTGTGCTAGGGCACACACAAAAGCTGTGTTCACCGTGCAAAGCTAAAATAAATAAAAGCCAAGGCTCTGGGACCGCAGGGAGTATGCCTATGTGTTCTTTATCATCCAAATACACCGAGGGAAGGTGCATGCACACCCCGAAAAAAGCAGTATCCCTCTTTTCAGTGCTGCACTGTGCAAAACTGTGTCACTGGAGAGGAGGGAAACTGSCAGCAACAAGATGAGATACAAGAGAGCTCTGTGAGTTCGACAATAGTTAAGTGAAAGCACTGCACAAGATGGCATCTTCTGGAGGACAGTGAATGGGTTACAAAGTGTAATGAAACAGGCTTAGAGTCACAGCTAGGGAATACTCAATACAGACAGGTCATCTCCATCATCACTTGCCTTTCACATAACACAAGACACTAGAGCTGCCATGTTGCCCAAGGGTGGCCACACAAGCAAAATTCAACCTGTAATATGGATGCATTTGGTTGCAGCTCAACCATGACATGAGCAATTCTGTATGAGTTTTCAGAAACACACACTCTGGAGCAACATAATACATCAGGAGGCAGTCTAAACTCCACACAAAGCAACTCTTCCTCCCACAACTTTTTTAATAAACAGCTAAAACACTCCATTCAACACAATCCCCTAACTCATTCCAAGTTAACTTCCTCTAATGTTAGTTGCACATATTTGCTATTATTCAAAAGCAGTTTCAAATCTGTAAGTGTAACCACAAAAGCAAGAAGACAGCATGGAGTATATCCCTACTCTTTTAAGATACAAGAGCTACACAGCCGACCACACCATGCTATGGGGACGTGAGAAACAGTCACTTGTGCTTCCCTGCTTTGGCTTAAAATACCCTGAACTGTCATTACTGAGAGAACTTTCTATACAATGAACATACACTGTGGATATACCATTTGATTATTCACTACATTGCACAGCTTAGTTTGTGAAAGGCTTGGATTTCAGTTATTGCCACTTTAAAATATTTCTTTACAAACAGATCCTTTGAAAGAAGTCTTATATAAACCGATGCTCATGTTTCTCTGTGTCTTCACTGACTGCTCTGGGGCTATATTTGGATCAAAACCTAAAGACGCTCTCTTATATACAACCGAGCTCATTACACATTTTAGAAAAGTGAACTCAAGTGCTAACATTTAGTTTGAGGATACACAGGGATTATGAGATTAGAATTCCATTGGCTTGCTGGGAGGATTCAACAAGATAACTACAAATTACTTAGAGGGCTAGTGTCAAAAGGACCGCTGTACTTATTTAGCCTCTGCTCTAGATTACTGACCCACTTACCAAGCGCTAAGCACCCCTGCAGTGCCAGGCCAACACCCACTCCATCTGTTTGCCTCTGCTTTCTCAGAACCCCTATTAGGCTGCATAAGAACTTGTGTTAATTACCACAAGAGCAGCTTGAATCGTACACATATTATCAGCCTTCCTTATAGTACATGGTCACCTTGACAGATGGGGCAGAAACAGAACGATTCTCACCGCAGCAGGATTATAAGTGACACAGGGGAAGCATGTGCACATTTCTGAATTGGGCATTTTACTCAACCTTTGCCAAAGCTTCTCTCAGTTTGGAGAAGAGCCTCCATGTTTTTGGCTGCTTTGGGTTATGAGAATGAAAAGGTATGCAGGAGTTAAGCATTGCATCAAACCCTGGAAATTTCCAGTGTGACCAGAAATTTGTAAAGCTACAAGTGAAATTTCTGTTGATAATGCAACAGTTTAGAAAAGAGGCAGACAGCACAGGTCTAACCTACTACTAACCTACTCTTAGTTAAACAGAAGTTATGTCAGAATCATGGCTTAATAGTTTTGCACTCCAAACTTCTTACTGATTAGGAAGAAAAAAAAAAAATTCAAATTGAGTATGTTTTTTTTTTTTAAATTTTGCCTGATGACCTACAGTTGTTTGGATTATCTACTGAAGATGGTCTCCAGAAGAGGTTTTAACAACTTCTTAAACTGAAGAACAAGAATTTCCCAAAATCATTACAGTATTGARCTGTCATTTGTTCATTCTTGGGCACCTAGATTGTTGTTGTCTAAGTGAAATAAGACCAACAGTCTAAAAACCAACTATGAAACTAAATAATTTCATGCAGCACTGCTGGCAGTCCCAGTATCATGTACCCCTTAACATTATTTAAGCCATGTTTGTTTAAAAGTAAACCTTGTGCAACAGCCAACACTCCCAGAAGTGTTCTTTAGCTACCAGCTTCTTCCCAAGACAGTCAAGAAAGAAGTAAAACCTAGTAAAATCTGCTCCTTTATAGAGTTGACTCCTAAATAGCTGAGAACAGCGTGCCACAGCCCAGCAAAAACTGCTGATGAGTACACAGAGACTGCATTGTACAGAGTAGATAACAGATCTTTGCATTCTGTTTTAAACAGTTACAGTTATTACTGTAACATAAGAGGTCACACAGGCAAGAGAAATGACTCAAATACAAAASACGAGTGCCCTAGGAAAACAACTGCAAATTGGCAAGCTCTTTATATYTTCCAACACAGGCTTCAAGATACTTAGTGGTAACATTTACCACCCCAGTAGCCCTGCAGGACAGCACCAGGAAGTCTAACTTAATTTGGCCAAAAGGTTAGACACAGTTTGTATCAAGAGAATAGCTGTAAGGCACAATTTGTTCCCATCACACGAAGACTAGTTCTACTTGACTGTTCCATCTTTGGCATGGTAAATACTTGGTCAAAAGATATAAAATCATCTCAGTGAAATACATATACAAAAAAGTTTCATCTCAGCCTACCAATCCACACYAAGACCACAAAGCTCTAACAGATACTTCATTTCTAATTGTTTTTGTAGTGTCAAAAGGAGGAGAGCAGAAGAGAAAGCCAGAGAATTTCGAGACTACTCTAGGGGAATGAATAAATAAAGCAGAGTGCATTAGAAACAAGGGTGAATCAAGAAAAGAAAAAGCAGAGAATTTACATAGCCACTGATTCACAGGATAGGCAAGATTTTCTGAGAAAGTTATGTCAAATCTAGAAGAGAATGCTAAAACCATTATTAGATAAAGGTTGTAACACATTCGATACGTGGAAACCACTACTGACACCAGTTTAATCTAGTTTGTGCTATGATTAGTACAAAGTCGAAAGTATAGTGGGGACCAATGTGCCAATATAGAAACCAAGCTCATAAAATGCATGTTCCTTCCCTCCCTTAGAAACTATTTTAAGTGTCAAGGAGCTGGTGGCCTAGAACTTTCCTGTGTCACGAGATCCTGTAACTTTTTCATAACAAGGGAAAAAAAMCACCTGTGATTTGATATTTATGTTGCACACTTAAACATACACATGCACCTTACTGGGAATTCTATACAACATGAATCTCAAGTACATTATATTAATACTTACAAACACAACCCTTGCCTCTCGCACAGCAGTTGCTATGAATTAAGCTGAAAAGTCAAAGGGGTAGAAAGCAAGTCGTTCACCTAAATGTATATACATATAAAGGAGCAGAAGAAAATTTCTAGAAATACTCCAAGTTATTGAATGGAAAGCACTTTCATTAACCAGTAACAAGTAATAATTACAGTAAATAAATTGATCTGCAGGCAACCTGCTGCCAAAGATCCCTTCCAAATGGCGAATGAATGTAGCTTGTACAACTTAAATTAAGCTACTGAAAAATAGTAATTAGATGACTGAAGTGTTGACCAAGGAAAACAAGTCAATTTTTTGTTATGTGAAAGTGTAGGTTCAAGTAAGTCCCTCCAATTATAGACAGGGTTATCACAAGTGTAAAGCAGTGCTACAAACTAAAAGCTGTGCTAGGCACCACAAGGATACACACAAATTGTAATCTATTCGGCAATGCAAAACGACTGTAAAATTATTAGAAATTTTGATTTTACAAAGCATGTGATTCAGTTGTAAGAGGTGAAGCAAGCACTATTTAAAAGCAAAACAGGTTTGAAAGTCTTTTTAAGAAAAAAATCAAAAGCATGCAACTGGTTTGCTTGTTTATTTGCAAGATATTCTGAACATCCACGTAGTTATTTCTTAACCATTATTCACAATTTCAAACACAACAGTACTTACCTTGGTATCGTCACACATTTTGTATTGCAATTTTGAGTGGTAATTGCCTTCTCAAGCTCATCCAGCTGCCCCGTTTTCTTTAGCTTCTTCACCAGGCTTTTCACTGCTTTTTCACACCACTTTTCCTCCTGACCATTCTGCTCACCACCACCAGCTCCTCCAGAGCCACCGGCAGATTTTTTCCACCCCAGAAGTCTCTTCACAACCGGTGGAGTGAATGGCAATATAGATGACATGATTTCCACCAGGTAGAACACTCAGCACGCAATTAATTAGAGATTCCCCTCTGATCCCTAAAAACAAACCAGAACAGACATATTAGCACTCAGGCATTACATAACACAAATACTTTGCTAAGAATTTCCTTAACAAACACTGTAGGACACAGGTTCTCCAAGAAACCTGGGTAAGTTCATAACCAGTCTGCACCATGGTCTGTTATGTCACCAATGAGGCACTTAAGCACAAGTTTTCTGCACACCATCCCTTTTTCCCCCTCCACAGTTTGCACAAATTAGTACACCAATTTGATCACAGAATGGCTGGGGTTGGAAGAGACCTCTAGAGAGATATGGTCTAGTCCCACTCCCTGCTAAGCTGGGGGCACCTAGATTTTTGACTGACACCTTGATGTTTGATTAGGTATTTTACTTCTGCCCAAATCTTCTCTGGCTAAAGTTTACTCACTTCAGTAAAAATAAAAATCAACTTTAGTCTAGCTTTGCACCTAAACTGGTGGATTTTAGTCATTTATGAAAAAGTTAATAAATGATTGACACATTGTAAATACAGATATGCRTGTTCTGCTGGAGCTGAAATTAATTTATCAAGCAGAATTGTATTTGGAACGTCATTTGGTCATCACAGTTTGACAAAAGTCTTCCAGTACGCAGCCAACTGGCAAGTCTTTTGTCTAGCTTGCCATGATTTAAGTAATGATCAACTTTTGTTCCACTGGTGACGTCAAATTTAAGAGTGAAGTTCAAACTGGTGTTAAGCTAACGTTCTTCACCCAATTTAGAATAAAATGGCCTATAGACATCAAACCTGCTCAAGTGGAACTACTTGAAATCATTAGAAGTCTTCTCAAATTCTTTGAAGGATCTGTAACTTCTAACTTTTCAGGTACCTGAGCTGCTGCTTCTCTGTTTCCAGGGTTGATAACTTCGCATTCGCTATCTGCCACCTGATCAGGTTGTCTATGTAAAACGATTAGATCGAAAAAATCCAGCTGTTCCTGTGAGTTACACATTAAATCATACAAAAGAGAAATAAGAGTCAGCAAAAAAACTTCTTGGTTTTGTAGTCTCTACTAGGCTAGCTTTAGGTATTAAAACATAAGCCCCAAAGCAGCTGCATTGTTTTGGGCAGACAGCTATTACAGCTTGCCTGAGGACACCGTCATCCTGGGGACAAAAGCATGACACTAAAGCCAAAAGATAAATCTTATTCCCAAGCAGCAACTACTTGAATTTCAGAAAGGTGCCCTGTTTCTGAACTTCAGTACCTGTAGCTGTATGAGTTATTTTTTTTCAGCTCGCTGAACTGTTTTAGCTAAGAATCAATGCCACCTTCAAGCTACTTGATCAGAGTGTTCARCGTACCTTTGATGCCTCACCATCCTGCACAGACACACTTCTATGTTACTTCATTAAAATTTCACTCCTCTGAAAAATAGCATCCTTGATTTGGGGTACTTAAGCCAAACTATTCAGGATTAAGTTACATTTTTTCACATCTTAGCAGCCTCGGAAAGAACCAACAAGTCAACAAAAGATACATTATATTAACAGCTTAAAATCGTAGCTTTTTGACTTCCACAACTGAGCATTTCATAGAAAGGTTATTTTACTTCCAATTAAATTATAACCTCCATAAAATAGCTTCTGAGACTACTTGAAAATATTTCCAAAGACAGAATTACAGTCGTCTGGCCTYTAGGAGACAGAGTTTCTGATTAACAGGCACTCAAGATTAACACTGCTAATTTTAGGGAATGGACTCAAAATAATCCATCAATCTTAAATCAAGAGGATTCATTTCATACAAGACTATAATAAGAAAATAACTCCCATAACACTAAATTATTGCAGAATTATGTCCAGTTGCATYCAATCTGACCACAGGTCAGGTTTTGCAGCCAGCAAAATCATTCTACTGGAATCCTGGCTGCAGCAAAGAAGAAAAATAAACACAATATTCAACATCTTAAAATTAAATTCTGAATAGGATGTTCAAGCTACAGTCTCAGAGGAAGCTAAGCCAATGCCATAACTTTTAGCCATGTCCAGGTTTTGTTTTTCCCTTTTTCCCCCTCACCTTTTCCTCTGCACCAGCCCTTATGTGTGTTAGACCTTTCCACAAAGGCTGAGCTAACCTAGCATAAAATTATGAAGTTTTTTGCCTGAGTTAGTTTTCTTCCAGATTAACAAGTTACATCTGTTCACATGCTCAMACATGGTGCTGCAAGTACCAGTGTTGGTAGATGGCAATTTAAAGCAGCACATACAGAAGACTGAGGCTTTCCTTCAGTCCCAGCCTTCAACAGTGGTATTCAGTTTACTCTGTCTCCTGAATTACAACCTGAGCACATGTTTTACCAATATGAGAAAAATTATTCTGGTGGGAAAAAAAAAAAAAGAAAGCCTAATCAAGCCATCATATTTCCACTTCCACCTGTTCTGAACAAATTAGAGTCTTAATTTGGTGTATTAAGCGGTTCCAGAGACAAAACGGTAGGCTTACGTAGCTTCTGCTGTTTTAAGAAACTCTTGCACTAAGCTCATGAAAGAGGAAACTGGGGTAGATGTTCCAGGTGTGACTTGGAATAGCAGTAGCTTTGGACTTAGTAATAAAGACACCCAACTTCTGAGCAGGGCCAGCACTAACACTTGACGCATACGCTAGAAATTCCCTAGAACCAATGGAAGAGGGACAACCTATTTTGCAACAAAGACCACATTTAAACACCAGTAACTGATGAAATCTGAGCACCAAATTCAATGTTCAGAGAAGTAAACAACTACAAGGACCAACACTGATGCTTATTCACATCACAACTCTCCTCAGATTTATGGAGCTCAGCTCCACACAACCATATTTCCTGTTCTTTAGCTTCAGCTTTGGWACCTTTCAATGCCCCAGAATAATTATTGGATGGCCAGTCTCACAAAACACATTTCACTAAGGTCTCATCCACCACTAAGATAACTTATCTGTTTTCATAGGTCCTCTAGAATCACTCAATGCCTCTATCTATTTTTTCTGACCACCCCTCGAAATGAAATGTCCATTTTTGCAATTTTCATTCCCTTAAGATGTAACATTGATCTACAAACTAGTCTCTATGAATATACCACTTTCAGTATTATCTGGTGCTTAAATTAACTAAAATTTGCCTTTCTGTTTCGAATGTATGTTAAGTGATCTAAAGTTTGCAGAAAGGAAGAATTCAGCCCCATACGTACCAGTTCTTCCTTGCATTTGAATTCTTAACTTATTTTGACACATTCAAAAGCAAACGGCTTCCTTTTTCCATTTTCAAAGGGCTGTCAGTTCAGACCTAACTAATTAGAATTTTTCAGATTGTTTATTTACTGTTTTAACCAGTTCCTTTACACACGTTTACAGTCTAGTTTCTGTAGAAGCTGTCAAAGAAAGGTAGAGCTGCTACTACATTAACAATGAAAAGAACCAAAAAAGATCTATATATGCACTTTAAAAGTCCTTTATTACACTGATTATTGCACCTTAACAGATGATTAAAAAAAATAAACATACAGCACAGCTGTGGTCTAAGATTCTGGGAAGCATAAACTAGCTGCTCCCTTCCAGTCATTGGTATGCTATGTGCCACTGAGGTTCACTAAATTATTCCAGTAACAATCTCATATCTTTAAAAGGTTGAGCAGAGAGAATGTGACACAAGTAAGACAGGTCTTCATTCAGCCTAAGACTTCACTGATTGCAATATTCTCTTGCCAGGAGTATTTCAGCTGAGTATTTCTGCAGAAGTTACATTCTGCTCCAAAGCTAAAGGAGGTACTACAAAGAATGTGGATGTTTAGCTTGAATCCCAAGCCACTTAAACAAATCTAAATTACAGAAGGAAAAAGCAGCAAGGCAGATGCCCCACTCTTCTGACCCAGTGGCAAATTCTTATTGCTTCGGAGTAAAAAAAGTGATGTGCTACTCAAGGCAAAGCACAAGGGCCTGGCTGCTTTTTGCATCCCACTCCCCATCCAACCACTACAACAGCAACATTAGAGGTTACCTTCCCCACACAGTAGCCATTTATGGACTGTGTCCATCAATTTAATCATTTCTAGACCTAATGATACAAACTCCCTCTAAAATCTCTTGTGGTAACCAGTGCCAGGTGTTTATGGTCCACTGTGTAAAGGGGAACTTTTAGATATTTATCTTGATCTCTTCCTTGCAGAGCTGGTACCTGTTGCATCATTCCCACAAGCTCTGCTGAAGAGCTGCTTAAGTCCATAAGCTTGAGAATTTTGCAGATCTCAATCACATTCCCTCCACAAACAGAGGGCTTGTATTCACCTCTACCAGATGTATTAGCTTGTAACCACATCCTCATAGTCTGAGGTGCCAAATACCCATGGGTTTATGGATCAATTTGTTGCAGGTTATTTTGGACCAATGAAACCCATTTTAACTGATTATCCTTTCTTATCCCATAATGGGTAAAACACTTATTTTCCCACTCCTATTCTGAACTTTGCCAGCACTGAAAGAACATTTATACATAATGAAGATGGCTGCAATCTAAAGGAACAGATGCTAATTCTGCCAAATCTCTTTTTCCTTGTGATACAATCTTCATGAAATCCCTCTAGTCCACAGCCAACCTTCTCCAAATACTGAGCATCCATTTAAGGCCTTTGCTTTTAAGGACTTTGACATCTGTACCTTCCCATCATTCACTCCTTGCACCAGATCTGCTTGTTCTGTTCTATTAAGGCCAAATATTACACTCAAAATTTGAATCTATTTGCTTTCCTGTGTACTCTTTTCACAACATTTCAACATATCAAATATCTTCCCGTAATTCATCACTGAGTCTGAAGATCCTGTTCTAAGCTCAACTACACTCAAACTACTAATATTAAGGCAGAAGTGCAACACAAAGCAAACAGCTTCTATTCCACTCATACTGCTTTAAACTGTTGGCACACAGAGAGAACGTGTAGTTAAAAAACAGAGTTACTCCAGGCAGATTAAAACTGAAAAATTTACAAATTGTATAACTTTGTTGGTATCTGGTTCATCCGTACATCTGCAGCATATTCCCGTATCCTGATGCACACATGTTTCTATAGTTGGTCAAACAGTGTCATAACTGGCAACTTTTTAAGTCACAGTTTGARTCATGTCTGCTATTATTCCATTCTGCTGTTCCTCTGGGACCCATAACAAATGTTAAGCCCATGACCCCAGCAACAACTGAGCATAAAAGATGAAGAAACGCTTAAAGGCAGCATGCTAACAAATTAAAACCTTCAAGGAAAATTTCCCTTCCTGAGTGTCTGGAACATACTATAAACACACTGCTGTTACCAAAAATATCAAGTGATTTCTGGCTAATTTATTCTTAAACCTTATGCAACATACTTCATATCAGTCTGCTTATTCATCTTAAACCTGAAATAAAGAAATCTGATCTTTTCTTGTTTGTCTAGAAGCATTCTGGCTTAGAGAAATGTTATTTGCAAGTGCTCTTCTCACATAAAGAGGACAAAAGTTAAGCTCTTGAGGAAAGAAGATCCATCAAGAATCATTCGTCTGAAAGTTCATTTCTCTTCCCAATCTTTGTCTCACTTTTGCACCATTATTAAAAAGCAAATGTTTTTCATTAATCCTAGAATTTGATGAAGAATCGTTTCCAAGCACACATTGCTTAGAAGAGAGGAATGAATATACATCCTTTCCCTTCATATCCTCCCTGTGGTATGAGTTGTTCCAGAATAAGGTAGTATTTACAGAAGCATAGCCTATTTAAGCTAATATCAAGATATAACAATACTAAAACTTGAAGTTTTAAAAGGCATAGCTTATGCAGTACTATAAATGTCATCTATATTAAAAATCATTAAGAGTTAAAGAAACCTTCAGAGAAGATAAAACAAGTCTTTCATCTTGTATTCAACAGAAGTAAACCAAATTTAATTTATAATCTCCTAGATTCTTCAGACTGTTGCTCTAAACAGCAGTAAGACATTGTTTTCAGTGGAACCCGAGAAAGTTTTCCCCACTAATAATGATCTCAACACTTTTGAGACGGGCTCAAAGTGTATTAAGGATATTAGTTTTGTCAAAGTGGAGGAGCTCAAAGCTGCTGCTGCTCCTGTATCTTTRAGGAACCACCACGCGTGAAGGATGAGGCACATCCTTCTCCCTCCATATTCTGGGTGGAGTGAGTCAGCTTCATGCATCTCTTTGGCAAGTTTGGTGCACTTGAGATTTTTCCTTCTCGGCGGCAGAAGAGAGGAGAAGGAAGGCGAATCCATCCCTGCTGGGCGATGCCCTCCCAGCCACCCCTCTCCCCAGTTCAGCTTTTCAGCCGATTAGGCCAGCAGCAGGGAGCGCCTTGGAAAAGCTCCCTCCCAAGGGGCTCCATCTGGCCAGGTCCCGGGTCGAAGCTCTGCCGAGGAGAGCTCAAGTCCCTGCTCAGCTCTTACACAAGGCTAGTAAGTTCAAGGCAGCCTGCTGGAGAGTTTGGGGGACAGAAGGGGAGAAAATGCTTCCTCTGGGACAACTTTCCAGGAGGAAAAGTCCGGGAGGACTTTGTAACATGCCAGTTTAGAAACTAAAATGCCACATTAATTCTTGAAATTCATGGTGCTCTAGTATTGCAAGGCCTCTCAAGATTCTGCATAATCATATTATTCTACAGCTCAATGAAAACAGAATGGGCCACTCACTTTGAAAGTAGACTTTTTCCTCTAGCTCATCTCACAAAGTTTGATTATGAATCAAGTGAGAAAATTTAGGCTTCTCATACTCAGAATTAAAATAAGCACCAACATGATGTTATGAAAGTTTCAGAAGTTTTTTTTTCCCCCARTTACCAAAGACTGCTGCAAATTACAGACAAATTTAACAGAAGGCAGCTTTACTGCTATTGGAATATTAGCCTACTGGAAGCAGCACAAATACTCACAGTGCAGTGAGACTGCACGCAAGTAGACATGAGAAAGAAGAATTTCATTTTAATGACCTTCAACTGAGCTACGAATAGGACTAAAACATTTTAGCAACTCTCCTAGAATTACCAAAGAGGAATATTACCAAGAATGCAGTCAGCCAATCCACCTGTCTTCATAAAGCAACAGACTTAGGTGAGTTTGCTCATGTTAAGGACGTGCAAGAATTGCTCCTTAAAACTGTGCCTATTATTTCCACAAAACATTAAACATGCATTCTAAACCACAGCAGATTTGCAAGTCTTCTCACTTCTGATTTGACAATGATTTTCCCTGTGTAATGGGCAATTATCCATTTGATTATTTTAGAAAGGACATATGCCTGGGATAAATTTGGCAGGAATAGTCCACTATCAGGTTATGAAGTACCTGATTTTTGTTTTTCATCCATAGAGCCTTGCAGTTTCTCCACTTTGTTGGATGATAAACAAGTGCATTTAATTAGTTTATTCAAGTTCACTTTCAAATCAGGTCTAAAAACGTTCTTCAAACACTCCTCTTCAGTACAGAGCGATGAGAACTCTGCTTATTAAGAGAGCCTTATGTTACTCGTGCTGCTCCAGAGTAATTTAATCAAGTTCGAGCTCCAGACTAAACTGTTACAAGACCCAGGACCTGCTCCTGGGTACTCTCCTCTTGATCTTTACCTTATGACCATCAAAGATGTATAACCACAACAAAATTGCATCGATTGAAGCCTTATTCTTTGCAATGTAGTTTCTCTGCTGGAAGTAGAGAGCAGCATTTAGGAAGATTTTTCAGCAGTAGCCAATTTTTTCTAGTCCAGAGAGTATTGAACACAGGGCTGCCTGTACTCTCCATTCTGTGACAAAAAACTAATCCCATCGCATGACCTGCAGCAATTCAGTTTAACAAATCAACAATTACAAATATTTTGGCAAAGTAAGCTTAGGTATTGTTTGCCTCTCGGCACAGTTCACAACCAGTTTGTGGCTTTATGATAAAAGTCATTAAACCCAATCTGAAAAGCAGAATTTACAGCTCACTTAGCAAGTCAGACCCATAAATGGATGCTTTCAATTACAGGGCATTTACATGCACAAATCATTAAGGCAATGCTGAATACATTTGAAAACTCTGGAATACTTTTATAATAATTAAAACTCTGTGCCCYGTTCTTTATACAAAGAAAACTTATGAATTCTCTTCAGTTTCAATCRGAGCCCAGATTTGTTGTTATCCCCGATCCACTACAAAGCCTGTTCTCCCAGTAGTTTTGTGGGACAGGGATTAGAGAGATGGAAACAAGTTTTGTTTTTTAAATTCRCACTCACTAACAGAAATTCAAGAGCTCAAATAAACTCAATTATACCAACTAGTGCTCGACACTTCTGAAGGATTAGGTGGAAGAGGAAGACAGAGATGGGCCTCGGAGGGCCTTTTGTTTGGAGTTGCTAGGGAATTCAAGCTTGTTTGGTTTTGTTCATGAATCCAGCTTTGGGACACAGGAAAACAAGAAATCACTGAAGAGACCAACATACCCTCTCCTACCCTCCAATCCCAAATTGTGCTCTCTTTTAATAATCAAGTAGGACCTCAGAGAGGATGACAAGTTCTTCAAGATGACACTGCCCCCAAGCACAGCTTCTTTGATAAAAAMCAAACTGGACCTTCAAACACATTTGCTGGTTTTGGTGACCCCCAGCTCAGTTCGAGACTGAACCACACAACCACAAAACAGCCCACTGCAAAGCCCTTCCAACCAACATCCCAATATGCTGCAAGGAGATCTCTCAAACACATACCTAAACTGAGCTTAAATCACCTCAAATGATACTATCCCCTTCCTCTAGTTAAAGGCATTTAAACGAGACCTCTCACCACAATAGTGCTAAGGGGAAGGAGAAGGGACTTCAAAAGTCTCCCCTTTCCTTAGCTTGCCCCCCTCTATCTCACTATGAACACAAGAGTTGAGAAGCGGCAGCGYCCAACGCATGTACTCACGCAGCTAATGCTCCAGCGGCCGGACAACGCGGACAACGTCTAGCCAGCAGCCTCGCTCTGCTAGGAGAAACCTTTTCCTTCACTACARGAGTTTTTTTTCCACCCTGGAGAAGAGAGGAAAGCCCCATCAGCCTCACACTGCTGAGTCCAGCCCCCACAGCAGTAATGTCACGGATGGGGTTGAAAGCACAGCGCTTTGGGGAGGGGGGACACTCAGGAACAGGCAAGGCCCTGCGACTGCAGGATCCTGATCGCCCTTATAAACTCCCCGCAGACAGGATCCCGCTGCAGCGACATTAACTCCACGCACCGTGGCCGTGCCTCGCCAGCAGCGCTTTCAAGAACTATCTGTTTGGCAAAAACAACAAAGCAAAACTTTTCCTTTCCCTCCCCTCACCCCGCCTCCCCTTCGGAACCATCGGCTTGTTTGCAAAGCGCTGCACGAGAGCGCAACAGGCACGTCYACAACTGCGATGGGCGGCCGAACGCGGGGCAAGGGACGGGCCTGAGCGCCACACACCGTGTCCAGCAGCCCCAGGGCTCTTCCCCCACGCACTTTCCACCCGCTCTCTTTAATGYCCCCGGGGCGAGGGTCACAAGAGGGGCCTAGGCCACGCTCTTGCTTCTCCCCCTCCAACCCACCCCACACGAGGGACGCGCAGGGCAGGGGGCTGTGGCAGTCCCCAGGGCCGCAGCGCAGGGGATCCCCGTCCACAGGCGCCCGGGCCGCGGCCTCGGCCAGCGCCGCGCGGCCGCTCCCTCCAGGCGGACAAAAGAGCCGCGGTCCATCCCCCCCCCTAGCCCCATCCCGCAGCCCCCGCCCCGCTCCGCTCCGCCCGCAAGCGAGAAAGGGGGGAACTCAACGCGTGCTCCCGCCCCCCCCGCTCCCGCCCCCCGCCCAGGGGCTACGCGGCCCGCGGGGCGCCGAGGCAACGGGGGGAGGGGGCGCCCCCCACCCGGCGGCCGAGGTGGCGCCGGGCCCGTCCCCGGGAAGCAGCAGCGGCGGCGCCGGGACCCCCCGCTCCTCGCTGGGACCCCGGGCCCGCCGGAACCGCCACGGGACCGACCTCGTCCCCGCGAGCTGCGCGGCCGCCCTCCGCCCGCACCGCTGGCCGCCGCGGCGCGCCCGCCCCCGCGCCGCCTCCCATTGGCCGCCGCGCCGCCCCGCCCCCTCCTCCGCGTGCTCCCGTTGGCCACGCCGACCGCCACTCCATGGGGGCTGCTCGCGCCCGCCCATTGGACTGCCCTGGCGATTGGCGGGTGGCGGTGCCAATCCAGGGAAAGCCGTAGGGGTGGGGGGGCCGGCGGAGGCGGGAGGCGGTGGGTGGGCGGGAGCGCGGCGCCGCGCTGCGCTGCGAAGGGGGGGCGGGAGTATCGGGCGGTGATTGGCCGTGCCGGCTGCCACTCTCCCGTTGGGGGCGGTTGACCGCGACAGGCGCGGCGCGGGTTTGGGTGACGCGCACTGCGCAGCCGCACTGGCGCCGTAGCGTCTCCCTCCGCCGCGGCCGCTGTGGCTTTCCGCGCGGCGGAGGGCGGGAGCTGAGAAAAAGTAGTGCGCCCTTCCCCCACCGCGTCCCCATGAACCGCCTGCGCCCCAACGGGGCGACACCCCTCCAATGGACACCGTGTGACGGGGACGGAAACCCGCCTGGGAGRGGGAAGGCGAAGTGAGGTGGCCCTCATGGCCGCAGCATGGCGGCTCGAAGCCAGCGCCCACACTGGCTGCCGCAGGGCCGCGGCTGCCGCTCCCGAGGCACGGAGCCGCCCGCGCTGCCCCGAACTGGGTGATGATGAAGCAGGTGCCCTGTTGCTGCTGCCTCGCTGCCCAGCCGTGCCCGCGGGGCCGTGTCCCCATGGCGTCCCTTGCAGCTCCATGTGCGGTGCTCCCTCACGAAGCTCCGAGGGAGCGGCCCGGCCCAGGCGGCCCCGCGGCGCCGTTGCCACCATCAAAACCCTCCCGAGTCGCTCCTTGTGCTGCTCACGGTAGCCCTGGGGCTACCGGCGTCATGGTGGGCGCATCGCAGCATCAGGACCTGCTTGGGGCGCTTTCAGTATCCATTAAGAAGCTCATCGCTTGCCTTTCCCACTATTTTTCATTTTTCCCTTCACATTTTGCCTCTCTCGGAGGGGAGATATCTGTTCTCACTTCGCCGCGGGCTGTTGGAGACGCCCTGCGTTTTCACTTCTCCTTTTCCACCCTCTTGTCTGTTTATGCCTTGGCTTTGCTCCCCGCACACATCCAAACCGCCGGCCCCTTCCCTGCCCCTGCGGTGCCCCCCGGCCATGCAGGCGCCTGCATCCCGCCCCGGGCGCTGCTATCCCTTCCCCACGGCCCCGCTGGGATCAGGGCTCTGGCTCCCGCCTCCCGAGGGGCTCCGTGGTGCTGGCGGGATCTCAGATCCCCGGCGGGATCAGCCGTTCCGCTCCATCCCGTGGGTTTCTCTTGTGTTTTGCAGAGATAAGGAGCKTTCCTGGCGCGTTACACCTGGAAASGGATGCGGGCTGCTCGGCCAGGGCAGCTCTTGGAACCTTAGCAGGGTTTTGTGTTTCCTGCTGCAGCCCCTGCTTGTCACCCGACTCAACAGCACTTCGCGTTTGCAAAACGTCTGCGTCTGTCAACCGTTCTGGGTCAAAACAGGCCAGAAAGGTTGAAGAGCTTGTGCGTGGGAGCCTCTGGAAAACACTGCAGTTCCCCAAAGCTCATTTCTTTAGGAGAGGAAATTGCAAGCGATGGCAGGAATAAAGCAAGGGGAAGAAGGCATCAGATCCACAGATCTCAGAGCCAAAAGTTACCTGGGAAGCGTGGTTGCCGTGGAGAAGAGGAGCGTTCGCAGCGCCGGCACGGCCCTGGAAGCGCTTCCAGCCTCGCTCCGCAGCCGCAGAGATGCTGCCCGGCCTGGCAGAAACAAAGGAACATCCAAACCCAGTCTCTGGCACCAAATCTGGGTGCTCTCAAATAGATCAAGCAGGTAGCTCACCACCTTCTGGGCACTGCTAGTCGGGTGCAACAGTCCCACTTGGATATGACCCTGTGGTGGAAGAGCATCCGCATCCCTGGATAACGGGTCTCGGAGGGCTCCACGTCCTCACGAGTGACGTTCTGGTGCAGAAACACAGCAATAGCACAGTCCTATTTCGCAGCCACAGTTTCATCTCTTAGGAAGGGTGAGGGAAATAGGCTAAGGTCCTCCCCCAAAAAATAATGAAACCGTGCTTGGTGGCACTATCACAGAGAGGATACACACCGAATTCCCCAAAGTGACCAAACCCCTTAAAAGGTAGAAGAAAGATAACACCGATATTAGATGAGTTCAAAGCCACTTAGGGTTTCAGACCTGGCACTATCAGATGCCACCATGTGAAGAAGACAGGCACGAAGTGCAATGCCAGCAGGGCAGGGCCTGGAGAGGGAGCAGGCGGTTTCTGCATTGAAGTCGTTATTACCAATATGTCAGAGTGACTTGCTAAGAGGAAACGAAGAAACAGCTTTGAGCAGAATTCAGGCACACAAAAAATCATTCAGGGTGTTTAAGACAGGAAAAAAATTGAGTTGGAAACGACCAGAGATCCACRGAGAACCACTGTTAATGCTGCTCGGTTTCTCCCACCCATGCTGTTGAAAGTCCAGTGTGTCCTTCAAGAGGCAGATCCTGTAAGRAGTCTCTTGCAACAGGGCTTCTTCCTGGCCTGTAAATGCCATTTGAGCAGATAATTTTTGCTCTAAACTTATTCAAAGGTGGAGATGGTCTTCCACGAGCCTGCAAGAGATTGTGAAACACAGAGAAGCTGTAAGCGGGGCCCCATCCCTTTCATTCCACGTTACTTTGGGGCTAAACAGCATGAAAATGGTCTTTCTGTGCTATTTTCTGTAGGGGCTATTATTGCAGTGCATGCAAACACCCCCATGTAGGTAATAGTGTGAAACAGCTCGTCTGGAGCAAAGTGTTGAGACGGGTTCTCCCTCGCGCTTCAGAGGGTTAAACACGGGCTTGAACCACTTCTCCTTTAATCACATGAGGTTGGTAAAGCAGCTTCGTGCTGTATCGCTTCGTGTGGCAGCATGAAGAGGGTTAAAGAGGAAGCCACGTTTTGCTTTTCACATCGAATAATGAAAAACAGTTGATCTTAAGACAGCAGCCGCTTTTGCAATGTCCGAAGAGGCGTTTGGACTGCCTATACAAGATCCTTAACAACATGAATGAAAAGAAGCTAATGAATTAGGCTCCTAAATGAATGGCAACATCAGACGTATAATATACTAAGTGCATGCAAAGGGCCAATACTCCTCAAATCGTAAAAAAAAAAATACCAGAGGAACAGGAAAATACATAGAAGAAGCATTTTTGTACTTTTGCTTTCCTATTTATCTCTTCAATAAATATATTTCTCTGAAATGTTGCAACTCAGATCTGCTCACTACCACTTGTAAAATGCAGAAGTGTTTTCACTATTGCATAAATCACTGTAGTTTCAGCCAGGGCTCTTACAAGATTTCAAAGCAAAGCAAAACRAAAGGAGAAAGGAACAGTCCCACAGTGCAGAAATCTAGTCAGCCCTTGATAAAACCTGCAGTTTCTGTCCTGTGCCCTTGTCAAAGTGGCCGTAAATAAACAAAATTCATAATAGTGCATGGAAAGAAAAATGTGAGTTTTGGCCCCCCTGGAATGCAACTAGTTGGCATTTATGTTATAAAGTTCATTATCTGTACATTATCTGTAGTATATTACACTTACTTAGTATATAGTCTGTATACTACATTACCTGTAGTATATTACACTTACCAGAGGAAATGCAGGTAAACAATAATCCTATTGTTACAAATTCACCACTCCGTTAAATGTATATATTCATTCATATTTCAGAATTAATGTGTATAAATCTTACAAGCAAGTGATTTAACTGTCTTCATTTATCCAGATGTCTGGGCAGTTCCTAGTGCCTATTTGCACATAAACCCAAAGGAACCAACACTGTGGTTAGTTAAAGGTCTCCACACTCACTTGTCAATAGTCCTTTGCCTTCCGTTCCTCCATTTTCCTGTTTTTTATAACTTAGAAATATTTTGTGTAGTCAGARTTTCTGCTTTTTATTTAGTTTTAATTTTCTGGCAATCCCTCTCTCCTTTCTTCTTGCTCCAAAAGCTTCTCTGCTCATCTGCCTACACCCTTTATATGGGATCACTTGCAGCTGATTAGGACCACATTTATGCTAACCCCATATAAGCCATCATTAACGTGAAATAGTCGTGTTTGCGTGGAGATTTACACCAGTTTATCATTATTGTCTTAAATAAACAAGTGTAATTTGTGAGGAGGCCTTCAGGACAAGAGCTTTGTTTCTGAATTAATAGTCGGCCCTGGTCCAGCAAGGATTTGTGTTTAAATCTGTGCAATGAATGAGCTGATTGAAGGCAATGGGATCACTCCCAGAAACAAAATTCTGCATAAATGTCAACTTTGGGACGATGAATTTTTCTATCATCCCTATTCCCTTTTTTTCCCCCCCCACCTCCTTTTTTTTTTCCAAGAAGCTGAAATTAATTCATCCTTGCAGTGAGATCTGCACAGTAAAAAAAAATAGTTTGTGCCTCCGTAGGAAGGATCAAAATAAACCAATTTATGCTGTGATCAGTTATTGCAATACAGTCTGTTTCTGTTGTACACTGTGTAAGATGCACTATGCTAATTAAGCATATGTTTGTATAGATTAGTCTCAATGAGATTTACCCCAGTTTTCTACACCATCTGTGCGAGACTGAGCACCGAGTTGGAAGTGATCTCTGTGTATATTTTCCATATTAGTTTGTGGAGTATTTAGACTCCTTCGAGGTAAGGATTTTTTCTGTGTTATTATTGGTCTTGCGAAGCTTTAGTTACAGATCTTGAATATTTCTCTTTGAGCTTTCAAAAAACAGTGATTTCTGACAGCATAATTTAAATAGCTATTGTTATTCTGATGAGCAGCACAGATGAAGCGAGAATTCAGAGAACCAGAAAATAATCTTCCTTGCATAGTTTTATTTAGAGATATAAAACATATATTACTGTTGTACAGGTGAAGATAACACAGACTAAAAATGTTGCTGTAATAAAAAAAAATTAGGCTTTAGAAATATACCAGGGCTTTATCATCACAAAACTGTCATGTTGTTTATTTCGCATCCTGACATTTATCGTGATGAATAACCAATGCAGAAATCCCTTCGCCTTCTAACAACGCTTGAAGCCAATAGCTGCTTCGGTGCAATGTGCAGGGAAGGCTGTGTTAGGGCCTGCAACTTCGCCAGCTCCTACCCCAACATTTCCAGGGAATCGGGCTGAAYTCTTCCACTGGGGTGACATTAGAACAAGCCCTTTGCTCTGGAAGGGTCCAGCACACTGAAATCTGCCCTCTGCAAAAATCGTGTTTTCGCAGACTCACAGCATGGCTGAGGTTGGAAGGGACCTCTAGAGATCATCTAGTCCAACCTCCTGCTCCAGCAGGGACACCCAAAGCACGGGGCACCCGGTCACATCCAGGCGGGTTTGGGAGATCTCCAGAGCAGGAGCCTCCACAGCCTCTCTGGGCAGCCTGTGCCAGGGCTCCAGCACCCTCACAGCAAAGAAGTTCTTCCTCACATGGACATGGAACTGCCTGGGGTTCAACTTACACCCATTACCCCTTGTCCTGTCACTGGCCACCACCCAGAAGAGTTTGGCCCCCTCCTCCCTACATTCTCCCCTCAGGTATTTGTACATATTGATGAGGTCCCCTCTCAGTCTTCTCTTCTCCAGGCTAACCAGGCCCAGCTCRCTCAGTCTTTCCTCATASGGTCRATGCTCCAGTCCCTTAATCATCCTTGTTGCTTTGTGCTGGACCCTCTCTAGAAGCTCCACATCCCTCAACGTGGAGGAATTTTGCCCAGTTGTCCTTATAAAGATCCTTGCTGGCAACCACCAGTCTCTTTTATCTGTAAGGAATCTGCTCAGCTTCAACTTCCTGCTGTTAGGTCTCATTTTACCTTCTTTTATACTTTTTTTTTTTGGTTATGTTTTGCTAGACTGATGTCTTTAGTCATACATGGGAGTATTTGGTGAGTGGGAGCAAGTTGCACCTCAGTGTGTTCCGTAGGTGAATGACTGCGTTTCTTTGGKCTTTGACCATAAGGTGAGTTCCCAAATCTCAACATTCACCCTGAATCCTCTAGCTCTTCCTTTCCGCAGCACGGGCACTGCAACCACAGAGCCCTTCGGTGTGCTCACAGTGCCAAACCACTTCTGCTTTGTTCAGTCRCCTTCTACTCACACATTCAAGGGCCTCATTTTGTCTCCTGACTATGTAAAACTAGGACTAGGTGTTTTCCGCAGTGACCCGTAAATCCTTTGTAGAGTCACTGCTTTCCAAAACGCGGTCCCCGCTCTTAAAGCTGAGATGTGCATTGCTGATTCCTTGAGACAGCTGTCTTCAAAAAACACCGGYCTGCGTTGCCACATTTACTGCGCTGTGCACATCGGGCTATAAAAGCAATTTGTCAATATTTATGAAACATGGCAGGAGGAAAAGCCTCCCAGGCTGCAGCCCCGGGCGAGCAGAGCTTCTGGTTTGTCAGACCTTCCACTAACAGGGGAAGAAAGTTCAGTACCAAATCCTTAAATGCTTTAGGATGGTGTTGTGACTGAAAGTGTAGATAGAGAGGCTTGTCTTCGATAGATRTAACCAAAACTAATGTGCTACCACAGTCTATCCTAGTTAGCGTCTTCATACCAGTTTGACAGAACCTCAGGAAAACATACTACAGATCGTATCGTTTTAAGCACTAGAGATAGTGAAGACAGAGCACGTACCCTGCAAAAGTCGGAGTCAGAACTTAATCAGCCTGTTGATATATTCCCAAAGCAGGGAAYGAGGCAAGAAAGAGCTACAAATGTCCTGGAGGACACTGAGGATACACGTAGTGCACGAATAAAGAGCAGCGCCAGCTGAATTAGAAACAGCAGGGAGGGTTTGCAGGGAGAGCCAGGAAGGAGGGAAAATGCTGGAGTGTTGTGTACGTTTATTCCAAGGGAAATCACCTTGCAAGCTGCCCAAGCAGGAGACTGAAAGACGTGAAAACGGGCTCAGAAACCAGGCTGGGAGGGCTGTGATCAGTGGCACAAAGCCCAGCTGGAGGCTGGTCACTAGTGGTGTCCAGGGTGGCACTAGGGGGTGGCAGCGGGGCCGGCACTGTCATTAATGACCTGGACCATGGACAGACGGAGCCTCCGCAAGGCTGCAGGCGACACAAAGCTGGGAGGAGTGGCTGAAACCCAGAGGRTTGTGCAGCCCTTCAGAGGCACCTGAATGGRCTGCAGGGATGGGCRGAGAGGAGCCTCGTGCAGCTGAGCAGAGGGAAGCGCCAGGCCCTGCACGTGGGCAGSAAGAGCCCCCTGCACGGGGGCTCCTTGGGGAAGAGAAGGCTGTGGGGATCTCTCCAGCGTGTGTAAATATCCAACGAGAGGGTGAAATCCATTGCAAAAACGCAAAAGCCAAATCCAAAGGAAGGGCTTGAAGCAAACGTTGGCAGTTATTTTGGGAGTCAAATGATCCAGCTACCTGTGTGTGGTTTTGATCCCAACTGTACTGAATATAGCCAGAGGTTTCTCCTTAAATAATATAACTGATCGGTGCTTGTGCCCTTGCAGCACAGAGATTCCCACCATTTCACCTGAGTGAATCCTGAAGTGGTCCAGACCAGTGACATTATCATAATACAAAACATTGAAGGACCTTAAATGAGGGGCAATMATTAGTGTTGAAAATTACTTACGAAACTCAACTTGCTTCTGACCCCCAGGTGAGAAAACCAAAACAAAACAAACAAAAAGCCTATTGGAGCCAACGGAAACAGATGGATGGTCTGGAAGACCCTTTCCGGGATATGTCTGTATTTCAATCGTAAGTGTGAATATCACAGCCCAGGTTACGGTGAGTGCTGTAGCCGGAGCAGCAGGGAGTTTAGGGCTGGCGCTTCCCCAGGGCTCGGAGGGGTTTTGCAATCCARCAGCCCTGGCGTTACAGGTGACTCCCCTGTCTGGGAGCGAGAGCAGCAGGGAACGTCGGGCTGAACCCCGTCCACCCTTGAGCAACCCAGTGGACACCAGCCTGGAGAGGCCTGGAGGGCTTTTCTCTGCCCGACAACCGGCCCAAATCCTAGTGACCCCAGTGATGGCACCTGGTGCTCATGATGCTCCAGTTGGAAAACTGCCCTCTCCTAGTCGGGCTCAGAGCAGTGAGGGACGAGGTGCTAGGGTTTCCACCCCGATGATCGGGTCCTGGCTGCTCTCCTCTCATCCTCCTGCTGATGTTCCTGCTATTTCTCCTCCAGCTGATCCAGAGGAAGAGAATAGGTATTTTCTCACCTCCCGTGTGTCAGTGAGAGACAGCTGATTGTCAGCCTCCCCGTGAGGCTGTCTAGACACCGTGATGTGCTGTCAAACACACCAAGTCAGCAAAATGATAGGGGAGAATGTTTTCCCRGTGAATCCGCTCTCAGTCATCATCTCAGAGGTTATTTGTGTCAGCGGCAGGTAACACGTTTTCAAGTGAGGACTTGATTCGATTAATCAACTCTTCCTCTTTAGAGTGTTCCAGGTTTTTTCCGAGGTCCACCCGTCAAATTCTCCAAGCCTGCATGCTGTGGTTGCAGGTAGTTTGCAGTTATTTAACTGTTAATGTCAGGAGATAATGGCCTCCTGATGCTCGATAAAGCCAGAAGAAAGGCCAGGACGTTTTACACTGGGCTTGGTTTAAACTGCAGGCTAGCTGCTCGGAAAAGCAGCTGTCTGAAACACAGCTTCAGTTTTTCTTCTTAGGTTGTTTATCCCAGCAAAATAGTGAGGAATGGAAAGGAGAAACAGAACTAGCAGAAATGGCTCAAGGATCAACAAAGGTACAATTCCCGAAAGATGAGATTGTTGGAATGAAGGAATCTTGCCATTTCCCAGCCCTCCTGATTTCTTGCGCTTTTTGGAGCGTGACGACACAACAGCAGTTGATGGGATTGAGGTCTGTGATGCAGCCAGGCTGGAGATTCAGCTGCAAGTGCTGGAGGACATGGAGCTGCACAGGTTCCACCCAGAAGCTCTCTGAGCTCCGAGACAGGAGGCATCATAGGGCTGTTGGCTGCTGCAGAACGGAGCCTAGAGTAGGGAGGTTAATGGGGCCAACCTCTCCGACCATGTCCCTACACTTCCAACCCCAGAAAAGAATATTTGGAACTTGCTATTTGCTTTGCAGTGCATCCAGATAAAGACATTGGCATGATRCCAGATCTCTGGTGCCTTTTCAGAGGGCGCCTTGAGGCTGCCTCTGACATCAGCCCCRTATCCATGTGGGTCATGCAATGGGATGCCCTTCACCACATATTAGCTTTCCGACGATGCGCCTGCAGCAGACTGGCCTGTCCGCGAGCTCCCCTCGGAGCGGTGGTGGGCAGCGGCACGAGCGGGCACGGGCAGCGCCCGCGGCAGCAGAGCCTTTGGAGCAGCAGAATCCCACGCTGTGCCCAAGAGCTGCCTGGGCGAGCGTGGCTGGCCCCGGGCCGGGGCGCTGGCAGGGAGCATCGCGCCCGAGGAGCGCGAGCAAGGACRTGTGCCCAGGGCTTCCCATGGCACTGCTCGGGGTGGGACTGGGCAGCCCCCGGCATTCGGCATCCGGGCTCTCTGCTCACCTTGCTCGGGTCCTGATAAACCTTCATCYGAGCAGCTTGAGATGGTCCAAAGTGTATGGACGAGGAGCAGCATAATGGCTGGGATATGGACTGGGAAAGCRTACGAGGAGCTCACGGAGTGGGGCAGGAGCCGTGGGTCTCCCTTCGCTGCTGCTCTTGCACGTCGCGGCTTGCCGCCTGCTTGCCTTCGCCTCCTGTGCTCCGTCCGGGAAGGACATCCAGCTTTCTAACCTGCGGCACATTCACACAGGAGGTGATCCAGGGAAAAAGAGGACAAGGGAAAACTGGRGACATTTCTTCACCTTATGCTCTTTATTTATATTTACCCAGTTTAATATCTGCAGGTCAGGTATGCTCCTATAGGAGCCCTGTGGTAGGACTTTGGGTTTCTATTTTCTGCCTGTATTCTCCTTTACCTGGTGCAAGACGGAGAAGCCGAGCTGAGGTTGCAGCTTGTGCATCCCCTCCTTCAAAAAGAGCCAGGAATTGTTAAATAAATGATATGCTCTTGTGTCCGCATGCTAATAACTCTAATCCTACCTCCAACTACCAGGTTTAGAAATGTGATTAGGGAGGATTATACCTCACCTAATGCCTAATCGCATGTCGGTTCTTAACTGGCCTTTTATTTCCACGCACGCAGCATTAGGAGCTCAACCAAACATCTTGCACGCAGAGCGAACGCCCCTGGGTTCAACGCGGCCGCGGGCGAGCGGGTGGGAGCTGGAGGCCCGACGTGACCGAGCGCTGAGACGTTAACGGTGTGCTGGTGGCTCCCAGCCGCTCCCTCTGACCACTGGCACAGCTAGAAACCCCAGGGGCTGCTCTTACACCTCCCACCAGACTCTGCTTTTCAGCTGAATCATTTTTTTTTTTCGGATGATTCTTGCTTTTATTTTACTTTGGGTAGGAAAATGTGCCTTCTCCAGCAATGCCGAGGGGCCGGTTGGTGACGGCCGGGGTTCCGGAGCTGCCTTAGCATCGTCCTCCACAGCCTATTCCCAGCGGGCAGGAATCTGCCCCCTCCTCGCCCCGTGTCTCCAGGCAATATCCCAGAGCCAGCAGGTAGAAACTGCTGTGCAGTGAAACCTGCCGCCCCACAGGGTGCTGCAGGCTCAGGTGAGCGAGCAGAACCAGGTGGCAGGACAATCTTTGCTTTGATTGTGTAAATTGCACTCAACGCGCCGACTCCGTCTTCTCCAGCATCCGCTGCRCACGGCCACCTGCATGGCCATGTGAACCCTTAACTTTACAACCCTTAACTATAACTATATAAAATTATAACTCTTAAGAGTGACAAGAAGAAATGGTCAGCCCGGGTATGAAAATGACAGAAACGTGTTAGTATGACAAAGAGTAGGAACAGGGTCTGGAGATGAGGTCAACCAAGAGGCTGTATAAAGGTTTCCGTGAAAGGCACTTCTTTTTTTTCTCCAAGTTGATGTTGGGATTTTTTTTTTTTTTATTTCAGTTAAATTAATTCTTTATCATTTGCTTCAGATCTCGCAGTTACAGCACTCCGTGGGAACACAAAGTGTTTGGAGCCTTGGGGCATCTGGGAGGATTTGTTGCTGTTGGTTTTTCTACAGTCGTTGCCATCAGGCAAATGGTGACCGTGTTTGGGAGAGAGGAAAGGAAAATACACTCACCCGTGTTGTGAAATTACGTGCTGCACATGGGCATGGGTGTAAATCACAGCACAATAATGGAGAAATACCCAAGGATTTATCAGTTCTGGATTACAAAGAGGATTTTGGTCATGCACTTCAAATCTCTAATCTCGAGCAAGCAAGTAATCTAAATCCACCTAATAACGACGAATGAAATTATAGTTTAGCTAAGTGATTACTCCATTTATTTTCCTTTATATMATTCAAAATAGATATACCTTAATAACTTGCATCGGCACATTGTCTTAATTTGCAGTGTTTTTACCTAATCAGTTTTACATCTCTCCTCTCGGTTGGTCAAAGTTGGCCTCTACTTTTAGTTTTCCGTGCTGAAAAGCCCTCCGTGCAGCGAGGTGACCCACACCACTCCTGCACTGGACCTCAGTGTGTGGATTTGGCGTCTTGGCCTCCTCAGGGAGCTCCAGGCAGGTGCCATAGAACCCACCCTCCTGCTGGCTCTGCATYGCCCCCAGCCAACCCAGACAAGAAGCCCTGGCGATCCTCCCTTCCCTTCTGCCTGCTTGCCCCAGGGCTCTCGATGCTCTTCTGATGCTTCCCAGCTCCGAGCAAGGTGCAAATGCTGGTGCTGGCCTGGACAGGTGAGCAGATGACCCAGACCTTCCTCCAGGTTCCACATCTTCCATCCGKCTCTCAAAGCTATGACCCGAGTTCTGAGTTACGATTTTCTAGCCAACATAACCCGTCTTGACCGTGCTTGCAGCCAGGGAGGGGGGAAATTATGGGGCTGGAAGAGTGAAGGAAGGCAGTTAGAAATGCTGAGGGAAGGCAGAGGCAAAGAAGRGGAAGAGAAGGAGGACAGCGTGCACGAGGACAGAAGATTTGGGAGATACACATTTAAAAGTTTGCTGTCCGACCCGTGTTAAACTCTTGCTTCACAGAGAGGCAGTAACAGGAGAGAAAAATACTTTCCTGATGGAAGCARTGCCCAGATTTTGAAGCCTTCCTATCCACAATAGATGAAAAAGATGAATTTCAGGAACGTGTCCAAGAATACAAGAGAAGCCCAGGGCTAATGCACTTCAGCAGCTCTCACATTACCTCTCCTGTCCCAAGGAGTTCCCAGCACAAGCTGGAGAGCATCCGGCCCCCTGCTCAGCGGGGCTSCCTGGCATCGAGCAGGGTGAGATGATGTCTCCTGTTTGGCAGCTTCTGCCAGCGAAAATTACTTACCCGCTGGCCTCCCTCGCCGGGTGTCTGGTCATCAGCGACCTGCAGGTGGCTTTTTACTTATCAGACTCCTTCCCTCCTCTCTGGCTCTGTGACACCTGAAAATTCAGCTGCTGGGTGAACGCTGACCTGCAAATTGGAGGTGGAGGATGACAAGGGGAGAACAGGCTTGCGCCTTCCTCTCTCATCCAAGGAGGGAAAGTAACACCTAAGGATTTTGAGCGTAAAAACCCCAGGGACAATATTCCTTTTGGTTCCGCTCTCTGCAGGGCGGTGTTTGGGATGCAGAGATGGGTCTTGCCTGGTTTTGTTGGGTCCAGAGGGTCGCCACGCAGGCCGACCGTCCTTCCTCCTGGTCCCACCTACCACCCGTGCCTGGTGTTGGGGGAGTGCGGGAGAGCTCGGAGGCAGGATGCGAGCCGGTCGTCCTGGAGCGGAGCGGGTGGTGGCCAGCGTGCCTCCCGCAGCAGGAGGAGGGTGCATGGCSCAGGTGGAGCCCTCATCCTGCAAGAGGAAGAGGACAAACCTGCAAGAACACCTTGGAGCAGCCRCTGCTGGAGTCACAGCTGGGCTCTCATTGGAGGTGCCTTCCTCGGGCAAGCGTTTCTTAGGCACCTGCAGGAGCTCTGGCCATCCGAACCACGGCAGTTTCATCACGCTTTCCCYGCTGCTTTACATTTACAAGCCTGAGCCTCATCCGCCATCCTGTGGCCTGCTCATTCCACACCACGATCTTGGTGCTGCTCTTATCCTGGAAAACATCCATGGGCTGCAAATCCCACTTCTCCCTCACTYTTCCCTCTCCACAGGGTCTTCCGCATAGGCTGGACGGTGCCGGGTCCCGCTGGGCTCTGCTGGGGGACGCGGCTGGTGGCCTCCTGCCAGGCTGGGAGACCTGGGCCCCCGATCTGCGGCTGTGATAGAAGCACCTTTGGCTTCTAAGGAGGCAGAATTTGACCCCGGGTGTTTTTTCAGAGTCCTCTTTTTCAATCAACTTCACTTTGTTTTCCTAGCTCTGTTATCTGTAAAAGAGGGGCCGTAGTGCTGGTGTCACATGGGAAGGATCTAGCAAGCGCTGCTCTGCCAGCGTCTCTCCAAGGCAGAAGGATTTATAGACCTGTTTTCTCAGTCAAACAAAACAAATGGATATTTTTTTTTTCCTGCCAAGACATAATAGTTTCCACTGAGAATGCCAGTGTCCCCCACGACTGCCCCTCCGTTGGGTAGGAGAGGGCTACGCGGGACGTTTCTGCTCAGCCCGACCATGTGTTTTACCTTCTCACTAATCAAAAACACCCCCCGTTTCTCCTCTGGCGAGGAGTCTCCCCTCCCAGCTTCGCTTTCAAGTCACAGCTTCTGACTTTCACTATCTGTTTTTCCTTCTTTGGGAAGGGAGGGATCATCCAAGGGACATGAGTGTGCGTGCGCCGGAGAGCCCTCTGCTCGGGAGCACGAGCAGGCCACGCTGGCCGACCAGCGTTTGCTCTGCAGTTGGGGCGCAGCCCCCACAGCACCCTGCTCGCGGGCAGGGTTTGGCACCACCAGCCCTGTGTGAAGCAGCCCAGGCTCCCACGGGACCAAGAGGTCCCTAAAAGCCTCTCTGTTCTTGGGACCCCAASCTTTGGGTCTCGTCTGAGCGCTGGAGAACTGATCTTTGTTGGGTGCCCGTGCCTCGGGGGAAGCCACTTGGGGAAGGAAACGGTGTTTCCAGTCAGGTTTGGGAGGGTTTTAGTCCATATGGCTAAGGGTGTCTTTGTAAAAAGCAGCTTAACTAGGAGTTCTGGGTTTGATGTAGGAATCTGTTTTGGCAGAGCAGAAATTAGCCACCCAAACCTGTCGCCAAAGCTCCTTCCATAGTCAGTGGAAAGGTCACTCCCAGGGGGTATTTTATTCTCCTTTAGGGCTTTGCCAAAGGATATATGGGCTATAGCCAAGGAATAACAATAGGAGTTCTTCCTTGGCTGTCTCTCTCTCTCAACACTGYACACAGAGCCTAGATGCCAAACCTATAGATAACTCATGCCAGGTGAGATGCCTCCTCCTGAGGGAAACCTGATGTTTTTTGGCACAGAAGAGCTGAACAGATTATTAGGGACGTGGAAGCCATAAGYGCCAGCTACGTGCAAGAGTTGAGGCTCAATCTCACTCCCTGGGCAGAGAAGGAAGCAAAAATCAGCCCTTCAAATTTCAAGGTTCTGGTGAATTTACGACATGAATTATTCATCGCCCTAAACAAAGACATTCCCTTATCCACCTCGTCTCTACTTTCCTGAGCAGTAAATATGGCTGCAATTATTTCTGGTGCAGAAGAGCCAGTGAGACGAATCCTCTCCCATAAACCTTTCCTTCTGTGTCCTGTTTTAAGGGCGGTGACAGAAACACGCCGCTGGGAGCTCCTTTCAGACACTCCCCGATGAACGATGACGCCGCCGGAGGACATGGCGCACATGCAGATCCTCTTCAGCTCTGCTCCCACACCAGCAGAAGCAGCCACAGACCTGCCCGGCTCCACCAGCTCCAATCAAGGCTTGCACGACGGGGCTTGGGCTCTTGCAGAGCCGTTTGCTCACGGGTTCGCGTTGCTGCAGGGCCTTGGCCTCCTCCTCCAGCCTCAGCCACCCGCCTGGGTCCTGCACGAGGGATCTAATGAGGGAAAGGCCACATCAGGGGGGTGACATAGAGGAGGCGTGAGGCTGCACAGAGGGTCTGTCACTAACTAGTGCTCGTTTTGCCACAGCAGCACCCAAAACAGGGCTGGTTTTGGTGCCCGTGCAGAGCGTGGGACTCATCTCCCCTGGCTCTAAGTATCTCGGTGAGGAGACCTGCACTTGAGCTCAGCCCGACACAGGCATCGCGCTTGGGCACCTATAGGGAAACAGGATGAATTTATGGGACAAAAGGACCGCAAGGGGGACAATTTCCTCTCCATGTCCCACCCGCTGTCCCCCACCCCTCATATTTTCTCCTCTCCAGCCTTCTGCTAGTCACCTCCCTAAAGCCTCAGTGCATCCAGCCTGTGGGTCCTCGCTGCCCCCTGTGGTGCAGGACTACCCCCCACGCCTCGTCTCATTTCTTCTGAATTGCATTTTCCTTCTGCTTCTTTGCCTGCTTTTTGATCCAGCTTTTGCACCTTTCAGGCTTTTCAGTGCTTGGAGCCGTTGCCTGTGTCGCATCCGTTCATTATTGGTGCTCCCTTTCAAGACTGCTCCCTCCCAGTCTTCTCTCCTGCATCCTTTCAGGTTCATCTCCGCATCTTTATAAAATGAGAGATTGGGCAGCAGAGCAACCACAGGGCTCCGGTGTCCCCGGGCACCGCAGGCTGCTCGGGGCTGCCGTGCTGCTTTGCCCTSCTGGAGCCCTTCCTGAAGGGACCGTCTGAGGCCACCGACCGCAGCCCCCCACGCTGCCGTGCTCCGGACACGTTATTCACCCTGTAATAGCGAGGCCAGCCGGGCGAGGGAAGGGATCCTGCCCCTCTGCTCAGCCCTGGGGAGGCCAAACCTGGAGTGTTGGGGGCAGCTCTGGGCTCCCCAGGACAAGAGGGACGTGGAGCTGCTAGAGAGGGGCCAGCGCAGGGCAACGAGGATGATGAAGGGACTGGAGCACCTACCATATGAGGACAGACTGAGTGAGCTGGGCCTATTTAGCCTGGACAAGAGAAGACTGAGAGGGGACCTCATCAATATGCACAAATACCTGAGGGGAGAATGTAGGGAGGAGGGGGCCAAACTCTTCTCGGTGGTGGCCAGTGACAAGACAAGGGGTAATGGGTGCAAGTCGAACCCCAGGCAGTTCCATGTCCATGTGAGGAAGAACTTCTTTGCTGTGAGGGTGACGGAGCCCTGGCACAGGCTGCCCAGAGAGGCTGTGGAGGCTCCTGCTCTGGAGATCTCCCAAACCCRCCTGGATGTCACCCTGTGCCCCRTGGTCTGGGTGYCCCTGCTGGAGCAGGGGGTTGGACTGGGTGATCTCTGGAGGTCCCTTCCAGCCTCAGCCATTCTGTGTGTCTGGGATAATTGTGTAATGACAATGTTTCATCCCCCTGGGCAGCTGGGCACCCTTGGAGGTGACAGCAGAGCTGCCCTGGGGCTGCTGGTAGGGATCCACCAGCCACGGCACGGCACGACTCGCGTGGTCCGGGGCTCCGCAGTGACAGTGGCTCCCCCAGCACTCCCTGCCCGGCGCCCTCTGCAAATCCCCCCGCGTCCTTGGAGCGATTACGGCGCCGGAGGCGGAAGCGCCGCCCCGATCAATAGGGCTAATAGGGGCTCCCGCGCCGGGCTCCCTGGGCGGCGCGCAGCCGAGCCGCGGATTAAGCAGTAATCCTCGCCGCCGCCCGCAAAGATGGATCAAGGCACCGCGTCCATTTTGCAAATAGAGCAGCTCAGGCAGAAAGATTAGCTGCCTTCCCTCGCGGCRGCGAGGAGCCGGAGCCTTGGTGCCGAGCCGGGGCCCCGCGGGCTTCGCCCCGAGCAGGACGGGGGCTGGTGGTGGCGGCAGGGCGAGCTCAGGGCCGTGGTTCGAGCACGCGGAGCGGCGGGGCTGCCACGGCCGGGGGAACTTTGGAGCATCCCTGAGCACGACGCGGGCGAGCAGCCTCTGCCGCCGCAGCTGCCTGAGCTGCCAYGGGGAATGGTGCCCTCCTCGTGCTAAGGGCTGGCAGACACGGAGAACTTGCCCCTTTTGGGCCACATATTCCAGAGTCCTTCTTGGATGGGGAAACCCCTGCTGAATGTCTGCGTGGGGACCACCACGTGGTGGTGCCTAACCCCGGGTGAGATGAATCCCCCTCCTTTCGGCTCACTCTGCTGCTCCCGAGGCACAGGAGCCTCCACCGTGGCCTCTCYGATTGCCGGCGTGACGTCTGTCCAGGGCTAGTTGGCAATCCCGTCCCATAGGTCTGCACGTGCAGCCTCCTACCGGAGCGGGCAGGAGAAACGCCCCGCGAGGGCCCAGAGCTGCCCTCTGCGTGGGCACCGGCCCCTCTTCGGGCCCTTCCAGGGCTCTCTTGGCCCCTGGTCAGCTCCCCTCGCCCCGCTGGCCGAGCTTGTGGCTCCCGCCCTGCAGCCCGAGGACCTCCCGGGCGCTCCCGAGCCCCTGGCCCGCTCCCTCGGGAAGCGCTCCCGGCACGGCCCCGCTGCTCCAGCATATGGCCCGGCATATGGGCAGCTCCGGGAGCAGCTGGCGCGGAGCCGCCCCGCATGGACCTTCCCTGTCCCCTCGCGCCGGGGCCAAAAGGGAGCAGCTCCACGTCCCTGCTCTGTCCCCTGCCCCCTGCACTCCGGGGCCTGTCCTAGCCCTAGAGAGGAGCAGAGCATCCCGGGGGAGCGTCTCGCCCTGCCGGGCACCAGCAGCCCCGTCCCCCAAGGCTCTGCCTTCCTCCCGCAGCCAGCCTGGAGGTGCTAACGACCCCGTTTGCTCCGTGACAGCCACGGCCTGTACCTCGCACAGCCTTTGCCTTTTCAAAGGTTTCCCCTGGTTTAAAGAGTTGTTCATCTCCTCCCTGCTCACGGCCTGGATAAGGTGAGATGCTCTGGTCTCCTCCGCCTTGCACCCTGGTGTGCTGCGCAGCTTGGATATCCCTGCTCTGAAGGAAAAGGATCCCCTATTGCTGGGAGCCTTCGTCCTCATCTGAGTGGTTCAGAGGCAACAGCGAGGACGAGGCCCATTTGTTTAATAAAATTGCAGGGTTTGGCCCCACCGAGAGCGCGCGACCAGCTTGCAAACAGGATCGTGCCCAGCTCTCTGTGCCTGGGAATGGGCCCTCGGYGGTCCAGGTGACCCCAGAGCAGCCCAGGACCCTGCAACGCTGCCCTGGGGACACCTGGACACGGGGCTGGAGCCTCACCTGAGCTGCTGGTGCCTCCTTTATCCTCACAGAGGGGTCCCGCGTGGGGCTGATCCCACAGCGACAGCCCCTGCCCGCCGAGGAGACCCCTCGTGTTGCACGGGGACAGCGAGCAGGGAAGGTGCTTCCGAGGCACGTGGGCGCCCTTTGCAGCGTCCCGCTTCTCGCAGAGCGCAGCCAGCAGCTGCTCGAGCGCACACCTCCCTAGGGCRGCGAGCACGGAGGCGCCGCCGTCCCCGGGGGACGTCCCTTCTCGGGGCAGCAACGCGTGGTGAGAGCACACGCAGCCGAGCCGCGCTCCGGGCCGCGCTCCGGATCCCCCAGCAGCCGGGGGCCCGAGCGTGGCCCTATGTGCTGCTAACGAGCGATTACTGGTTTCCGCCCGCGACCCCCAGGTGCCCGATTAGCGCAGGGCCCCTCGGAGCACTTGTCAGGTTGGCGCCCCCCAAGTCTTTCCATTTTCTTCTTGGCACTAAAAAAATCAGAGCCAGCCAGCACGCGAGTGTAAGACTGGGTTAACAAATCACAAAGCTTTGAAAAATGATGATTTCCAGAAACGTATTCAACAGCTAAAATGTAATTTTTTAAAAAAATTTTGCTGTGATTTTATTTTTTGCCCGGAGATGCCGCGCTGTCTGGGAGGTGCCCGCAAGAGGCCAGCGAGGCCACAGCACCCGGGCCCTGCCCAGCCCCTCTGGGCGCCGCCACCTTTCTCGGGCACAGGGGGATCTGCCGGGGGGTGTGGGAGGGTCTACACGTGCCCTCGCTCCAGCTCGAGGCAAGTGCAGCGGTGAGGCCGGGCCCGTGTGYGGGCCACGGCGGCGGGCAGTGGACGGGCAGGAGCACTCGAGGTGACGCCCCCCGCGCCCGGCAGGTCCGACGAGGGCGGCSTGAGTCACCTCCCGGCAGCACCTGCCTCCCGCCGGAGCAGGGGCACGTCGGGATGAGGGCTGGATTAGGACACCCCGCCTTCAAGCGTCAACACGCAGGTGTCTCAACGTGCACGAGGCGCCTGTTGCTTAACTAGGACATGGCCCAACGAAGTGGGATGAGTCCCACCGGTCACACCCGGCGCCTGTTTTCCAGGGCTTTGCACCTCTTTCAAAAGGAAGCACTGGAAATCCTGCAGCCGGCCTCGGCCGAGCGCCCCCATCGCTACCCGCGGCCCCGAGTCACCCCTTGGCACAACGCCCAAGCGGGAAGGCTCGGGCTTCCTGGGACGGGCACCTTTGGAAAGGGCCCAATGCAGRTCAGGCGGGAGGCAGGACGAGCACGGCTCGCCCCGCCGCCCTCCGCCCGCCCCGTCTGCAAAAGAACCAGGTCCTGCCAGGAACTCCACAGCATCCATTGACACGGTTTAATAAATACATCAAAAGAGCTAGGCTTGCKTTTGTGTTTGCTTTCTCTTTTGTTWTGYTTTCTTTCGGTTTCTAGCTTCAATAAAAGKTAAGGATGATTGTCCCGTGGGTAACTAAGGCAAATTCAGTTTGCATGTGTCGTTGCTCTCTCTCCTTTTCAGTTTTTGTGTTTTTTTTTCCCCGTTGTTTTGTACATAAAGCACTCACATAAAAATAGTTATAAATAGAAAAATTGCAAAGTTGTTTTTTTTTCCCYCATAGACAAAAAGGAAAACAAAAACAAACCCACAAACAAATCGAGACGGAAGAAAAACCCACCTTGCTTCAAGTTCTTGTAGGTTAAACAGTACTCGGCATCTTTGGATACTTTACAATGACTCCAAATTGTAGACAAAACCCACCTGAAGTAACCAGTCAGTTGCAAAATGTGGTTGGTAGAAGAAGTCGATAGAGGGTAAAAAAGTTTGACGTTCGGGAAGGTTTTTTTTCCTTTTTCTTGTTCTTTCTTCCTCCGCCGGCTCGTGGYGCCCAGTGTCCCGGCGGGGGGGCTGCTCCGAGCAGCCCCCGCGAGGGGTAACGGCCGAGTCACAGCCCTGCAGCAGGTCGGCGCGCCCGTCGCCTTCGATCCCGCGGGCGGCCGCGACGGACACGGGACCAGCTCCTGTCCCCGGGGCAGCTTTAGCGGGGCCTTTGCTGCCGAGGTCCCCAGGAGGTGACGACGCGGGTGCCAAGCTTCCCATCCCATCGGGGCTGCGGCGCGGGGGACAGCCGAGTGTGCTGACTTTTGCCACCTACCCATATATATATTTATATATATATCATCTTTTGGCAGGTGTGTGGGGAAGGAATTAAGGACAAACCTCTCAAAATGGACAGCGGGACATCAAGCCGAGGGAGGTGTTCTGCCTCATTGCTTGCAACGGGCTTTTTTTTGCATCAAAACTTTACCACTGCWAAGCCAGGGTAAAAAAGAAATAGAAAGGAACATTTCCCCTCCTTCCCGARTCACATTTGTATTCTTTTTCTTGCCTTTTTTTAGGTGAAACACTCCGAGCGGGACTCGGTTCTCCCTTGGGTGCGTTGAAACGGGACCCGAGCAGCCCAAAGGGCCCCCTCGCCACCCGGGCCCTGCTCGTGGGTGACGTGGCCGGTTCCACGTCGGGGTCCCAGCACAAGCGGGGCTACCCGGGAAGCTCCTGGAGGAGCCCAGCCCGGGCCCCCCCTCGCCTTCCCTGGGCTCCTCGGCGGAGGGAATCCTGCTGCCAGACGTGGGGGTAGAAACCAAAATTAAAAAGAGCAGAGGCAAAAGCCRCCCCGGGCGTCCCGCAGACCCAAGGGCCGCGGCCGGCGGCGGCAGGACCCACGGGCGCCTCGCGCGGCCCCTCAGTCTCCCGCCTCAGGGATGGGCGCCACGTGCGGCAGCGCCGCGAGGCCGCCGAGGCCACCGAGGCCGGCGGCCCAGGGCCCGGGCAGCGGGAAGAAGGGCTGTGGGGGGAGGCTGTCCGGGCGGCCGAGCGCGAGCGCCAGCAGCCCCGCGTCCCTCTGCATGTCCACGTGCGCGCGCCGCAGCAGCCTCAGCGGCGTCTCCTCCAGGCGGCCGCCCAGCTCGGGCAGGCCCAGGAGGTGCGCGGCGCCGGGCGCGGGCAGGCACGCCGCGGGGCCGCCCGCCGCGGGCGCCGCGCCCAGGGCCCGCTCGGGCGCCGTGCCGCCGGGGCCCAGCAGCAGCCCGGCCGCCCGCCACGGCGCCGGCTTGCGGCCCCGCCGCGGGCGCGCCATGCGGCAGCTCTGCCGCTTCACGTGGCGGTGCAGGTGGTCGGAGCGCGTGAAGCTCTTGTAGCAGAACTCGCACTGGTAGGGCCGCACGCCCGTGTGGATGCGCATGTGGTTCTTCAGGTCGTAGTTGTGCACGAACTTGGCGTTGCAGTGGATGCAGAGGTAGGGCCGCTCGCCCGTGTGCTTCCGCATGTGGATCTTGAGCTTGTCCTGCCTGCAACGACAAGAGCGCGGATCACCTAGGGACACGGTGCCGAGCCCCGGCCCCTGGAGCAGCAGCTCCATCCTCCAAGGGGGACTTTGGCCCCACCATAGTGGGGATTGGGCACACTGAGCATCAGGACTCCAAACAGCTCAACTGGCAGTGACAGAAAGGAGAGGGAGGGCTCGAGGCCACCCATGGGGACGCTCATGGGGAGAGGTGCTCATGCAGGCAAGCTGCTCGTGCGCCTCCCACGAGCGCCGGGTGCCTCGGCAGCGTTCGCTCGAGGTTGGAGCTGCCACCGGGGCGAGCGCGTGGGCACCGCGGGGCGCTCCTCGGGCTCGGGGCCTCCARGGCCCGCACGTCCTCACACACACACAGAGCACGCGGGCGCTTCCAGCCTCCAGTGCTGGAGGTGCTTCTGCACGGCAGCCACAGGATGGCAGAGCACCCATCCTGATGACTTCGGGCGTGACGGCAGGATTGCCACAGCGGGAAACCACCCGCACGCAGCGGGAATGCCTTCCCAAGCTGGCCATCACCCACTGCTTTCTTTCCCTCCTCCCAATAAATATATATTCCCCTCTGCAGTCTGTGGCTCACAGCTAAGGCACACAATGACAAAAAGCAAAGTTGCCCGAGCCAGGCCGACTTTGCTGCTGAGATTGCACGAGTGCAGCGTGGGGCAGAGGCAAGGAAGCAGCAGAGCCAGGGCCTTGAGGCTGCTTTCTGATATGCCTGGGGCTTGATCTCTTCGAGATGTTAGTGATGAGGCTAGGAACATGGAGAATATGCAGAGCCATGCTATTYATATACATAAAACATGTGTGCTTGCAAAAAACACCCAAAATATGTTTGTGCTCAGGTCAAGTGTTAAAAGGTGCACGGTGCTGCCTGACCGCAGCRTTCCGCCACGCTGCCCATGCCCCTCTGGAAACAGCCGCCAGGGCCGTGATCCAGCCCTGCTGCTTTACACGAGCCCTGTCRTCTAGTGCCCAGAGCGAAGTCACTGCAGGGCCCCGCAGAGACCCACACGAGTCCGACCGACGGGTCAGACCAACCCCGTGCTGTCCGTGCGCTGCCCCTATAGCCCTCGGGAAGCCTCCCTGGGGGATAACGCGGCAGCGCTGCAGGCGACGGGGAGGCTCCTTGCTTGCTCCCTGCTCAGCTCGGCTGCGCCTGCCCGGCTTGCGGTTCTCAGGGTTCGCACCCTGGGGACGCTGCAGGGAGGCACAGGAACGCCCCTCGCGGGCCCACACCGACGCTGGCACGCTGCTGCTCCCGAGAGCCGGGCCTGAGCTCTGCACAGGGGCCACGGGGGCCGTGGGGGCACATCCCCCCTCACCGCCGCGCTCGGACGATGCCCAAGCTGGCTCTCGGCAACCCCACCAAGACGCGGGGAAGCTCCAGCCACGCGCGRCACGCGCGGCGCCGTTACCGGCACACGAGAACCGGGGTTCACGATGCGGAGGCTGGGAAATGGTGGTAAGAGCAGAGCTACCAGCCCCACCTCTAACCCAATTTAAACCTATCTATGTAATGTTTAACCTAGCGGGATCGCCTTTCCCARTGCACACGCGGCGTGCCAGGGTTGCACCGTGTAAACACGGGCAGAGCTCTCGCGGGTTCCTACCCATCTCCGTGGGCAGGCAGGCAGCACCGCGGCCCTGCCCTGCACGCCTCCACCACCGTGGCAGCTCACGGGCTACAGAACAAGGGGGTTCTTGGCTCCTTTTCCTCCAAAACGATCATTTTCAGGACACATAGAGGTGCAGGGAGGAGCTCCCAGGAAAGGGGCAGTCGGAGGAGGCTTCCATGCCGGCAGGCCAGGTATCTGGAGCAGTGGTCAGGCCCTGCGTGCTGCCACCACACCAGCAACAYGGGCAGATAAAGTTAACCTTCCTGCTGCAGGAGTTTCTCCTTGAATGCTCTGGGGCWMCTTGGCGGAAAAGCCGAAATATTTGCACTTTCCTTCAGTCTTTTAGCGGTGCAAAACTGCAACCYAGGCCCTGAGCAGCCTTTGCTTAARAAAAAAACCATGATGAACTATTRAATGAAGTCTGGCTTCCTGMAATTAGATGCCCACCACTGCCAGGACCRATGCAGGGTCCTTGAGACACAGGGAACCCTCTGTTTCCTGCTTATCAGCTGGGAGTGCAGTAAAGATGCATGGGAGGGATTCATCCAGGAATCCTGCTGGGATCCTCCTGGTACCTGGCTTTGTATCTCCCGCCGCTGGCTGCAGTGAGTGGCAGCCCAAATCTCCCAGGAAACTGCAGACTCCCTGGGAACGTGAACTGCAAAAGGAAARCGGCCTTAAAAAATAAAACAAACGTTTTGGAACTTCCTCTTTGCTCATTGTGTTAATGTAGGAAAAAAAACCCAGCCTCCAGCTCCACACGGGCAGGTGGAGCCTTCCCTCGGACCCTACAAACATGCTGCATGCGGATGATGCAAAGGACAGGGACGTGGTAGGGATGGTGCCTTGGGGCTGAAGGTCCTCCCGACCTCRTGCTTTGTATCGAGAAGCTGCCAAGCACAAGGAGGGCACAACGGAGCTGGGAAGTTCACATGTCAATTAGTAATAGTCCATGCTAGGCCAAAAYGGGCCATGAGGCTGCACAAGCCAAGGCTCTTTGCTACTGCAGGCGTTGTCCCGTTCGAGACTTGGCTTCCTCACCCCATTTCCCAGAGAAGAAGAACTAGAGAGGACAGGCGCAGAGAGCAGGGCTGCGGTGATGGGACCAGCCCTCAGCCCGTTTCAGCTCAGCGCCCCGAGGGGCTGAGGCTGGAATCAAGCCGTGGGTGGCATCGAGCACCTCTGGCCGTGGCTGGTTGCCACGTGAGCACGGGATACGGCACGGGGAGGCCCAGGGCACAGAGCTCATGGGAGCAGAACCTCAAGGGCCAAAATGAAGTGGAAGGGCCCCTGGGGTTCCAAAACGACTCCGTGTTAAAGCTCCAAGGAGGAGCAGCTCRATGTGCTCGGCTTCCCGTGGCCAGGAAGACGTACGCGCTCCAAGGCGAGCGCTGCGGGAGCCGCTTCGAGCGCGTGGCGGGGCTGGGGCCGGGGAGGGCTGACGGGCAGGCCCATGTCCGTGTGGCAGCACACAGGCGACGCCGAGCGGCCATGGCCAGCTCGCAAAACAGCACCTTGCTGGAAGGAGCCGCTCGCTGTGGGGCCAGGCTCCCGGCCGTGGGCTCGGCAGCCGCATCGCGCGCTGGGGCCAGGGCCGGCTCCGGAAGGCGGCTCCGCCACGGCCAAGGCTGAACCACCTCCCCATCCGTTGCTCTCAGAGATGCCACACGCGGSCAGGCAGCGTCTCCCAAGGTGCAGGCTTGGGAACATCGCTCCCCTTCTCCCTGGTGCTGGTTCACCCGGTCTATCGCAGCCTGGACCCGGGTCAGGATACCCAAATTTTCACCCAATCCCTTTTGCAGTAAGTGTGAACCAATGCCAACACCTCTGCGTGCCTCAATCTCCCCGGACAAAGCCTGGGATATGGGCGCTGTTTGCAAAGGAAGGACTAAACTCCAGCATTACGTGTGCACGTGGGCCTGGCGGCGATGCCTGGGTGCTCACAGTGGTGTGGGGCACGTGGAGCCGGCGCACGCCYGGCCGCGACGCTCCGTGCACTGTAACACAGTGTCTGCTGCGCTCCCAGAGCAGAGCACAAGGATTCATTGTCAGGTCAAATCCTCATCATCTGCACGGATTCCACTTGAATATCATCACAGGGACRGGAGAAGAAAAGACGGGCTGAACAGAGCAGCACCCCAGGTGTCTGGTGGCTGTCGGGGGCTCTGCAGCCGCTGCGCACATCGGTTCCTCCGCCTCACCCGCCCCAGCCTAACYGGGATCTCTGTCTCACACGTAGCCAGCAGCTGAAATACCTTGCTCTTGTCAGGAGCTTTATTATTATGGTAAAGATTGTCCTCATTAGATATTAATTATACCCAGCAAGAGCCAGTCCAGGAATCTATTTGTCTGCTCACCAATTAAACCTGCCCAGCTTTCCAAAGGCCTTACATTTGCACAGCCCTCCCAGAGCCTACTCTGAGTTATCAGCATCTAGGGCTCTGCGAGGGAGCAGAGAGGTGGTGAGACCAGGAACTGGCACAGTGGGTGGATCTGGGCTCGCTGTCTCTGCTCAGGCCTGTCTCGGAGCAAGCTGCCTTAAGACGGGTTTTACCTAACTCAAAATCCCTAAAAACGAGTTATTCTAAGTCCTGCAGGCTGTTTGCAGTCACGGATGGAGAGGCCCCCTTTACTCGTCTACCTTAGCACTGGCCAGTGCCTCCGAGGGGGCTCCTATCGTCCCGCTATGGAGTGGGCCTGGCCGCCGGCTCTTGCACGGGTGACGTTACGGGTGACCAGTCCCACCTCGCAGACGAACGTGCAACGGTCGGCACCGCTCCGGCCTCAGGAAGTGCGAACACTGTCACGGCCTGCACTGTCATGTAGACCACCAGGGGCTCCACTGATGCCAACACGATGTGCAAAACCAAATTACGTCCCACAGCGAGACGTCCCTCCCAACTCAGCACTCCTCCCGGCACCTTAGAGATGAAACTTCTTTGGCTCTTTCACCAAATCCAGCCATCTGTTTTCCACTGGTCTTAGGCACAAACAKCACTTTCTGCTCCAGCTGTGGTGCACTATGGTGAGGCTGAAAATCTCCTATTATTTATTTCAGYTTTTGTACAGTAAGTGATTAAGATAGATCACCCACAAGCCACTCAGATACAAGGATTTCTTTTCTTTCTTCCCTTCTCTCGCTCTTTTCTTTCTCCCTCCCTTCTTTTAATGCTGTTAAGAGAGAGTTCATGTCTATCTGCTCTGTTTTTTTCTATTCCCTCTAGGGCAAAAGAGATGTAGTTTAGGTGCCCGCGTCTTCACAGCCCTGTGTTACTGCTGGTAGGGCACAGCAGAGCACCGAGGTAGCAGGCAAACGCAACGGACCCTTGCAGGCCCAGCAAGAAGTCCCTGCGACTTCAGACGAGGGTCACTGCCCTTATCTTATGCTGACAAGTTACTGCGTCTGCAGGTGGAAACCTCTGCCCTCCACTGACAGAGCAGTTAYCAGCCCTTCTGCTGCAGCTGTCACCTCCACCTAGGGGGCAACAAACACCATGACTTGGGGCCACCTGGTGCCACCGTAAGGGTTTGCTCCTCTGCTCGCACCTTGCCCCGGGRACAGGGTGCTGTCTCCCTTCACAGCACCCACGGTAGAGCTACAGGAACCATGCAGGGGTTTGGGACGCCGTCCCCTCCGGCCACCCCCGCCTCCCCACGCAGTGTGGCGGAGGACCCCGATGCCCACCTGGTGAAGCGGACTTCACAGATATTGCACATATACGGCTTCTCTCCCGTGTGGGTCCTCATGTGGCGGGGCAGCTTCCCGGCCCCCATGATGACTTTGTTACAGATGGGGCACTGCTGCGATGCCTTGGGCTTTATCTTCCTCTCCTCCTCCAGGGGCCACGGAGGAAAAACTCCTCCAAACTGGGTTGCACTCAGGAAGTTGAGATAAGCRCTGTAGTCAGTCTCTGCCTTAATATGCCCTAAGGGAGCTGCTGGGGTGCTGGTAAAGATGTCATTGAAGAAGTCATTAGGGAAAGGAGGAGGAGGAGGCAGGTCTTCCTTCTCCTCCTCTTCCTTGATCTTCCTCTTTTTGATCACCAGATCCAAAGGGCCATTGTCTACTTGTGGCTCTTGGAGCTGGGAGAAGGAGCTAAAGTCGCCATTCCAGAGGTGGGGGAAGAAGCTAGGGGTGAAAGGAGAGAGAGCCGGCCTCCTCTCCGGGATGTTTGTCTTAGGGTACAAGTTCTCCCTCAGCAAGGACTCAATGGAGAAGTCCCGTATCACACCCAAGTGCCCAGACGAGTTATTGGCTGSATAGTGATTTGGAAAGTCTTTAGGTGCTTCTGTATATGCTTCTTCGGTAAGATCTGACTTAGAAGGGCTTTGGTGACAGCTTACTTCTTGGACATCAGTTAGGTTCTCCTGATTGACAAAATCCTCTACTTCGTCCTCCTCCTCTTCTTCCTCCTCATCTTCATCTTCGTCATCGTCATCGTCGTCGTCCTCTTTGTCATCTTCCTCTTCCGCCTCTCTGTCAGGCTCCATGATTTCAAGGCATACGTTGATAATGCACTGAATCTCCAGCATCTTGGCTGCGCTGAGGATGTGCTTGACGTTGGAGGTGGTGATGGTGAGGGTCGAGGTGTAGGCGAACTCGAGGATGGCAGAAAGTGCTTCAGGCTTGACAAAGTCAATCTCGTAAACACAGGGCTGGTCTGTTAAAGTGCCGGCAGTGAACAGTTTTTTGAAGTACTTGCTGCAGGCAGCAAGGACAGACCGATGAGTCCGGTACTCCTGGTCCTGTACGATGAGGATGACATCGCAGAGGAGACCGTCGTGTCGCTGCTCATTTAGACCACACAGGACTTCGCTGCTGTGGTTCGGGAATGGGATCCCGATAAGATCTTCAATGCCATTGGCCATATTCTCATTTAGTGCCCTAYGACAAAACACAGACAGCGGGGTGTTAGCAGGGGGGTTCCCAATCAGTAACATCTAAACGGCCCTTCCTTCTCCTGCAGGATTTTCCTCTCCTCCACACCACTTCCACCTCTGTAATGACCCTCTGATTCCACTGCCCAATGCATTAAATCTCTCTGTCACCTTTACCTCCTTCCACATCCCCTATGATTAACCTCCCTTTCCCTCTACGTCCCTTCAAGTCTCTTTCTTTGTCTCCTTCCTTCTCCCCGCTGTCCTCAGCCCGGCCCTTGCCAGCAYCAGCACGTGCTCCCTCTGCTCTTTCACAGCCTGCCCCAGGAACCCTGCGCTACGATTTCCTCCCCACGATGCCCCTTCCACACCCTCCCGGAGCCAACGCCATGCGGGACCTGCCACGTTGGGTGCTCTCTGGGGAAGGCTGACGCTGCATTGCCTCACATTGCTTGGCATCAGCCCCTGCACCACTGAACCAGGACCAGCCAGGGAGGGCCCTTCAAGCTATGCAATCCTCTTGGTGCCTGGTACAACCAGACTTCCCAATCTAGGAGGGACCGGCTGATTGCTGCAGCAGGARAGCGGTCCTCAGGGGCCAGCAGCTCTCCAGCTCTGTGTCCCCTGTTACGCTCACCCACGGTGGCTTCCCCATGGGGACACTTGCTCAAGAGGCTCTCATTGAGGGCTCTCAGAACGGGCGGGCAAACAGAGAAGAGAGCTGAGCACCCAGCACCCAGGTGCTGAGCGAGGCCCGGCCGGGGGCAGCGGGCTGCGTGTTGACTCCACCAGCGAGCTGGGCTGGCCCTGGCCCTGGCCCTGGCGCTGGCGCTGGCCCTGGCCCTGGCCCTGGCCCTGGCGCTGGCGCTGGCCCTGGCGCTGGCCCTGGCCCTGGCTCTGTTCTGCTGAGACACGTTCGCGCGTTATCGAATGCCCCGTGTGCCTGGCAGACACGTTCCCCCGCAGAGCCGCGCCAGCTGCAGAGCGGAATTCGGAAACACGAAGCCCACACCCAAAAGGAAAACCTGATTTCGTGCCGGTTTTTAATCTGTAAGATGTTTCCTCTTTCAAACAGCTCCAACTGCTCTTCCACATGAGAAATCCCAGGGAAGGAGAGTGACTTCCCCCAGCAAGTCAGGAATACATCAGTCCTGTCACATGCAGAATATATAAAGCAGCCTGGATAGCTCGGAGTGCGTGAAGCCTCTGGAAGCCCCCAGGACACAGGGAGCACGTTAACTCCGTTTCACCTCCAAAAGCCCCTCTGCAGACAGCAGCTCCTTCACTGCTGAGCAGTAATTCCCCAAAAGAGCCAGCCTATGCCCAAGTAAGACACCAGCCCGACCCCAAGCCCCTTCTCAGGGCTCGATGCCACCGTGCGCCGCTGTGCAGCTTCCCATCCCACCCTATCTCTGCAGCAATCCTGGGATCCACCCCCCGGCTTGGGAGCCGCTGAGCAGGGAGCTGCCCCGGCAGCGTTCCCGTGAGAAGGGGCCGCGGTGCCTTCTCCTGCCTCGCAGGGTCAGGCRGCAGCCCAGACCTTGCCGCTATCTCCCCCGCGCCTAATCAGCGCTGCGCAGGGGCTGCCGCGGGGGAGCAGGCGGGCCGAGGCCTTGGGAACACGGAGCGGTGGGAGCAGAGCACGGAGCAGCCGCCCAAGCGGCACCTCCGCACRGGAGGCTGCTCCGCCAGGGCCCGAATTCCGGCGAGTGACGCTGCCCTCGGCGCCTGAGGGGAGGTCCGGAGGGACAAGTACCTGCCAGGGCAGGGCAATGCTGTTCATGTGGGCGCTCCCCACCGCTGTCCTCCCGGGAGACCTGCCCTGCACCCAGCGTGAGCTCCCACATCCCGCCRGCTCACCCCTTCCCGTGCAGCTTCTCTCCAAGACCCCAGGCTCTGATAGGGCTCGGCCGGCCTCCAGCTGAAGGCCACAAGCGTGGGCTGATGTGCACGGATAGAGCAGGACTACTTGTGCCCCTGGGCGTGTGCACTTGGGATGCTGCTCCCGACTGGCCAGCCCAGAAGGGAAAACACCACTGACACCCCTTGGTGCCCCTCTTTTAGCTCCAGGCACCGATGCCCGCGTTCCCGTCTCARGAACAAAGATCCCAGCCCCGCATCCCCTGGCGTGCACATTAGCTGCAAAGTAATTCTGCCTGTTGTCTGCAGCAAATTGGTTCATTACAGTGCACTGTGCTTAACCTCATTAACTAGCTCTCCTCACAACCCAACAGGCTCCACGGAACATCCCCCTCTAACATGGCTGGGAGACGGCAGCAAATCCAGTGCGTTATCCAAGTGGAGTGGACGATCSTAAACCAGTCCCTACGCAGGGGAGGAAGAGACAACCTCCCTTCTCAGGCTTTTCATCCTAATAATAAGCATATGCAATTCAGTGCCCTCTGCTGCATTTATTTTTTTACCCTTTTGTAATTTTCTTTTTGCTTTGATAGAACATCAATGTCCAAGCAATGTGGTGTCCATAGGAGTTTTGACCCGTTCCTGATGGATCAGCATACGAGCAAGAGATCAGGAAAGCAGCAGACTACGAGATTGCTCTGAATTCCTCAGGTCTCATTACCGAGGGCTTCATTATTTCTCCTGGACACTCAGCTCAGATCTCCCTGATTTGTGGATTGTTCACTCAGCAGCCACAAGGGGGAAAGAAAAAGGGAATTAGAAGTGAGAGTGGGAGGTGATCCTAAGCCCCTGGTCCAGAGGAGAGGACAGCTCTTGTGCCACAACCATGCACGGCTCCCTCCTTCTCCTTTATCTTCCCATTCTGGCTCTCCCGAGATGTGCTTCGGTTAACTGGGAAGCTGATAACTTTACAGGATGGTGACAAAATTGAAGATGATTCATGTAATTTAAATGTGGTGGGGAAAGAAAAAAAAAGAGAAAAAAGAGAAAGGAAGAGGGAGAGGAGGAGCATGGGAGGCCATCCTTCTGCATAGGTTTGCGGAAAGGGTCAGACAGCTCCGTGCTGCCACGCGGGGCCCGGAGCGGAGCAATGACCTCCCGATTCCCGCGCGCGACGCTGCTGCTGCCCTTCCTCCACGCGCCCTCCTCATCCTCCTGCTGCGCCAAGCCCAGGGCGGGGGCTGCCAGAACAACCCCCGGAGGGCAGCGGACCCAGCGCCCTGCCCRGCGGGCGGCGATGGAGCCCGGTGCGGTGTGGCCACCAAGGGCAACTGCCCCTTCCAGGAGAGAAAATGACGGCGGTGGTAAAATAAACCGGGGCGGGGGAGAGGGCGGCGGGCACCTAAAAGAGCCGCGCTGSCTGCAAAGAGCATCTCCAGCCCCGGGAGGGAGCATCTCCAAGGCTGGAGCTCCAAAGTGGCCCCCACAGGGCCTGTTGGAGCCACGGCCTGGCCCGCGAGCCCCGGAGCCAGCCCTGGGCTCCGGCACCCGCCTCTGCTTTTAAGGTCTGGTTGCTTCGGTCTCCACTTCTCCTTTCACCTTCACGTCCTCGCCGGTACAGGACAGCTTCTGAATACCAGTAACGATGCCAATATAAAACGGAAAAAACAGGGATAGAAGGGAGAAATCCTCACGTAGCACTCTGATAAGCCAAAAATATAAACCTGCTAAATCCAGTGGAATAAACTATATATTACCATTAAACTATATACTAGCATTAGATGATTGCATGTACCTACACTGCGAGTGGGAAGAGGCCATCGCCACAGACAGCTCCAACATTCACCAGCTCCTTGGCCTCCCAGAAGAGCCGGGATAAGAGGGGCGAGAGATGAGCTGGGCTCGTGGTCACCAAGACGGGGCCAATCAGGGCACTGGGAGACTTGTGATCCGTTGTCCGGCAGGGCAGACGCTCCCAGCTGTGGCCGGTGGGGTCTCACGGAGGGGTAAAGGCATAAACGTGCTGCTGCTGAGCGAGGCTGCTCGCTGCCGCGCCGGCTCCGCCATCCGCTCCCTGCTCCTCCCCGCCAGCCTCCGCTCRAGGCACGCTTTTTGGGTTATTATTATTGTTGTTGTTGTTGTTGTTGGGTTTATTTGTGCCTCCTGGTAATGAGGCAATTAAGATGTGCATGTGAGATTACCCTCATCCATCAAAGTGCAACAGCTCCTTCGCAGGGGATTCACCGCGCGGGGATTCGTATCTCTGGCCCCTTCCATGTACTGCCGGCCGTGCCCTGGTCCGTTGGTTATTCCGTGGGAATAGGGACTTGGATCCCGGCTCCGCCACCTGCTGCCCCGTGACCTCGAGCGAACCTGCTGCTTCCTCCCAGTCATCCTAAAAAACAGGGCTTGCCCCGTGCCCACCCCATGGACACACCGCTCGTGGGGCAGTGCCAAGGAGAAGACAGCAGAGCCGGGCATCCGCGGAAGGCCCCTTCGGAAYGGCAGCCGGAGGCACTGCTGTCCCTTTTATTTGGAAGAAAAATAATGAAAAAGCAGAATGTAAAAGCACAAGAGGGAACTATTTCCTTAAGCGCACCTCCCCTCCGAACRCCTTGTCTCCCACGGAACGTGTTATTAAGGCACCCAGCCCAGGACCCGGCGTTCCTCCCCTCGGGCAGGAAGGTGGGGCAGGGAGCGCTCCGTGTTCCGCCTCCCAAGGAAGTAATCTCATATATAGGTAGATATATGGCCGTGGAAGGAGCAGGGGATCAGCCTCGCCCTTGGGCCCAGCCGTGCTCAGGAGATGGACACTGAGGAGGGAAAGGTTCTTGCTTGCTAAGGGCTATGTGGAAGCTCATCTGCCCAACGCCTGAGGCCAATAAGAAAAACAAAATGAAAAAAAACAGAGAATTCCTGGATTTTGTGCAGATCCGGACAGGGCAGGCAAGGGCAGCGGTTTGCAAAGCGATGCCTGGGCAGGGAGMGATGCCAAGAGCGTCACGTTAACCACATCTATCGTACGGCTGGCAGGTTGAGCCCATGTCAGCCGCACATGTTGACACACACTGTGCAAAACGGTCTCGTTGCTCGGTCTGGCCCCTYTGTTTCCCATGAGAAGGCCTCAGAAGGACGCGTTCACCACCAGCCTCCCCAAGYACTCCAATAACTGAGGCGGAGAAGCCGCCTTCAGAGCGGGCTGGACAACTGCTGCAGCTTGCCCCATGTCCCCAACGYRGTGGGATGGGAAAWGCCCCTTTTCACTCGGAAAGGTGAYGTGGAAAGGCAGGCTTTGATCGCCCATCCCAAAAAMCAAGCGGGRCACCAGCACTTAGAAGTGGGAATTTGCTGCCAGGACCTAAGCCCAAACCTATGGTATTTTAAGCAACAGCTTCCAACAGGCTGGCAGATTCCCCTCTCTCTTTATCGGCATGGATCCTTCTGTGGGCTTCTCGCTCCAGCCCGCTCCTGCATTGCTCCGGGATGATCTGCAGCTCGAGCTGCCCAAAGTCTCCCGCGTCTCCTCTCTCATCCATCGTGTGGGCAGCCAAGGGGCTGCCTGGGCATCCCTGTCCATCCCCACTGAGGTCTCGCACTGCAGGGCAGCCCACACGGGGTTTATAACACCAGGGGACCGCTGCCTCTGTGTGTCCCACCAGCGGCACCCAGCCCTGCGCTCTCCAAATCCCTCCATACCCCAGCAGACAAGAGCTCTGGCAAAGGCAGAGCCYGGCCCGAGGCCTCTGGTAGTTGAAGGGCCACATTTTCCCTTTGGTTCCTTCTCCTGGACTTCTTTCAGTGACCCAGCATGCTCCCCAGCTTCAGAGCTCGGGGGCTCTRAAGAGAAGAGGAGGATTCGGGGGTGGCCACATCCAGTCCCAGCTCTTCACCAGGGCCCTCCGTCCTCGTGCCCCTCTGCACAAGCTGAGCAGGTCACTCCTGTCCCGGGCTCAAGGGTCCTGGGCAGTTGAAAACGGGGTCTTAGAGAGGTGGGAAATCACCCCGGTGTCTGAATATTTCCACTCCRCCACGCGGATGGGGTGTCTCTCTGCACACAGGTATAATTGTAGGTACACAGCACATGCCGGGGTCTGCAGGTGGGTACAAATCCCGTGGGAAGGGCAGCATGTCCAGCATAACGTGATCAAGTTTCCATTTGCACTCTACAACCACCCACTTGCATGGAAACTCTCMCGGCCTTTGGGTGATACCTGCTCCCTCCCATGCAAGGAAGAGGGAAAGAGGGAGACTAAAGGGAAAAAAAAAGAAGGGAAAGGAGAGAGAGAGAGGAAAATCCCCGGGCGTTTCACCAGGGATGCTCCTGCACCGGAGCTGCCCTGCCCAAGGATCCGTCACCCCTCGGGCTCCTCCAGCATCTCCAGCAGGGCACGTGAAGGTCCATGAGGACTATGGAGGTCTAGGAGGTTTTCTGCACGGGTGTTTGCTCCACACTCACTCTCAGTTCTCAGTCCTTCTACCCATGGCCATGGAGCCACCCCTGTTTCTGATGGTGTCACCAGCACATGGGTCACCAAACGCCACCATCCCGTCCTTTGGGGACAGCTGTCCCCTTGCAGCACAGCCTTCCGAGCTGGGAAACGCCATTTCCAGCCTTTGGAGCCTGCCCTGGCTCTCCCTGCAAGCCCAGGCAGGCGAGGAAGGCCGCCTCCCTCCCTCTTCTTCTCCTTGGAGCCAGAAAGAGGAAAAGAAAGAATATATATATAAAAAAGCCTCCTATTGAGCAGTGCGCTGGGTGGGTTTGCTTCCTGACGAGTGAAGAAAAAAAAAAAACCCAACATGGAAAATATGCCCAGTTTAACCATGGAAAACTGGTTTGGCTGCGGGCCCTGCCGAGTGGACAGGACGGCAAGCGGCTTGGCCGAGGCCTTCGCAAGAGCGCGGGCGCCGCGGAGAAGCGGGGCCAGGGACGCAGCCTCCTCTTCCTCCCCTGCGGAGCGCGGGAGGGCGGCAGGGAGGGCGGGCGCCAAACGAGCTCCAGATGTGCCGGGGCCTGAGTCACGGCCGGGCCGGGCTGCGGGGCGGTCGCTCTTTCGGGACGGGTGTGGGGCCGCGGCGGCGCGGGCGGCAGCGGGACGAGCCTCCGCACGGGCTCCCTGTGCACCCGCCCTCCCTCCTGGCCGAGCGTGACCAGTATTTGTGGGAGCTCAGGGTCGCCTCGCCAGGAGCGTTTCCCTCCAGCCTCACCAGAGACCTCGCGTTTGTGCTTGCCTCCCGTATGACCCATGTGCAGCCTCACTTGTTTGGCCAGCGAGGCCCATCCCAAACGCCGCTCCAAAGCCCCGAGCTGACCCTGCTGATCTGCACGTCCCCAGCAGCGGGGGACACTTTATGAGGGCGCTGGGGTTGGCTACAGGACTCGTGTGCTGCCCTGGCGCTGCGTGGGACGCGCTCTGAGCCACACCACGAGATCCAGCCTGCCTCCAAGCACCGGGATATCTGCAACCAGGACGTTCCTGCACGTTTCTTTCTAACTCCTTGAGGCTCCCCAAACCACTGACCAAACCCCACTCTCCTGTTTAATCAGCTTTCCAGAAACAAGATGCTCATGAAGCCAGTGCAAAAGCCCCTCCGTAGCTTCCGCCAGGCAGGACCCACATGGGACCTTTCCAGACACCAAGGACAGCTGGGGACAGGGGATGGTACTGCCACCCGGGCACTTTGCATGCAAACCAGCCGCCTAATGAGCTCTCTGAAGACCACAGGTAATAGATGAGTATAACCCGAGAGGGCGGCCAGAGCACCGAACATCCAGCGGCAACTCCCTCTCTTCAGGGGATGAGTTTAATCCATCTCTCAAGGTTACAGAGCAATTTAGCTAAAGAGCAAGGGTCACATTCAGCTCTCATTTGTATCTCGACTCCTTTGGGGAGTGAGGCCACTGCCTTTCTCCACCAAGCTGTCGGGAAGCTGAAAAGCAGCTCAACGGTTGAGGTCTGCACCTGATCCTGCAGCTCTAAGTGCCTGAGCAGCTGGTGACATTCTGTGGGGTCCCCCGGCCCGCTCGGTAGGTACAGCCAAAGCTGTTGAAGACCAAGGGACCAAACATCCAAACTCTCTCCCCAGGGGTTAACCTGGAAGAAGAAGCAGAAGAATATCTACAGCCTCGGCTCCTTCACCCCAAATTAACGGAGCAAATGGACGGTCCCCCCCAGCAAGGCAAATCCTGCGTCCCAGCTGACTCCAGGCACGTGCCAGCCCCCAGGCTGATTCAACTGAAAACAGCGGGCTTCTAAATGAGGCTTATAATGGAACTGGCAAATGACCCTTAGGCGCAGCCTCGCACGGCGGCGGCGGACAAAAGCCCTCAGGGCTCCAGGCAGGATTTGGCTCCGTGCCGCGGGGGCAGGACCGGGGTGTTTCACTCCGCAGGGTAAGAACAGCACGAGCAAGGGTGGAGAAAACCTCCATCTCGCTCCTCGCGGGGCTTTCGGAGGGGGCACCCTACGGAAAGCAGGAAAATATACAGGAGAGAAGAGCAGGAAGGGCGGCCGGGCCGTGCAGAGAGACCGTCCCGTTGTTTGCTTTGGCCAGTCCTGAGCCCCAGGCAGTTTCCAACTGGAACCCAGAAATCCTTATGGTGTTTGGACTCTGTCTAGATCCCTCCCGTGACCTGAAGGGGCATTCGGGATGACGGGCTGGGATTCTCCTTTTTACTTTCCCCCGCTAACGACTGTATTTACTGCTGCATTTTGAACTCGCCATGCTGTCATTACGATGTCCGATTAAATTACATGTGTGATAACCATAACGTAAATACATGTGCTGCTTCGCAAAGGCTTTTTGCAAGGAAACATTTTCAAGGGAAGTAGCTGGGATTGCTTCAATGCCGGACTCGAAGGGGGTGTCCAAAGGAGCCCTTGAATTAAAGGGCACTGATGGTAGCCAGAACCAGGCCTGCTGGAGCCCAACACATGAAATTTAGGCTTTTGCCTGGCTTTGCTGGGTAGAGCGTTTTCTTATTCGTCCTTGCTGTAACTACAGATTTGCTACAGTGATTTAACCACTGCTACCCTGCATTTACACCAGTGCAGCCGAGGACAAGGGCGCTCCAGCGGCCTGCGAGGCTGTCGTGTAGACCAAACCCTCTACCTGGCCAGGGGTAACTGGCTCTGCCTCTGCATACCACGGAATCCCAGAACGGTTGAGGTAGGAAGGGACCTCTAGAGATCATCTAGTCCAACCTCCCCGCGCACGCATCCAGGTGGGTTTGGAAGATCTCCAGAGCAGGAGCTCCACCACCAGCTCCACCACCTCTCTGGGCAGCCTGTTCCAGTGCTCTGTCACCCTCACCGTTAAGAAGTTCTTTCTCAAGTTCCTGTGGAACTTTTGGTGCTTCAATTTGTGGCCGTTTCCTCTAGTCCTATCGCTGGCCACCACTGAAAAGAGGCCCCATCCTCCTCACTCCCTCCCTTGAGGTACTTGTACACACTGATCAGGTCCTCTCTCAGTCTTCTCTTCTCCAAGCTGAAGAGGCCCAGCTCTCTCAGCCTTTGCTAACAGGGCAGATGTTACAGGCCCCTGATCATCCTTGCAGCCCCACATAACCCTGTAAATGCGGGACAAAAACAGCAGCCAGGTTTCTTCCAACCCTGCGGGCAAGCGGACGTGGCTGAGTTGCCTCCAGGGCTGTTGCAGGACCCACGGGAGCGGCGTGGGATGGCATCATCTTCCACAGGCACAGCTGGATGTGCACATCAGCATCTGTGCAGGCTCCAATTGCACCTACCTACCGGGAATGGTGCAGCTCTACCTAAGGCAGCACGTGTACACGGCACCCACGGTGCCCTTCCAAGACGTGTCTTCACCCTGGGCACGAAGCCCCAGCACTTTACCCCGCTGTCCTCATCAATCAATACCCGTCTCTGCTTCGCGTTTCCTCTCTCAGCACAGAGATGCCAGGCTCGGCATTAAACACATTACTGTGAATTCTCTCCAGCCAAGAAAGAATTCCTTAGATAACGGGCTACAATAAAATAAGACACTTGGAAAGATCTATCTCTCTGTCCACCCATCTAGCCTCCCATCCCTGGCGTTTCTAATACACATTATGCAGCTTTATTTATGCATCACATTAGCAAAATAACCTTTAAAAGGTTTTAATTTATTCTCCCTGCTTGTCAGTGGAAACACTCACCAAAACCAGCTTAAATGCAGCGCTTACTCGGGAGCTCCCCGTGCGCTGGGCGCGTGCGGGACGGCTGTGCGCGGTGCCCACGTCGGTGCAACGAGGCCGGGCGCTGCCTCTGCCGTTGCCCACAGGCTCGGATGCAGGTGGTGGCTCACTGATGAGCTGCAGCTGATGGTAGGAGCACGCAGAGCAGCTTCTGCACACGGGGAAACCTCCTCCAACCCCCGCCAAATCCTCCTTCCATGGCTGCCGAGGACCTGCTGAGGGCCTTGGGGACAAGCTTGCTTGGATGGGTCATCAGCTGGGTTTGGTTTCTACCTCCACTTCCAGAAGTCCAGCAGGACTGCAGCTCACTAGGGAGCTGCTGGCATTTTACCCATAGATGTGGCTGCCCAAGAGCTCCACCAGGTCATATCAAAGCACCTTGTAAAGGCAAAGATCTGCATGCAGTTACACACGCAGAGCTCCCCCGTGCTGCACACACCAAGGGACAGGCTCCTTTACACATCAAGCACATGCATCACAGAATATTTTTACAGCGCCGTCTTTTCTTCCACTTATTTTAAGGCACCAGCTGCGGTTTCCTTCACCACATTTCTCATATGATGCTTAAAAATACATCTTGAACCTACATCAAACCAAACAGCTTCTTGCCCAGGATGGTAAAAACAAAAAACCAAGAACTCTGGTCATGGAGCACCACAACCCCCACAGACTGGGGGTCCCCACAGTCCCAGCACCAGTCAGTTTATTAATTTCTAGGAGTCGTTATCACCAACCACTGCCAATCACGTCTAAGCTAATGTCCGTCCTGCCCCAGAGCAGAAACCTAGGACGCCTAAACAACCTCAGCTCCTCTTTGCTAAAGACCTAAATGACCCTGAAGTCGCTTCGACCTTCATCTAGGACGGGTTAAGCCCCTGCTCATAAGGCGGGTTTGAGTTTGAAGGCATCGGATAAGGTCTGGAGAGAGAATAAAGACAAAGCTGCTTGTGAAAACTGAAGCTGAGACGAGCAAATGAAATGAACGGCCACCCCTAAAAGAAAAAGCTCCAGCCATAAAGCAGATTTTGAGCGGAAGACAGAAAAAGAAACGGTCACGCACTGCCCTGCTTTGCTAAACAGGCAGATGGGACCTGTATTTCTTTTCTGAAACTTTAATGTGAAGAATATGATTCTGCTGCAAGCGTATTTTATATGCCTGGCGATTAAAGGGGAAGAGAAGAGTGTAATTTATAGAACTGTGAAACAGCCAGGATAGCTTCCTAGCTACCATGTTGCTTTATTTTCTTGTTATTCCTTTTATTCTTCCTTTCGCTTCTAGCGCTTGTGAAAGGTGATGGATGGGCAGCAGCGGAGACAGAAATCTCCCTTTTTATAGTCGCAGGGCAGGTACCTCATCAGCCGGAGCAGCAGCTACACGAGCTGCATCTTCTCCGAATAAGAGCGCTCCTGAGACCAAGAAAAGGCTCTTCAAGTGTATCCCGGGGCTTCCTGCAGTGCTTGGCTCCCGGAGCCGTCTCACCTCTGTCATTAATGGACTTCCCACATTTGAAAGGGGAGGCCGAGCCAAGCCCCGCTGCAGCCGGCGGCACCGCAAGGTGGTAGGAGGCTGGAGCACACAACGTAGGAGCAGAGTTTGTTCAGGCTGAAAAAAGAGACGGTGAAGGGGGAACTTCACCAGTTTATGCAACTGCTTAAGGAATGGCTACAGAGAAGGTGGAGTTCTTGGAGGACAGGATGCTACAGGCGCAAACTGCAGCACAGGATGTTATGACCGTATGTAAGAAAAACATATTTTACTATGAGGCTGGTCAAACATGGGACCATGGACCCAGAGAGCCTTCTTCTGTCCTTGCAGATACCCAAAACTCACTGATGCAAAGGCATGAGCCAGACCTAGGACCTGCTTTGGATCTCCAAAGGTCCTCAGCAACCAGAGCCAGTCGCTGACTCCACGTCCTGCTTTTGTGGACAGGGAACCAGGCACAGGCGGATGAAATGACACAGCCACAGGCTCAGGGTGGGTCTGAGCCCAAGGCTGCAGCTCCCAGGATCGCTCCGGAGCCCTTCCCACACTGCTGCACAACCGGCTGCCGCTGGGTGCATCAGACAGAAGCGCCGGGCTTTCCAAGGTCATCTGCTCCTCTTCTTCCTTTGGTAGAAGGAAGCTATTCTCCAGCTGTAAAATCCTTCTGCTTTTTTATGTTCTTATTTTCAATCTTCAGGGCCAATTCAGCAACTCCTCTTTCTGCTGAGACAGTCGGCGCGAGTGTCGGCTGCACGGCTGGTTTCTGTGATGTGGAATCATGCCCACCAAGCCTTGGGCCAAGACGACGCAGCCCATTTCACGCAAGCCACCAACCAGCCCACACTTGGCAGAAGCTGCAGGTCCCATCAGCCAGGCCTGCCTCACTTAGGGCTCCGGGCCATGTTTTTCTGCAGCCCTCTGCGCAGCCACGGTATAAATCTTGCTCTTCTTTCACTAGTCTTTTACCATGACAACACAATCGCTCGGCTCCCCGCGTCACCCCGTCTTTGGGTATTTGTCAGGGATGTGTCAGTGGAAAAACAAACTCTGCACCCTAGCGAGATCAGCWGGAAGAGGAGCAGCTCTTCAGAACACCAGTCACTGCTGCCCTTTTTACAGTTCACTTGCCAGCTGCAAGAGGAATCCAAATCCTCATGGAATCCCTATGGACATTTACCTGCGCCGGGAGCAAATCCATCTTCCTCTCTCCAAGGGGAATAAACAAGCAGGATTTTCCTTGCACAGATAAATGCTGAGCCAACACTGTGCCTCCCCTCCAGCGCCAGCATTTTCGTGCCTAAATACCGTCCTGAACCTCTGTGCATGAGCACACACCCTTCACTCCCACCTAAACTCACTCTTTATAAAGAAGCCCACTTGTCCCGTTGGAGTCAGCTGAGTCTTCCCATYGCTTCCCAGCGAGGCTCCGATTCCTGATAAACTGCACAGCAGTCACTGGCAGAGTCATGGAGAGAACAATTTCCTCAACCGCCAAARCTGGAGCTCCGTAGCGCTTCCTACACACCGTCCAAGTGACCCTTTGCACCGGCTTAGACCTCGTCACCGAAATCTTCCTGGCCCTGACGATTACCGAGCCGACCCGCCGCGACCACCGCTGCCGAGAAGTAGCAACAGAGGGGCCGAGAGCGGGGTTTGATGGCAAGGGCGAGGCACCCCAAACTGCTCTGCAGCCCTGGTACCCCCCAGACGCAGCGCGGGGAGGTCACGCRCTTATCAATCCTCCGGGTAGCAGTGGAGTCTTCTGGGGTCCAGCTGGGGAGCAGAGTGCGCCCATCCCCAGCCAAATGCCCTGCATGATCGAGAGGCTCCTGGTACGGTTCCCAAAATTAGGGTTTCCCAAGGAAGGAAAAAGTGGTTTKGGGTGAAAATAACCCAGGGGAAGAGCCTGGGGAGAGCGCTAGCTGAAGAAGGCAGGGTAGGAAACGCTCATGATGGAGAGGAGCTCGGAGGAAGGACTGCAGGGGGAGGAAGCTGCCGCACAAGGCACCGAGCGCTTCAAATGCGGGGCACGGGTAAATGGAGTCCCGGAGCAGGGTGGGAGGAGATGAGGGAGGCCGGCAGCAGAGCAGATTACAGGCGGGTAAGGAACAACAAAGAGGAGGAGAGAGGAGAGGAAAAATTATGCAGGGCCTTGAAGGTCACAAGAGTCAACTTCAAAAGGATTCCCTGAAAGACATAAAGCCACTGCCTTCACATTCAATTATTTAGTTTTCACACAAATCTAAGTAATATATGGCTTTTTTCACCCCCCCACTCCTGCCAACACTCAGTTTGGCACAGAGCAAAGTGGAAAAACAACAGGAGAAGTCCCAAAGTCTTCGCTCGCCCAGTGCACCGAGCCGGGGCGGGCTCCTGCACTACCTGCATGCACGGAGGGCTGAGCAGAGCCTCCAGAAGGTATCTGCACATTAACCTAAATTCCTGCCCGCCCCGAAATAAAAAGCTTTGTAGAAACTCTGGGCATCTGTCATGGATCGTGTTTAATTAAAAACAAAGGCAATGGGAAGCAAGCAAATCCCCCTGCATGTGAAACCCCGAGTCTCGCGCCGCGAACGCTGAAATGAAATGTTTCCCTTCCCCACAACTTCTGCRTTAGGATGACAAAACTGACCCAAATTCATGGAAGTGTTTATGTTGTCAARTCTGCACTTCGTTCTGAAACATATTTGGCTGAATTATCTCTCCCAACTGCGCTCACAGAAGCTAAAGCTGAGTRCAAAGCTGAGAGAGGCTGCTCCTGTATCCCGGGGCGCTGGAGCTGTTAAACTCCCTGACAAGCTATGGCAAGCTAATGTCAGTAAAATGGTACCCAACAGGAGGCTTGGAGCCCGCATAGTGAGCTCTACAATAAGTTCCAGGCCATTAAACACCAGGCTGAAGGAAAATATGGCAGCGGGTCACGTTTTAAAGCRGGCAGGATAGGCCGGGGAGCCACGGAGGAACCGGGAGGCTCCTTCTGGAGGRGACGGGATATTTGATCAGTTCCTCTCTCTGGAGAAGCCACCTTGCTCCCAGCTCCGGGCCCCGCTCAGCTTCCTGCCGAGCGGCTCCCCATACCCTCCATGTAAGGACGGGCAGAGCCCTCCCGGTCGCGTGTCCGTGTTTCTCGGGCCGTGCTGGAGCACGTCCGGAACCACCCACAGGGTGGTTTAACAAGGTGGTTAAAACGGGCAAATTGAGGGTGGAACAGAACAGGTCCCCCTGCAAACGCCCGGGCGCAGCCGCCTTGCCTCCCCTGCTGCAGTCAGCAGCTCCCCAGGTCTACTGTAGCCCCTCGCAGAGGTCCCACACCGCTGCCGTCGGCACGGCCCGCAGTACCCCACGCACGGAGAGGGTCCCGGGAGCGCCGTGCGGAGGAGCAGGCCCCGTCCCCGCCGACGGCCCGCCCGGCTCCCGGCATCTCGCACCTCACTCTGTTCCAGCTTTGACCTTACGAGTTCTCTTCACCTTCTCCTGGCAGCTTCCTAATGGGCAAATAAATCTCAGGAGAGTATCTTAAATTCTTTTTTATCACGGACTGTATCAGTGTGATAATAAGATCAGCCTTCAGACTCCCCATTAAGTCACGGAAGGTGTGGTCATCCGTCATGCTTTTCTCAGCCTTAATTGCCAGACAGACACTTTAAGTGGAAAGTCCACCTAATGAGCCCAATCATTAAAACATCCCTGCTTCCCATCTGAGATAGAAAATTATATTACTCTAATAAGGGGGTTGCATCTTTGCCCCCCTATTCAATCATGTGGCACAGGGAAGGAGCGACTGCTCCGTGAGTTTGCCTTGCAGGCGCTGCATTCCGACAGAGCCCCCGCTCCCGGCTGGGCTCCCTGGAATGAGAAATGGGGGGTCAGAGAAGGCAGCGAGGGCCTCGAGGTGTCGAGACGGGGGTGCTGGCGCTGTGGACGTGAGCTGGGCGACCCAGGCCAGTGAGGCTGCGTGCGGGACGGCACTCGCTGCGGGACGACGGCAAGCGCCTGCCTGGCGGGATCCCCATCCCCAGCGCTTCGCACCGCTCCACCTCAGCTCCTGCTCAGCCTTGAGCCATCCCCGCTCCGTCCCCGCACAACCAGCCCAGGGCTCCCGCGGCAGAGCCACCAGGGGCTCCGGGAGCTGAGCAATCCCTAATAAAAACAAAGGAGCACGGAAGGGCGTGCGGCTTTTGGGAAATGCCGACAGCGGCTGAGCCGCAAGGGCCACGCCGCACCCTAAGCCACCCCGGGGCGTGGGCATTATACGAGGGCTCGCCCGCACCCAGGAATCCGCGGCGACAATTGCCAGGCAGCCCCGAAGGCGGGGGTGCCGGCTCTGGAACCAGGAAGCGGCGGCATTCCCCGTGCGTTCGGAAAGGCCCCGCGATGTGTCCCGACAGGAACGGGCTGCCGGGCAGGCCCGCGCCGCCGCCGTTCTGCCCCTGGAAGAAGCCGCGGTGCAATCGGGAGGAGGGAGATTTTTGAAGGTGAGACGGGGTGCCCCAAAACGGACTTCTGAGCGTCCACCCCTTCCCTCTTAAAAACAGGTAGAAAGAGAAGAAAAAAATCGAAACTGTTAATTACATTTTCATAGCTACCAAGCCATGCAAGTTTCTTTATTGATATTAAAACGACAAGATCTCATCACGCCCAAGTTTATTTTGATAGCTGTAAATCCACTGCTGTTAAAGTCAGCAGGAAAACCTTTTGCTGTTGAGTAATAATGGAAAAAACATACCACTTATTACAAGGAAATAGGAACAAGACCCTATTTGATGCTGAAAGGCAACAGAGCAAATCCGATTGTTATTAAGAGATTGCAGAAGGGTTTTTCCTGCCGTTTTGAGACACCGGCAGCAGGATCTGCTGGCTGTTAACGGGGATCCCAGGCTTTCCCCAAACCACAGGGCAATTGCAGAGATGCTCAAGGAAACTGTAATTAAAGACGCAGCTCCAGGGCTGAACCTCCAGCCATCAGCACAGCTTAGAAGGASAAGGAAAAAACAAACCCCAAAACGAGAGGGTTTCCAGACCTGTTCTTAAGCGTTCCTGGGGCCAGAAAAGTCAAGAGGCCTTTCCAACACTAACGCACCTGCTCTTTTAAAATGGAAAGAGTCATCATGATGACGAATCTACCTGGAGGGATCCCCCAGAAAAAGGCAGAGCTGACRCTCTCCGGGTCTCAGCAAAGCAAGTGGTGAGCAAAGCCGCATGGTGGTGATGTTATCGGAACGGGARCTCCGCTGGATTCGAGGAAGGGCTTCCGGGCAGCAACACGGAGCCTCGCGGGCTCCTGYGGGGACGGGCAGCGTTCCCACGTGGCAGCATTAGCAAGGCAGGAGATGGGACCCGCAGGGAGAAGCGAACGCGTCTTTCTGCTGACGCAGCAGGGACGGGGTGGATAGCTCAGGCCAACGGGCTACGCACGGGAGCCACCGACGTTGCTATTTGCCTTCAGGGCAGTCAGCGCGAGCGGGCCAGGAAATATGTGCACAGATAAGAAAGTCCTGCTCGAACCTCTGCATCCTGATCGTGGGCAGGGGAAGGGATTGAATTCTGCAGCAATAGATCAGAAGAGCAAGGCAGAGCAGTTAACAGCGTGGCGTGATAACAACCCCCAGTGCTGCCGCTGCTGGCACTATGACAGTGTGAAGCATCTTCAGACGAGATTAGGTTTTTACTGTGCAAGGTGCYGGGTTTATTATTATTTTTATTGTTATTACTACTACTAACTGCAATAACCGTTTATATTGCATCCGCGTCTCAGAGCTACGAGCAGGACACTCACCCCCGCACGGGCACTGCAGAAACAAGGCAGCAGAAGGAGCAACCTGTCCTCAGGAGCTCATGCCCAAAACAAACAGTGGGGGAAAAGAGAGATTGCCTCGTCTGTACAGATGGGGAACAGAGATACAYGGTGGTTTGCCCCAGGCCACGGAGGAAGCCCACGGCAGAGCCAAAATTTCAGGAGAGATCTTCCAAAACGCAATTCACCACCTTATCTGGACGATCAGCCCCAGCTGGCTCTGTGCCGAGGGCTGGGTTTTATCCTACAACTAGAGGCACCRTGAGACTCGGATGGGCCCGGGCAGGGACCAACACGCTGGGTGCCACCACGTGCGCGTGGTGCCTGCCGGTGGGTCTGATGCTTGGGTGGCTTCTTCCTAAACCCAGCTTTGCTGGGAGGCTGCTCAGAGAGAGTTGGCCCAGTGTGCAGATCCTGTCRCTACCGAGTTTTGGGAGCCGGTCAGACGCCTGTCACCAAAACCAGGAGAGAATAAGAGGCCCGAAGGCGCGGGGATGGCAGGGCTGGCCTCGGGGCAGCCCTGGGGGTTTTGCTCACGCTTCCACAGCTCAGCAGGTAGTRGAACCAGGATGTTTCTCCTGAACAAAAGCAAGAAGACATTTTTGGCATGAAGGGCAAGTGGATTTCCCGGGTTTGTGCAAGCCTAGCCAGGATACAGAGATGTGCCAAGCGAAAACAGAAATGGGAAAAGTCGGCGACGCCGTGACCTGCAGCCCCTGCAGCTCCGCCGTGCGGAGGATCGCGCCCCCGGCGGCAACCCCGGCTCCAAACCGGGGCTTTTCCGAACACAAACAGCTTGGGGAGATGGGCAGCGAGCTAAAGAGAAGGAGCAAAAGGGATTAAAGGAGCCCACAAGAAATAGCRAGCGGCAAATTGCAGGAGCTGTCGGGCAGACAATGCCGGCGCGTTGCCGCCGTGCYGCAGCAGGCGGGTGCCCGGGAGGCCGCGGCACGCGGCGGGCGAGAGCGGCGAAGGGGACGCGGGCAGCTCGGCCACGGAGCCTTCGTTAAGTGGTTATTTTCCTGCTGTCTTCGCGGAAGACAAAGGGAAGGTAAAGCTCCCGGAGACAGGGATTGTATTTCACTCCAGCGGCGAGGAGGCTTTCGAGCGTCTGCAGAGAGCTCCAAGAAATGGCCCTAAAAAGATTAGGGCTCTTAAGGCAGGGCAAAACACTATATCCAGACAACAYACTCGAGTTTTAATGATAGTGGGGACCGAATTGAGTGAGGCATTGTCTGCTGCCTTTAGGAAAGCGAAAACTTAATTTGAAGCAGCACAGACTAGATCTGGGCTCTTCGCACAAGCAAGGCTTTCTTCCTGCCCTTTAAGTATCACTCTTTATCCTTGACATATATTTCCCATTCACCGCCTCTGCACACCACCATCCATCACCACGAGCGGCGACAGAGCCGGTGGCCAGCACTGCCCCCGCGCTGGCCCAGCTCCGCTCGCCAGGAGGAGCCGTGGGCCGCGGGCTGTGCCAGGCGGCGTCTCGGGGCAGACACACATCAAGCCCTCCACAGGACCCCATGGGCAGGCAAGGTGCAGTGTCCTAAGGCAAGGGCGCAGCAGAGCTCCTCCGGGGTTTTGAAATTAAGTGCCTGCCTATGAGTATGCTGCTGTAGCTGTTGAGTTCAACAGCCCTTGGAAAGGGGCAAATAAACCCATCCAAGACATGCATTTTCTCAGCCTACTAATTTTACCCACATCTCTTTAAATTGAGGCCAAYAAACCAGTGCAGAAAATTAAACCAAACCCACTTGCATAGGGAAGGAAAGGGGAATTCCACACTCGGAGCATTGCAAGGGGGAGCCAGAAACAGCATTTTGAGCTTCAGCTAGCTGTTAAGAGAGACGAGCCCATGGTCAGCGCTGCTCCAGTCTTTAAGCCACCGGGGTCTTGGTTGGATCGGGGATTTCCTGCCCTGAACACCAAGTCTGATTGCTATGGAGGTCACCAGGATCTGCCAGTGCTACTTGCTGCTTGGGATGATAAAACGGGGCACCACCCTGGTTCAGATGACGTGCGAGTCAATGGGATGAATGGCACCACCCAAGGGTTTGGTCCCATGCGTTTTAACTCCTGGGAAACAGCCAGGAGAGCTCGGGCCTCGGGCAGGTCCCTCCCGCTCCCAAGCTCTTCGTGTATCACCAGTGAGATGCAGACTCTGGCTCCACGGTGCAATCCAGGCCGCTGCGTCAGGAGGACCAGCCACGATTCCTCCGGGGCCTTGTCCCACACACGGGCAGGGCAGYGGCCCCTGCACCCTCGCGCTCCCTCGGTTAGCGCAGAGGGTCTCCGAGCCATCTCCACCCCCAGTCAGAGCGAAATGCATCGCCACCAAGGCAACCTGTCTGGGTGACATCAGCCCTGCCTTCTGCCGCGCTGCCTCCCTGATGCATGGGGCCTTCTTGTAAGCCAGCGGTGGGGTCAAAATCAACCTGGGTGCAAGCGGGCCCGAGAGCAGAACCTCTGTTTTGAGCCAGAACCGAGTAAAACCCGTCTGTTTTCCTTCACAACATCCTGCCTGAGCCATCAGTCAGTCAGGCAAGCTTCCCTCTGTCAGACACATCTGACCAGACCACGAGGGCAGGAGAGACTTGGAGCAACCCAGTCTGTTAGAAGGACGCCAAGCCAAAGATCAATCACGAGCGGCCTCAGAGGAAGCTCCACACATGCTGATTCCATACAGAGGTCTTGACTTCTTCAAGCTGAGGTTGTAGACATAGAGCCAGCTCCGGATGAAGAGGTATCTGGAGCTTTGAGATCCAGAGCTTGGATTCCAGCTTGGCTTTTTGGGGACTTTTGGGGACTTTTGGGTGAAGGCAGCCCCTGACCTTGCCCTGTGCTCCATAGCTAAGAATAAAACCCACGTGGCTCCACCACAGCTGCGCATGGAGAGGTAATTGCAGGGGGACGGCGGCTGCAGCCCAGCGCCCTGGAGCTGCTCGAGCACCGTGTTGCAGCCTGGCTCCTCAGGATATTTTCCCTGTATTAATAGAAACCCTGTCCACCTTTGCGAGCCTTGGAATTACGCGGTCTGCCAAGGCTCCGCTCAGCTGGGAAGCCACAAGGAACAGGGGAAAACATTTGAGCTGCATTGGCAAAACCCCCAGCTCGCCACCACCCAAGGGCAGGACTCCGGCTGGGAGCACAGGATGCTCCCGCCCAAGCTGCCGTGGATCCCCGGCATTCCCGCTGGGAAGCAGGATGGAGTCTGAGAGGTGCTTGGGCCCCACTGCAGCACCTTTTGCAAGCCTGAGCCTTCCAGGAAGCAGCCTAACACCCACTGTGATCCCGCCAGGCATCTTTAAGGCTGTGGTCAAAATCCAAYGCGGCCAGTGGGAAGTCTACCGAGTGCATCCTTCGCTCCTGCAGAGGGAAAACGTCCCTTCTCCCCACCTGCTRTGCTGCAATGAGGGAGAGAAGGGCACAGAAATATTCTGATTTTGCAGGATGTGGTTTAAAAGGTTGGATAAGCAATGCCAGCCTCAGGCCCATATCCCTCTCCTGCACCCAGGAACACAGAATAAGGSACCCAGGGCTCACGTAAGAGGTCGGATTCTCTATTTACATCAGTGCAAACCGGGAGTATAAACCTTGGCTTTGCACCACTTTTGAGCCTGTGTAAATGAGATTAGACTGAGCCACACTGCAGTTTCCCCCACGGAGGCAGGCGAGTGAGATTTGCTCTATTAACCAATCCATCCTAGCAGCGTCGCTGCAAGGAATGGCAGGAAGTATTAGCTTCATCTCACGAGCAGGAAGGTCAGAAGGTCCAGGCCTCCCTGTGCTGGTGCTGCTGGGGTATGTTGGGACCTGTCGCGGTGCCGCGGGAGCAGGGAATGGGAGCTGGGCTGGGAAACGCAGGGATGCTCCGGCTTGTGCCCTGTTGGATGTTGAACAGAAAAGATGAGGGTAAAAGGGGCAGTGTCGCAGGGGGGTGTTCTGGAAAGACCCAACCTGGGGCTCCCTTTGTTGGAAGCAGTGAACAGCATCGCAGGTATCTGACACATGCAAGGACAGAAAGACCCAGAGCGTGGGTTTGGGGAGCCACAAGCTTCCCTGCTGAGAGCTTGTGTTCCCACATCGTGAGACTACACAAGCCCAGCAGCTACATCTGCTCACGGGGACCAGTGTGGGGCAACATGGGGGGAGCGGAGGTGGCTTTCAGACCAGGCTTTGGCCTTAAATATGGTCCATCTAACACCATCTAGGCCATCAGGATGACTCAGGGTGACAACACAGGTCCCAGGAGAGGCAGGAGATCCAAGACTGTCTGTTCAGCCTCTAATAACCCTCTCCATAGTGTAATTGGATGTCCAAACCAACATCATTACATGGTTTTCCATGGTCATGACTAGCTCAGGTGCCTCTTCCTGTCTGTCTTGCTCCAGGTTGACTTCGCCTCTGAGACTTAGATTTGAAACAAAACTGGATAAAAAGTGATCCTGGCCAGGACTTCTTCACTGGATAAGCAAAAATGAATGCACAAGGCATGAGTCAACATTAAAGCTGGAAGGTAAATTAGGTTCCTCCAACTGAGATGCGGTTGATAATGCAAAGCATGAAATATGTTTTGGTACGCTTGCATGTTTATGCAGGTCTTCAGGTTTATGAAGGTCTTTAGGATCACCTGCAGCTCATATAAAATCTGGAATTTCATAAAAATGGAAGTTCCTTTGAGGTGAATTTTAGAGGCAGGGGAGCAGCAACAGCATCAGGACTATTGCTCACCCAAGTGAAGGAGAGAATTCTCAGTCTTCCAAGCTTCCCTGCTTTTCTTCCCCCTCCTACGCTTCCCATTTTGATGGTGAGCATGATCAGCACTCCCGAGGACGAATCCTCAAGGCTCGCACCCAAACCTCGTGGAGTCAGCCAGCACAGGGGGGCTGCAGAGAAGGGCTCTCCTTCCCCTGCAGCCACAGGCCGGGCTTTGCGCCGCCGCGATGCTCCACAAGCCGAGGGTGTTGGGAGCACGTCCCTCCCCACGTGGCAAGCAAGAAGCCATCCTGGGAAGACCAAAGCACACCGAGACGACCTGGGCTGCTTTCCGCATTTCCCTTCACCACCATTTCCTGAAAGTTTAGCATTGTTAAGCAGCCACACAAGAGATGAAAAGCGGCAGGAGAATAAATAATACATAAACGACAAAACAATTTGCCAAGGCCTCCCCCAGGATAGATTCTACCCATAGACACTCTCCTCCAAGAGGTCATCTGCTCCTGCCCCAGCAAGAACATCACCCTGAGTGAAGATCCAACCTACTTCTAGTTGCAGAGCGATGCACTGGGGAGCCTTGCAGGTGATAGAAACCGTAATTGCTGTGATTAGACTTCACTGGCCCATTTCACCCCCAGGAAACCCATGCCTGCTTCACTGCCAGTTCCAGCAGAAGCAGCATCGATGCCGGTRACAGGGAACAGCCTGGGAGAGTCAGGGACACTGCCCAAAGCACATGCAAAACCCTGATAGCTGAGCAGAGGACCCCAATACAAGACACGGTGCTGCCGAAAAAGCTTGAGGCTGCCCCAAGCTGGCACCCATTGGCACTGGGGTKATGGGAGGGCGGTGTGTTAACATGGTGAAGTCACCAGGGCAGGAAAATAGAGGGTGTGGGGAGAAAAAATTGCCAGCGTTGCACTCCGGCCATCAGGTATCAGCACTTGATCCTCAAACAGTGCGACTCACCTCTGCAGGAGTCACGGAGCAACCCCTGCCCGGCCCGCAGACACCCTCACCACAGCATCRGGGCACGTGCAACTGCCCCTGGGGCATCTCTGGAAAGTCAGCCAAGGCTGCTGCAGACCCTGGGCATGTCAGCCTCAGCACAGAGCTCCTGGGGCCTCCGGGATGCCCTGGCTCCTGCTGGGACCCAAGCTGGACATGTCCCWCAGGAGCAGAGGGGGAGACGAGCTGAACCAGCCCTGCTGTACAAGGTTCCCATCATCAAACAAAATGTGGATGAATCCACGAGCACAATGGTCTTCTCTGCATCTCCCAGCAGGACACGARCCACGAGGAGGTGCAGGGAGATGACAGGTCCACGGGCAGAGCTCTCTGCTGGCTCCTTTCTAGCCCCGATGGACAAGCCACCCTCCCTGACTCATTGCCCTTGCCTGGAAAAAGGCCAAAACGATGCAGCAAAACACTGTGTGACCCTCTAAACCCTWTTCTCCTCCATGGATCAGGGAGGCTGGAGATGTCCAGGAGATGCAGCATGCAGGGCCAGTGCCCCAACTTACCTCCGTGTCAAGGAGAGACACAAACGTGGCCATCTCCTTGGCCAGCTCTGAACTGGCACKGCTGGGGAAACACCCCTTGTATCCGGGCATACGTGTGTTTTATCTGGGGGGAATTATAAAGCAGCTAGCAAAAAATAAGGCAAAATGCAACTCTCRTTCGGCACAAAGCTATAGGTAACAATTATTAAGCAATAATTGATTCATCTGATATTTTATTAACTGGAGGTGGGTTTGGAAGTGACAGGCTCGGTAGCAGGGCTTGCGTGTGACATGTTATTAAAGGCTCTTTCTCTGGCTCTGAAAGGCAGTGGCTGGCAGATCAAAGGTCAGCCATTTCAAGGAGTAAATTGGTTTAATGTGGCTGCAGATAGCCTCGCGAAACCTAATAACTATGCAGCGAAATGTAAGGAGAGAAAATCGTGGACAAGAGAGACAATTACTTTGAAACCGGGACAAGAGCAGCGCGGGCTCAAACTAACCAGCAGAACTAACCAGCTCCCTCCTCCGCGCTCACCCACGTCGGCTGAGCAGCACCGCTTGGGTGAGTCACACAAGGGGCAAACAGGCCTCGTGCCCAGCTTGCCGTGCCCCAAACTCGGAAGTCTGTTTAGAAGCCCCCGTGAAGGGGATGGCAGCTGGATCTGCACCTTGATGGAGTCAAGACCTGGAAGCCCTGCAGTGATGCCTATCTAAACTGCTCTAAAGTCCATCTTCCAGCTCTGGCCGGGCAACGGAGATCCCGGGGCCCTCGCTATTTCTATCCAAGCTCCAGCTGCTGCCTTGCGCTCCCTGATGAGAATTTCTGGTCTTAGTATGAAATGATGCCATTAGTTTCCACATATGAACCCAAATGCAGCARCACTTGAAAGCAAATTAAAAAAGGAACACAAAATAGTTTAATGGTAAGAACGGCTGTTTTTTAACTCCTCTCATTGGTTTTAACCTAAGCTTGTGACATTTTAGAAGCGTTTTTAAACTCCAACTGGGCAGCAAAGTCAAAATACTTTGGGTTTTGCTTGCATCTGTTGAAAAGCATTGACTGAAATGACCTCCAAATGGTTGGAAGGAAGGATCTCATTGCTAAAAACTCACAACTTTGCTCCTCTTAATTAAAAGTGAGAAAACACCCACTCCACGTCTCTAATCTTGTGAGAGACTTCCTGCCCCAATGGCAAAAACAATGCTCGGTATTCCTTGTACGTCTGGAAAACGGAGTGGAGGAAACAAATCTTGGAAATCAAACTCCCGGTCCCCCTTGGAGAAGCAGATAAGGGCACAGCYGCTTCGTATTCCCGCTGCCGGTCCCCTTTACGAGCCAGGGTGCTTGGGTGCTCCCTACTGCGGGCCCACCAGAAAGCCCAGTGAGCACCAGGCCCAGCAGGACCTGGGAGCAGCTGGGAAACACTGGTTCCCGAGGGCTACACCACCCCATGGAAACGTGCTTTGGATGAAAGGAAGGGGAAGATTTGGAAGGAAAGTATCACCCTCAAACTGGGATACTGGGATACTTTGGGAAACCAAAGGGAGACGTTTCTGCAGCAGGACATCCCACAGAATCACAGACTCACAGAAYGGCTGAGGTTGGCAGGGACCTCTGGAGATCATCTAGTCCAACCCCCTACTCCAGCAGGGATACCCAGAGCATGGGGCACAAGGTGGCACCTGGGTGGGCTTGGAAGATCTCCAGAGGAGTCTCAGATGTAGCCTGAGAAGTGGCCCATGACCTGCGGCATCTGTGCACCCAGGTAGAGATCTGATCCACGGGCASCACCTTCGCTCCTTGGGAAACCTCTGACAAACAGCTCGGGAGCAAGAGAGAGGGGGAAAGGCCATGCTGACCACATCTTAGCATATGCACCATGTCCCAGGATGCTCCACCACGGACGCAGGACCTTCGCCATCCTTACGGAGTCGCCCACGAGGAGGAGCAAAGGGGCAYGGACGTCTGCACCTGCAACCCACGCCGGGAGCCAGCACGCTCCTGCCCTGGGTTATTTGTGTGTATACAGCTCTCCCATAAATCAGGAGCCCTGACAGTGTAATTTGTACCTGGGGAACCTGGAGCAATTACAAAATCAACCCAAACACTATTTGTTTCACAAGATTTCGCCCTTAGTTAGCACTGTCGTTGGGCTTTAATTGCACTATAATTAATTGCAGCAAAACTGTTTGGAAAGTGCGTGTGCACAGCGGAAAAAGCTCAAATATTGCAGCCTTCCTACTCTTCTGCAATAGCCTGTGTAAAACAAGTGTCTGTGGGGAAGTTAGGACCCCGTTCCKATGTAGTGGTTGGCATTCGCTTCGCCACCTTCTACCCACAGCAAGTCCGAGTCCCTTTGGGAACAGACCAAGATCCAAGAGAGGTGACTACTGAGCTATTATTTTATGGTGAGGGAAATCAAGGCACAGCGGATGCTGCCCTGCGCTGCTCAAGGCATTGGGACAGCCCTGGGAAGCYTCCTCGGAGGCCTCCTGAGATGGTTTCGCTCAACAGGGCAAATCACAACCCTTCTCTCTGGCTTAGGATGCCCAGACTTCCCAGGTCTGGTCTCCTGCAACCTTCAAAGCCCCTTGGTATCTGAAAGGGCCATGAGCTTTTCCCACTCAATAACTCAGTCTATGCTGAAGGTTTTTCTCATTTGTAGTAAACGGCAGTAAAAGAGACACGAAGGAACACCTCCCAGCAGAGAAAACACAGCCCTGGTTTGTTCATTGCAGGGGAGAAAAGATGATAAAGGAAAGCAAATCCAGTCTATTTCTTTGGCCATCTGTCACCTTCTGAGATTTCCAGCATCTCGCTCTGGCACTGGGGCATTAATCCTTGCTGAGGAGGATGTCCAGAGTCCCCTTCCTGCTGCTGTTGCTCAGACCCTCAGTGCAGACCGTAAGAAGAGCAGCAGCAACCGCCAGGCAGTCACCAGGAAACCAGAAGCGCCGAATTCAGCAGTCTGTGCCCCAGGTTTCRCCACCCGGCCTGCCCCTGCTTTGAAGGCAGCAGCAGCAGCGCTTGCAGCCCCAGCCGCTGCCCCGGCTTTCACAAACACCCGTTACTGCTGTGCACGACGCGCAGCTGCACCGGGAGTCCAGCGCGGCGCCCGCCGAGAGGGTCTGGAAGGGCCCAGGCAGTCAGGAGACAGGGATTAGGAGAGGTGACTCATGCGCCGCTCGGCCCGCAGCGAGGCCACGGGAATGGCTGCGGGTAACGAGCTGCCAGTAGGGCAGGAGGGGAAATTTCCCGTTTAGATAGTATTCAACTCCAACAGTGAAATGATTGCTTTTTCTGTTTTTCTCCCCAGCTAAAGACCTCTTAGAAAAAATACACTGCCTAGTTCTTCTCTCCTCTCCTCTCCTCTCCTCTCCTCTCCATCCAAAGGACCTCCCAGACACACTGCTGGAGAAGCCGGCGTTTGGCAGCACATCTGCCCCATCAGCTCCGGCGCCCCGTGCCAGGGGGTGCCCAGAGAGCCGGGCGCAGCGGCATGAACACGCAGCCTGGGTGTGGGCTGTTTGCACAGCGAGGAAGCTGGCGCCTCTCCACCCTCCGCCCTGCCGCCTCCCTCCGCTGCCAGCATCGCTCCCAAGTGGTCTCCTGGCTCCTGCCCGCAGGAGATGTCTCGGGGGATGAGATGGCTCCTGCTCGCCCTCGGTGGCGGGGACGTGCTGGTGGCACCATGGCGCTCCAGGGGTGCAACAAGGGTGCCCGGCACTTCCTGCTTAAGAGCAGGAGGCCTCATTTTGAGGGATGAGGAACAAACCCACCAACCAACAGCAACAGGAAAAGCATACATATATGTGTGCGTGCATATATAATTATATATATATAAGGGAAAGCTGCTCACTTGGGTGATACTTGAAGATCACGTGGACACGGTGCTATGAGGCCACGCTTCCTCTCAGGCACGGCTTCCAGTAAGGGATAAAAAGCTCTGACTAATAAAAAGATGCCTCCAAATCGCTCTTGGCAGGAATATCCCGGCCCCGGCTCCCCTCCCTCTATTCATCTCCAAAGTGCTCAGCCAAAAGAAAATAAACCACGGAGCAAGCGCACGGACTAACCTGCGGCACGGCGCAGCCGGGCGAGAGCTATTGTCCAGCAAAGAAAATACCCAGGAAAAGGATTTCCAAGCAGAAAAAAGAATACAGGGCTGAGACTGGTGAAACGGTGTAAGAGAAGGGACTCCAGTGCACCGTCCTTGTCCTGTTTGCTAGGATAGGCCGTTCACAGCTTTAGGGCTACTAAATTGTGATCCAGCTGGAGACCCTTTGCCATTCTGGGTACTTCCAAGTTTGGGAAGCATCCCACCAGGGAAATGCGATGGGAACACGACAAGGGGAACGAGCCTGGAGCGCTCGGAACACATTTAATAGCTCGCTGTTTAATTAAAAGCTCCAAAATCGCGCCGGCGAAACTTGCCACTTATTAATTAGAGGGGGAATTTCAAAGGTGGCGGAGGGAGTTTGGTGCTGGACAGCCCCGGGCTGGCTGGAAAATCCCGGGTTTCCATGGCTAATGCTCAGTGTGCAAGCATGCCAGCTCGGATCCCTTGCATGGGGAGGGCACGGCGGGCACAGCACCTACCACGAATACCAAAACCCACCCGGGGCACGCGCTGCATCCCAGCCGAAGCTTGCAGAGAGGGGCAGGGATTTCACCCCGGACTCGGCACAGGGCTGGCCGGACACTTGCAGACAGAGTAATAAAGCACTTGCTGCTTCCCCGCACCAGTCCTGCTTTCTGCGCGGGAACGGAGCACCACGCGCTCAGAACTGCCCTAAAAACGCACCAGCCAGTGGTATCTATCGCCAGAATTTCATTTCTAAGTGAGCATTTCATTGCAATTATCCATTATATCTACTAAAAGACCTCTTCTTTTTAACTACTTCAGAGGATTTTTCATTCTTTCTGCTGGAAGCTTTTTTTTTTCTTTTTTTTTAATAAGGAACCATGGAAGCAAAAATCACTTTAAAGAAAAATATTAATCATTTTCCTTCCTCCGAGCCCTCCCAGCAGGAGATATTAGCAGATATGTTTTCACATCGATATTTCCCATCTAAAACAAACAAACAGCTGAGCCGGACTGGCAAAAACAACAAAAATTAACCAACCAGCCCCCTAAACGGCGAGGCTGCCTCCTCGGGAGGCTGGTACCCAGCCAAGAGCTCCGCGCTTGGTAAAGCTTCAGGATCCCGAACAAGAAAACCAGAGAAGGGCAGGCTGGAGTTTGGAGCAGCAATTAAACGTTCACACGAGCGGGGATGGATGAGCACGGAGGGGCRCCGCGAAGCTCCGAAAGCGCCGCGGAGATTGTCCGGAAGAGCGGGGTTAGCCAGCCCGGGAGCACAAAATCCAGGCTGCTTCCCCCTCGCTCAGCAACCCGCAGCAGCCCGGCAAGGAGGGCAAGGAAATCCCGTGCGGGAAGCGGCGCGACGTGGAAAAGTCCCGCGCCGGACCCACCTTCCCGCTGGGCGGACGGATCGCCGGGTGCGTGCGGCCGGGCGGGGAGGCAGCGCGCGGAGGCGCCGGCGCCGCGGAGCCCTGCTAGGAGCGCGCCGGAGAACGCGCTCCCACCACTCCCTCCAAACCAGAAGTATTTGGCAGCGAGCCCTTCTCGTCCACCTGTAAGGTCTAAACAGCTTGTGGGACACGGACCAATTTCACYGGGATCTTTTCATGTTTTCTTTTTAAAACCAGCACAGAAAGTTCTTCAGAAAGAGGTTTTTTTATTCCTTTTTTTTTTTCCTCTGAGCATATTTATCACCTCCTTTTCACTTTGCACCCAGGCGTGRATGGATGTGGGGGCAGCCCCTAGCACCACACGGATTTACCCCGGCGAAGGTGGGAGATTTTCCCCCCTTCTATCCCTCTTCYTCCATAAACTATATTCCCCTTCTTCCTATTTGTGTGAAACGAGGTGAACCCGCYGGGATGAAATCCTTGGGTCTTGGGTGCTCTGTCCAAGAAGCGTCAGGGAAAATCTAACACAAAACCTGCCTCCCAAGCATGCGGCGCGGAGCTTCTCCTCTTCCTCGCGGCAACGCTCCCTCCCTTCGGGCTCCTGGCTTGAGCTCGGACAGGGTGACCCAAATCGTTTGTACCAGGGCCACCTTTCTCGAGCACAAGGCAAACCCAAGTGCCAGGCAGCCCCGGACGCTCCCGCTGGCTCGGAAGAACCGTGCTCAGCACCCGGTTCCCTCCGACATTCCTCTTGCACGCTCCCCTGGCTCCGGAGGGGGGAAAAATGCTGCTTCCATCCCCACACCCAAGGCACTATCTGCAACTCCCCCGACTTCTGGGTTTCTAAGGAGTGTCTGGGTAAATCAGTAAATGAAGTCGGTGCAAACAATATGTCTGGCCCCAGATAAGGGCAAAGCCCAAGCTGGGCGACGTCCAGCGGGCGCCGAAGCCCCCRCGGCACCGCGGAGAGGGACACAAATTGCCACCCACTGCTTTTCCTGTCCCTCCCGCGGCCCCGCGGCCTCCATGCCCGGCTATTTCGGGTGGCGCGGAGGGCAGGGTCACCGCAGCCAGCCGAGCAGCTGCTGGCCCTGCTCCAGCCAAGCGCCCGGCACGGGAAAAAGAGCCGGGAGAAGCCGCTGATTCCCGTGCGCCCCTTGGGGTGCTGCAGGAGACACGGGGTTCTGCAGCGGACACCCCAAGCAGGAGGACACCCGGGCCAGAGCAGGGAGGCTCCCAGTTAGAGCCAAGCAAGGCTCTTCTCCCACAAAAGCTGTTTTTTCCACCAAAAAGGTGCTCCGCACCCGGAGCACGCTGGTTGCCCCAGAGCTCCCACGATGGCTCGGGACAACAGCACGCAGGGCTGTGTCCCCAGCCCGCTCAGTACAAATGGCCTCAAACCTCCGCGAGCCAAAGCCAACGTTGTCACCCCAGAAAGAAAATACTCGGAGGGACAGTGACAAGTGATGAACCTCAGGACAGCCCTGAGGTGTGAAAACACCATAGACCACTGCGTAGAAAACAGGTCCCTACCGACCCCGGKAAACAATCCGGCCATTTTCCACGTGGAATTGCTTCCCAGTTTCTGATCGCCACTAACAGAGGGATGATCGACCYGGTCCATAAAGGAGGAGAGAACACAACACTTCCAACAGGGTGTGAAATAGGAACAGCAGAAGAAAGGAGAGAAGGAAAAGGTTGTGCCAGRCCCCACCTTGGCCGGGCAGCCTGCAAATATAACACGAAACACCGAGTTGAAAACCTGGTTGTGAAGATCGCTTGTCCCAGCACAGTCCTGAATAAAAACACTTTGATTCTTAATATCCTGAATTGAAAGATTTCCAGAAGAAGGAACATTTAAAGAACTTCTATCCACTCAGAAAAATAATGTATCATCAAATTTAAATTAGCCAAAATTAGCTTGAACAGAGTTTATCTTTCCTACTTTTTTTTTAAATAAACTTGCACCAATGTTTTGTGAATTTCTGCATTTTATTTTCCTTTGGAAACTATGAATTTTTCRGGCTGGTTTTAAACTTTGGCTAGCTGGAACCCAAGAGTTTTACTTTGAAAGCCAGTMGGATATTTTCTGCAACCGAATTTGCTACAGCAGTCACATTTTTCAAAAGAAAATTAGTTTTCCCCTCTAACATCTTTATTTTATTGCCAAAACATGTGGGTAAAAAGACATTAAAAAAAAAACCCCACGCAGGTTAATTTTGGTAAGAAGTGAAAAAGGGCGACGCATTCTCCCCCTCTCCAAATCTCRGCAAAACTGCTTGCAAAAACGGAAAAACTTGGGAAGCTCAGAGCGGTTGGTGAGGTTTCTCTCCGAGGTGTCTATCCCAATCCCACATATCCACACATGTTTCCGTTTGCTGCCGTGTGTATCCCCATCACCTTCGATACAGCTATCCGGGCAATAAAGCGAAGCCTCGCKTAAGTGTTTCCAAATGTTTTCCCTTATTTTAAGGGTGATAAACCACGCGGAGGGAGGAGGTCTGAGCCCCCAGCTTCATCTCTTCAGCCATCCCTGACCGCCGAGCTTCTGCCAGGCTGGGAGAAGCGGCAGGAAGGACCACGGGGAGAGCACCCATCTGGTCCCAGAAAGTCTGTGCGCTCGTGACGTGGTTAAAAGCTGCTGGGCTCTGTCCTTAAAACACACTTGTAATTGTGGACACTGGGGAAAGGGTGAATCATGAAGCGGATTTCCTCGCTAATAGCCACAAGTTTGCAGAAAGAGGAGCCTTTTCCAGCAAGAGGCAGAATTACATGTTACTCCAYGCCACGGACCAGACGGATTCGCCGGTCGGAGCTGTGTTTACGCATGGAGCCTGATCAAAACAACTCCTACCTGCTGTCAAAATATTCCCAGCTGAAAAAACAAGCTCTGCAACAAATCGGCGAAAATCAACATCAATTAAGTGCTTAGCTAAAATAGTGTAGCTGGAGTCTCCGTGATTTTACATGTGCCTCGTTTGAAATCGTAATGGTCATAACCCAGATTGCTCCTCAGGGATCTCTCATGCTTTACCTAATGCCAGACGATGAAACTCAAYGAGGCTCCAGTGCCTTGAACAGAAATAGACTCCTTTACATTATCTGCCGACTTCCTCATGAAACRAAGACACCGTCTGATGTCTCTGCAAGGACAGTGTCTGGATGGAGCCACGATGGGACTGGACTGGAAAGGGAGCGTGTGGGGCTGTACGTGTAGCTCTGTGATGGGATTTTGATACATCACACAGCCCCATGGAGAAGGTGTGAGTGGAAGGGCCACCTTCTGAYCACTCTGCTTCTCCCAGCACATCTGCTCCAGGGGAAATCCTATCATCTTCTCCGTGAACGTGGCCACTTCACGGAAAAGCTCAAGGTTGTCCATGGTGTTTCATGTAAAACAGTGTGTTGGCCACAGAGGATGGCATGGCAAAGAACCAGCCAAACCCAACCAAGCCTTAGAGGACAGGGTGGACAGAGCTCATTGCCRGCACGCGAGCAGGGTCCCACGGTTAACACTGAGGAGCGTTAGGGGTTATTCAGCCATAGCAAGCCTGGCCAGAAGGAYAGAAATGATCACAGAATCACAGAATCACAGAATAGTTGAGGTTGGAAGGGACCTCTAGAGATCATCTAGTCCAACCCCCTACTCCAGCAGGGACACCCAGAGCACAGGGCACCCGGTCGCATCCAGGTGGGTTTGAAGATCTCCAGAGCAGGAGCCTCCCCAGCTTCTCTGGGCAGCCTGKKCCAGGGCTCCAGCACCCCCACAGCCCAGAATTGCCCCCAGTACTCCAGGAGGGGCCTCCTCAGAGATGAGCAGAGGGGCAGGATSCCCTCCCTTGACCTGCTGGCAACGCTCCTCCTGATGCAGCCAAGAGCCCATTGGCCTTCTTGGCCATGAGGGCCCGCTGCTGCCTCATGAGTAAGTTGGTGTCAACCAGGACTCCCAGATTCCACTCCAGAGAGCTGCTTTCCAGCAGGTCAGCCCCTAATCTGTACTGGTGCCTGCCCATATGAGGCTGGCCCCAAATCTCCCCAGCTCTCTGTCCCCTGCTGCATCATGATGCCCAACACTGGCCAAATTTTTGCACAAACTTTGTATTAAACATGGATTTTGCCTGGAAAAATACTCACCTTTCCCCACTGGCTCTTATTCTCATCTACCAGAAGAAGATGAAATTTGACACAACCGCTGAGCAACACACAGAGCAACCTCTTGCTTGGCAGAAGAGCAAGAACAACTCTGCAAATGATAGATGGGGATGCAGAAGGCTTGGTGGCATCAGAAGCTACRTCCTTCACCCCCTCCGTTCCCTTCCTGCAATACGGAGCCAACTGCTCTCCTTCAGAGATGCTCTGGAAGGCTGAATATATTAAATCATCCTCGGAAACGAGCACATACGCACACGGCGGAGCCAACGGCCAGCCCCTRTACCAGCGAGCAYGGACCATTCCAACCACAGCAGCACYGGGACCCTACGYGGTGCGCGAGCGGGGAGCAGTATCAGGCACCGCTCCCCGAGGCGCCCGCTGTAAATGAAACRCCCGTGCTCGAGCAAACTGCACAGCTACTGGAYGTGCTGCCTGATTACTTGGCTAGATGGGGAATGCCTCGAAGGCAGCAGCCAGGTCACTCTACTCGCTTACGATGCTTCAAGGCTTGCTTCCTCTGTACGGGGAAAGATCTCGCAGGCCACTTGAATCTGTGTCTGTGCAGTGCTGGCACCGGGGCGGAGGCTGCTAAAAATAAATGAGCATAGGATGAATCCTGAACACAAGCGCTGTTATCAGTAGCATCCGCACTCTTTGTACAGTGAAATGTAATGGCCAGTTTTTAAKATGTGTTCCCTGCATTACAGTTTTCACCCCCAGCAGAAAGCTGTCATTTTTTCCCCTCATCCTGGCACAAAATCAGCCATGAGTCCTTGCTGGGTCCTGTTCCCATCCCATCCGTGCGAGGTCTGAGGACAATCAGGCATCAAGGAATGCCAGTCTCGGGACTCACATCACCACGTGGCTCTCCTGGGGACCTAATTCTCCTCCAGGACACTAGCCCTCCCTTTGGAAATCCCCAAATTCACCTGTATCCTGCAGCAAGACCCTTGGCACATCTCCCTGGTGCAGACGAAAACAATCCCATTTCCTTTCGAAAGCTGTGGATCAGSCCAGAGATCCTTGCAGGATATTGCACTAATAGCAAGAGGCAAATGAACCATTTTACTTCTCCTAGCTGAAAAAAATAAGTGTGCCTGACCTGATTTACCTTCCTGATAAYGTATTTAAAAAGTGCTCCCAGGCTGAGGACTTCACCAGCAGAGATCTCATATGAAATGAAACTGTTTATGTCACGACTGCAACCTTCTGAAAAATGCCCCTTTATATGGAAAAGCTCACAAGAATCTTAGGTATAATGATCTCAGCTATATCAATAACCACATTTCAGGAGATTCATTATCTGCTGCTGGCCTGCCCAGCCGCCCAGCAAACTGCTGCTGTGGGACGGAGTGAGAAAGGAAAACACCAAATGCATCCATTCTTTGTGCAGAAATTTGACATTGGGGGTCATTCTTCTTCTTAGAAAAAAATAAAAAAAATCCAGGCTTTTATTTCCTTTCCTTTCACAGCACTCTACAGATGGAAGGAAGACCTGGACTATACACAATACTGAGCATGACTGATCAATCTCTCTTTAGCCTGTGCCTTCTCCTTCAAAACTTACATCTTTGCTCCTGAAGCAGCCCATTCCTTGTATTTTCCCATTTTACATGAGAAAGTGGCTTCTTCTTTGTCTGTAGCAGTTAGTATTGCTCCCTGGTACTGAGGATTTTAACATGCACACTAGCTTTATGCAGGGATCAACAACCACAATTCTCAGGAAATCCATGGTGCAAAGCAAAGGTTTATTTCACACAGCTATTTTCAAGTCAAAAATCATGAAGGAGGCCCTCTAGCTTCATAGAAAACACAATATTTCACCCAGTAATTTCTTTACCAAGGCCTTGCTCCCTGCCTACCCTCCAGCACCTACATTTAGAAGCAAAGGCAATGTTGGCCGAAGGATTTCGAATGGGATGAGGCTTTACTGCGATCATAGGCAAGTGCTCCTGGCAGTTTATTACCCTCAGTATAAAAGATTTGTATTTTTCTCCTTTTGTCTGAACATGCCTAGCTTCAGTTTGTGACCATCTGATCTCACCTTCCTTTTTTCCACTAGACTCAAAAAAATCCCCCTTCTACTCTCAGAAGTCTCTTCCCAGCACGAGCCTTGGTGGTTGCAAGGCACCTCCCAGCCGCCAGTTTGATCACTAGAGCAGAGATATTTCAGCCTCCCCACGTTGGACCAACTCTTTGGACCTGCCCGGCACCGTAACACGTTATGGGGAGCGGCTGGGTGACTCTTCTTCCTCCCTGCCTGGCTCGACAAGGAGAGGCAGAGCATTGCTTAGGAGAAAAGCCACGGGCAGGGCAGGTCAAGGCTTGCACAAACACCAAAGCTACGCCCTGCTCTCTCCGCACGGGTCCCCCGGTCCCGAGCCTCCCCTCTCCCGGCTCCAGCAAAGGTCTACGGGAAGAGGCAGCCAGGAAAGCTGCGGGGAGGCGAGCGCTGCCAAGGAGGAGGCTGCCACGGCCCTTCTTGCCCTCGGGCCTTGCTGCTGGGCTGGGTGAGGAGCAGAAGCGGAGCCGGGATCCCTGCGGGCAAGAGGCCAGCGGGGAGCTCAAGGGGCTGTGCAAAGAGCCCGTCTCCCTGCTCCAGCGATGGGCTGAAGCCCACCAGGAGGGCGGCGTGGAGGAACAAAACGCGGCCGAGCCCCATGCGGACCTGCTGCGGCTCTGCCAGGCCAGGGCTTTCTACCCTGAGCCAAGAAAAAAGCACAACGCCCCAAATTCGGAGAAAAGGCAACAACAAAAAGCAAACAGAACGAGGCTGCCCTATCCATACACTCAAATGTGGGACATGAGCGGATCCCCCTTTCAAGAGCATGACAAGTTTGATTGATAGCAGGGGAAAAGACATTTACACGGTAACTTCTTCATTATGGACTAAATGCATCAAGCTAGAATTTGGGGGAGCGATACGAACACAAACAAGGCAAGAGGAAATTCCCGCCAGCCTAAAATACCAAGAAACCCAAGACAAGCACTCCTGCTCTACTGAGGGGCTGTCCCCTCAGAGCTCCCATCCTGCTCCCATCAGACTAACCTTCTCCAGCTCTGCCCCTGCAGCACACACATGGTCTGGCATGAGAGTAATTGCAGGTTATACCCCCTTGTCGCCTCCCACCTGGCTGAGTCAGCAGCAATTAAGGGGATAAGAACAGTGCTGGGGAAAAAAAAAAAGGGATTTCTTCACCCCTGTCTTYGCTGCTGAGAACGTGAGGCAGGTCTTAAGCTAGAGTTATCCTTCCTCAGCACCCGTGATGAGAGACCGAGCTGACAGAGGAAGTGACACTCCAACAAATTGATATTTAAAAGGGCAAAAGTCCCCATGGAGTTCACGTCCGAAGCAGCTGAGCTGCTAACAAGGACAGGTAACCTCCAGTTATAATCAGCCAGGGAGACTAAAAAACAGAGCTTGTGYACCCATATTTAAACAAGAATTCACCGGCGATCCAGGTGACCTGGAACCTCACATCCCTGCCTGGCAGGCAGGTGGAATCCATAATTAAACGCTGCAATGATTGCAGTCAGCAAGGACTCAGCCAGCAGAATTTGTGCTCAGGCAAATTGTGTCATCCTAATGTTTCAGAGGAAAGTAGCAAATGGGAGGAGAATCACCTACCAGTAGTTGCTTTAAGAGCAGGAACTTAARAAGCCAGCGGTGAGCGATAAAGAACTGCCCCAAATCTCTGATGGATTCCAGTGGGATTGGTCAGCTATAAAAGACCGTGTGGGGACCCACCTTGCTGGTGGATGGCATCGTGCTTGATGTATTCACTGCTCTCCTGGGACAGGGTGGCCAAGGAAAGAGGCAGATAACTCAGGCAGCCACCTCCTAAATTAACCTGCTGTCATGGGCAGAGGGTAGTTAGACCGTGTGTTGAGACATAGAATTTAATGGCTTAAGAAAGAACTCTGTGGGCAAATCTCATCCTCTGCCTGAGGGAAGGGGGCCTGATGGCTTTGGAGCTCCTGAAGCTCCAAACAGCTCGGCAATCCAAACGACTGAGCAACAGCACAGCAAATGGAAACAGCTGGTTAATAAATGCAAAGCGATGCAAGGCAGAGATAGAAATCTCTGCTTCTCGGGTACCTTACAGGCTCCTAAATTGACTCTGTCAAAGCAAGGAAGGGATCTTAAAGCAGCAGCGACAGCACAACGAAGACCTCTGCTCCGGGCACAGCCGCAGCCGCAAAGCTAACAAGATATTCGGATGCATATGGAAAGGGATGGCGAATAAGCCTGGAAATGCTATAATGCCTTTGTATAAATCAGGAGCGCAGCCTCAGACGGGGAGAAGAGTAATGATGCAGAAAAGGCAGAAGTGTTCAATCAATATTTCTGCTCCGCGTTGTGAAAGGAGCAGGATGATATGCTTGTATCACATGAGGAGGATGAAGTACTTTCCAGTCCATTAGTAACCAAGGAGGTTGTTAAACAGCATCTACTAGCGATAAACAATTTTAAATCAGCAGGCCTGGATAACTTGCTCCCAAGAGCCCTCCAACAGCTGGCTGAGAAGCTCTCCGGCCTGCCGATGTTAATTTTTAATAAATCTTGGAAGGCTGGGGAAGATCCAGACAGCTGCAAGAATGCAAATGTTGCACTGATCTCCAAAGCGGGCAGGCAGGGTGGCCTGGCTAACAGGCTGGTTGTCAGCCATCAATCCTGGGATATGGTAATGGGAACACTCTGGAGAGAGTCAATCGGAAGAGGTATTAAAGGCTGGGAATACGGTTAACGCTAGTCAGAGATGCTCTGTGGGAAACACATCGTGTCAAACAAAGCTGATTTTATTCTTTGAGAAGATTACAAGTTAAGTTAATAAAGGTAATTGCTGAGAGATAACATTCCTAGGGTTTTGTAAGGCATTTGATTTACTGTGACGTGGCACGCTGATTAAAAAGGGAGCCCTGCACTGCTGCAGGAGGGTCCGGGTGTCCAGCACCCAGAGCCGATGGATCTGAGCAAACTGCCACTGCACCAAAATCAGATCGTTTCCAGGGGGTTTCACAAGSAGCAGCATCAGCCCCAATATTCAGCATATCTGATCTGAAATACAACATCGCCGCTGCCAAACCGTGGCGGTGTAGCCGTGGCTGTGTAGCCACGTGCTACACAAACAGCAAGGGCCTGGTGGGTAATGATGAGACCAAGGCAACCCGAATTCAAGCAGGAGCGCCCGCTTGGAGCCATCACTCCTGGGCTTCGCGATCCTTGAACGTGCGAGAAAGGAGGTCTGGTGTCCACTGGGGAGACCATGCTGGGCAGGCGCACCTCACACCAGGGCTGGAATCACGTAACACCTCTCAAGAAATTGTCTGGGATGCAGAGAAGAGCTAGGAAAGACAGCTCAGGGGTAGAACTAATGGCACATCCAAAGTGACTCTAATCTAGCTAAGTTAGCCACAGTGATGACCACGGGCAGAAGGATGAAGCCGGGAACTTGCGGGTGAGCGATACAGCACCCATATTTCAGTGGAAGAGATTAACTCACGGCGTAAAGGTGAGGGTGATTACCCAACTGCTCGGGTCTTCAAAAACAGGTCAGGCCCTGCCTGGAAAAKGGGTTTGGGGTCAGACACGTTACTGGGACCACTGCAAGGGTGGCAGTAACGGCTGGTGCGTGCAGGTCAATGGAGTAGAGGTGACCAGCCCATCCAGTCCCACCTCCTAGCACTCACAGCCATATCACCAGTCTGGAAGAAGTCATGGAAGAGCCAAGGGCCTGATTACAGAGGCTTCAAAACACATGCTGGAGGAGAAAGAAGAATGGAGCTGTTGGGTTGGCCTGGGAGAGGAGATAAGTCAGAGGAGCACATGAGGCAAGGACACGAACAACGCACGGCACAGGAAGGTAAAYGGCGAGTGTCTGTTTTCCATCTCAGAGCACGAGGACAATGAGAGCCAGCAGGGCATGGCCAGGACAGTGCAGAGGAGGGGACATCCACAGCAGGCTGTAGTGGGGAACACGACACCACCAACACTGAGCTCCTTACCCCGTGGAAGAGCCAAGGGCTGGCCTGACCCAGCGCCCAGAGTCTTCACCATCAGGAAGGATCCTTCAGGTGGATATTAGACCTGTGTGCCAGGAGATAAATCACCCTTTGCCAGAGACAGAGGTGAGAGACATTGGGAGGAAAGATTATCCCACACATTTGTTGCACAGTGTTGGAGCATCTGTTTTACCCACTGTCTAGGGCTGGAAATGAGCCTACCTGTGTGATCTACCAGCAATTCCTACGCTTCTAGTGGAGTTTAATTCTGACACTGACTCTGATGCTCTTGAAGAAATCCAGTAAAGCCTGATCTTCCCTTGATCTCTGGTGGAGAGGGTGGTGGGTGTCAGGTCTGCCTCCATGAGGTCCACATGAGGCCATGGCATGGGATGCATGTGTGGCAGCATCCCCACGAAGCGCAGCGGGCACATGGCCAGGAGGACCTGCTCAATAGTGGCCATCCCACACTCAGGTCTGTCGGGGAGGCTGCTGGAGATGAGAGAGGAGGCCCAGCTAAGCCATGGGACCACATTCAGAGCTGAAGGAGTCCATGCTTACTAGAAACCACACCTGGCCCTGCAGGGAAGAGAAGGGCCCATGTCCTTCAGCTCATCTGGGCCCCTCACTCGCAGATCTCTTGGGTAGGGTAACAGGGCCAGGTCTCTGTTTTTTGAGGGTGCAACCCCTGGGAATTTAGATGCACTGAGTTGTATCATAGAAGCAGTATCCTTCCTGCCCTACCTTCATTTGCGTCCCCTCCAGGGCCTGGAAGGCCAGTTTGGGATCTGCCACTCTTCCTTGTCCTTCTTCCATGGAAGCCTTGGGGTGAACCAGACCTGCTCAATTAAGTGAAAGCCAAGGACATGTCTCTATCCTCAGAGCCACCAACAACCTCATGACAAAGCGAAATCAAGGGACCACCAGAAGCTTCCTTGGGGACCTTGTGAGATCTCATGGCCATCTGCCCCCAACTACTCTCTAGCAGCATGCCCAGGGAAAGGGGAACATCTGCGTGTGCAAGGGACCTGCCTYGCTCCGAGCCCCATTCCCACTGCTCTGTTCACAGGGGAAGAGTGCAGGGAGGTGGGGGCAGCAAGGGAAGCGGAGGAGGCCGCTGAGGTCTCATGCAGGACTGGTTTTGTGGCATCTCCCGGGGAGGATTCCCATCCGATCCTGCGCGGTGACCCAGGAGCTTGGTTCCATGACCCTGCCCTAAGCCAAATCCTGCAGGCTCACTCAGCTCGAGCTGCACCAACCTACTCGAGGTAAGTGATGGGCCCTGAGAAAAAGGCTTGTAGAAAAGCAAGTATTAACTTTCTCTTGTGTCTTTTTGCCCCAAAACTGTTTCAGGGAAGAATTTAGCCTTCGATGTATTTTTCCATCAGCCAGCATCTGCAGAGGACTCTTCACCAGTGCATGTGACCTAAACCTTCAGAGTTCGCCCCGGCTTTCTGCAACCTCCTGATGCTCCGGAGATGAACTCTGGCTAACGGCATCACTCTCCCTGGCCTCACATTTGCATTTGACTTTGCCACTAAACAGCGCCTGAGAACTCTCCGTTCGCGGTGTTYCTCTAGGGCTCCTTTGACTGTTCTTGTTTCAGGGACAAAAAAGGGGTCAATGATTCAAATCCCAGATGTTTAACCCAAACAGGCCTCATCCATCAACACCTGAGCAGAGGATTAGAATACATTGTTATTGCTGAAGGTGAATTCAAGAGATAAGGCATTAAATCAAAGTCTTATCTAATGCTAGGTATTATAAAATGTTTCCAACTCAGACAGAAAAAGCCAGTTTGGCTTAAAATTGCCAAATCTATTTGCCTCCAATTTTGGTCAGCCAATTCATACTGATGGTGGAAGGTTTTTTTTATGGAAGTCTAAGCAAAAAATCGGTGGCAAAAAAGGACAATTCACAGTCTCAGCTGCTGGCACCGCTGGGAAGATGCTGTGGCTGCAAATCACCCCGGCCCATCCTCCCTCCACGGCCGCTGCCCTTTGCTGCAAGCAGCTCTCAGACGGTCCTGTTTCCAGAACAAGCTCCTATGATCGGTCACCTCCGCCAATTTGCCTCCTCCTTCCTTGGATTCCTCTTATCAAAAGGGATGCACCAAAACTAGCAGCACCCAAATCTCTTGCAAATTTTCTTCTCGTGCCCTGTTGTCTTTTGTGTCACCTCTAGAACCAAGGCGGCAGCCCCCAACCTCACCATTAGCCACCAAAGCAGGAGTCATTTCCAGTTGCCAGCTTGGGGGTCACAAAGGCTGGTGAGTCCTGCTCTCCCTTCTGGGTACGAGCCCCCCCCCCTTCCCTGATGTGGGACACACTTTGCTCTCCAAGCTGGCAAACATTTTGGATTTAAACACCCAGTTTACTGGGTGCTCCTCATGATTCCCAGCCTGCAGCACGAGAACAACCGCTGCTCGGGATGCAGCCTCTGGAGCCCGGAGAAGACGGACTGAGGAATGTGCTGCAACCGCAACCGCTCTGTCTCCCCAGCAAAGATATTACCTCAACTCCCGTGCTCGCAGCCGGCCCCACCGCGAGCGCCCTGCCCGGCCGGCGTGTTTTCCTTAGCCTCTCCTACACGTTCTCACACAGCGACCGCCTTGGCCTCCTCACCCGGCCGGGTCACGGGCTGCGATTTTCTGCTGTCACCGTGGGAAGAGCCAGAACAACCCCCAGCTCCAGGTTCAGGCTGCCCAGCCAGGGCGAAACACTTTGGAGAGCAAAAAATAACCACAGCGGCTGCTTGTCCCAATGTCCTCACCCAGGCAAAGCTCCCGGATGCCGGAGCACCAGCAGGCTGAAAAGCACCAGCGCAGTAATTGCCTAATTTTTCCCCCATATTAAAAAAAAAATAAGCAAGGAAGGAGAAGGGGATGTACAAAGAGTTCATTTATCATGTGCAGCCAAACTCCAGCCTGGCCTCGGTGAAATGAAAATGAGTCAGTGACACTTCGCATAATGGCACTGCAGTTTGTTCTCTTAAATAATTTGTATTTTAATGAGAGCGTTTTACTCCAGCACTAGTTTGTAGCCCTAGCACTTTCTCACATAATTTTATGCTTTAATTTGATTTTTAAAATTCTCAGGGTTGCAATTTTGTTTAAGAAAAAAAAAAAAAAAAACTGCCTCCTCTCCTGGCTTAGATGGAGCAGGTAATGAAGCGCTGTGTGCAGGTGATGGTTCTTATCATCGTGGCCTTGCTGTTCCAAAGCAACTTACTTGAAGCCTCCCCCATCATGAGATAATTGGAACAGCAAAAGTCAGCAAAGAAACAAAAAGACAACCGGGAGCTTTACAGAAGCAGCGAGCACCAGGATTTCCATCCCATCTCCTCCTGCTGGGACAGGTCTTCAGGTCAAGATACTGCAAATGAAAAGAAGCCACTTTCGAGAGTGTAATCATGAGAGATGCATTTTACATTTAGAAATGACTTCTCAGTGCCTGGACTTGATAAGGGCCACTCTTGGCCATGATTTCACACTTAGCTTGCCCCAGGACAGCTCTGCCTCTGCAACTGCTGCCCTAGCAGGAGTGTCTTCCGACAATCCAGCTGCTCTCCATGGGACCAGTCCCTCCACCCACGGGAGCCACACAAAGCTTCTCGGAGATGCAGGGAAGAGCTGTAGTTCAGACGAAGAGGAAATGAAAACAGCTGAGTGGCAGCCCTCAAATCCTGCAAGAAAGCTTTAGACAAGGCATCTACATTGGCACTGTGGCCACCTGGGTGGCACTGCTGATGCTCTTCTGCTTTGAGGCTGAAGCCACCAACGTCTTCAGTCAATTCCTCAGGGCCCAAAGACACAGCAGGGCAAACGAAGCCCACGCCTGCCCGGGTGTCACACACCAGCCACACACCAGCACTGTCACTCCTGGGCCAGCTGCTTCCATGGGGAGCATGGGGAGCTGCCAGCTCCTCACCGATCGCTCTGCCTGCTGTCCCACGGATTCAGGACTCTGGTCACAAGGAGCCCAGCGTGTCCCAGGACACCACATTCATCTTGGATGACGATGACACGGGCTGGTTAAAGCGCAGAGAGTGGAAGCCAACGTGCCGGGTCTCCCCACGTGTCCACTCCCCTGCGGCAGCCTAAGGAGCCTCATTAAGGGGAACAACTTCATCCTGCCAGCACTGAGGATCCTCTGCAGCTGCACGTGGGATGCAGGCGGAGAGAGAGAATTCCTAAGCCCTGTGGAGCGCCCAGGGAGGAGGATGGGCCCTTGGGAGGACTCGCAGCCTAATCCAAAGCAGGTGTAGGGTGACATCTATGAACTGGGGAGAGCTGGGGGAAAATGACCCCACCGGCCGTCTCTGCCCTGCCATGTAATCCTTACAGACACACTCTACGTCCCAAACACTCCGGGACCAGGGAGAAAAGAGGCTCCAAGAGACCAATGGAGCAGTCAGAAGAGTAGAACCAAAAGTTCTACTACAGTATCTCTATTGTAAGCCCATCTTTCATTTCAGTGGGAGACACAAAAAAAAGTTCAAAAGCAGTGTTATTCAAAGGGAATCCTGCCCTCAGGCTTAAAAAAATGCAAAAACTCAGCCAACTGTGTTAACATCAACCTAAACAGGTCCAAAAGCAGACCTCACCTTCAGACTGGGGTAAAAAAGGTCACAGGTTTATACTCCAATTTATTTCTACGTGTTGAGCCAACCAACATTTCCCTCCCATCTCTCCTCCCTGGAGTAGCAGTCACTTCGGCTCAGCTAGATTCACTCCCAGCTCCCCAAGCCTTGGAGTTATGCTTGACCTTCACTATTGTACTGTTTCAGTCTCTAACCTCCCCTGGCTTATCCTCCTCCATGGAGCTGTGCCAGGCTTCCTCCCTCCCTCGAGACCATCCCTGCTGCTACTTCACTTGGGTTTTAATCACCTTCCCCTTTGACGACTGCACTTCCCTCATTTACAGCCTTCCTCCGTGCTGCTCCATCTCGCCAGCCTTTTTGGGAGTACCAAATGGCCCAGGCAGATTACTCTTACTCTCACACTATAGGAAATATCTGCTCTGTTTCCTTGGTTTCTTCCCCACCCTGGAAAGGGCTTCAAAGCCACTCTCCCTACTGGCAGAATTCCCTGGAGCAAAGCTCCTAGGACAAGGAGAGCAATGTGAAGAGCAGTAGAGCTGGAGGTCAGAGCCAGGGTCCCCAATTGCCTCACACAGCCCCACAGCCCAGGCCACGGCACGAAACCCAGCTGTGCCTCCAGGAAGATGCTTTCCCAATCTCGACTAGCTCAATATTGTTTTAAATCCTGAAGGAGGAGGTCGAATCCCCCTTCCAAATTGCTGTCGTTCTGCTAATTTATAGCTCTGGCTCTCTTTGCTAGGCATATAAAGCATCCAAGCCTTATTTGGCTCTTACCAGGCTGCCCGCTCCGAAGGCATCGCACGGCAGCGAGCTCCACAGAGCAGCCGGCTGGAAGAGCATCTACACGGACTTGGCTCTGCCCTTAGAAGGACCCTGGGCCGAAGTGCTTGAGGTTCCTTCTCTGGCCTCTCGTTAGATTACAGATGTTATCTGTATATGTTCTCTGCYTCTCCTTGGCTTCATGCCGTCCCCCTGCCTTCTCCAGCCCCTCTCTCTCCTCCCCTGTGCTTCGCTCCCCTGGCTGGTAATTGTTCTCGTTGCCCTTCGCTCACAGATGCTCCTTGGAGAGCCGACTGTTGACGTGGTGCCAGCTCTCCTCATTCCCAGCTGCAAAATGACATTAGGAGACAGCTAAAATAATTAGATGCTGCTGCTCCTTGCAGACCAGGCCAGCACCAGGCTGCAACACCCTGTGTGTTGGCGCGCGGGCCTTCGCTGGAGACGCGTTCGCTGAGAGAGCCCATGGAGCCCTTCACGTAGYCCTTCCTGGTCCTCCATCTCCCTCCAGCTGCCTTTCATTTCCCTCTGCTCCTGTCGAGCTACGGAGTCACTTCACCCCCTCCAAACCTCTCTGTAAAACTTTCCTGAAGGCCACAGGTTTTGACTGCAGAAACATGCCATGAACTCRGCGCTTTTCACCAGCCCTTCGGAGAGATACAAAGAAAGAGGCTTGATTTTCTGCTGTCTTAAAACCTATCATCTTCACAAAGACACGCTACCTTCCACTGCCATAATAGATTAAAGCAGAAGATAAAATGCCATTCCATTATCTATTTATTAAAAGCACCACTTGAACCGCTTTTATTCAGCATACATCTCATACTAAAGAAGCACTCCTTGACTGTGCAAATCAGTGCGCAATTGTATTTCAGCAGCCTTCAGAATGGCATTCCCCCACAGTTTGAGATGGACTGCCAGGCAGAAAACCTCCTCCGAAACTCACTCACCACAACAGGCGCTAGTCCCGAGCCCTTTACGGCTCCGCTGCCTCCGAGACAAACGCCAAAGGGGCTGGTAAAACTCCCAGAGCGGAGCTCCTTCCCACCGCCCGCCCCGACGCACGCACGCCTTTAACGGCGGGTCAAACCAAAACAAACACAAGGGGAACTATTCTGCCCACGGTGAATTCTGGTACGCAGCGAAACGTAGACTGTGGCCACCCAGGTCTGCCGGTGGTGTGGTCAGCAGCTCCTAACCGACCTGCAATGTCCCTAAATGTCCCTACGTGTCACTGGGGTGCACGTTTGGACCCAAGCGGAAGAAATGATCCACYGTTTTTCAATATAGACTTCACGTGTGAATAGCAACATCTGTGAACAACCAAATAAAAACTGTTGTGTTGCCTCTGCTTTACGAGAGCTGGAAAATACAGAAATAAATTGGATTTTTTTTTGTTTCATCTTTTTTCTTTCTGCCTCTAGAAACATTCTCTKTTTGCCAGGCTCTTTTCCTTACATATAAAGTTATTCTATTTTTTTTTTATGCATTGATGAAGAAACTTGAAGCAACAGTAAACAGTACTGCTGAGCTGCTCAGGGTTTARCTAAAACCCTGGTGGGAGACAAGCACTGCGAGCTTGATTTTGTGCTCTGCAAGTCAATGGAGGCTTTGCCACTTCCATGAGCAAATCTCATGTCTGGTGAGTAAGCCTCTCACTTGGAGAAGAAGTACCTGGGTGCATGGGGAAGGCCACCTTGTGCCCCAAGTATTGACTGGAAACCATTGAGATAGAGACAGAGAGGAGCCAGGTCCATGTGAGCCAAGGCAGGCGGATAGTTTGGGTGGGAGGTGGCCGCCTCGTGCCCCTCCGGATGCAGGTGCATCCTCCAGCATCGTGGGGTGTCTCCCACCTCCATGAGATGCTTGTTGGCTGCAGATGACCGGAGTGTGGCTTTGCTGACCAAGGGCTGTGGCCTCCTGCCATCACACCTCCCCTGCAAGGACACAGCACACATCTGCACCGCACAGCCCACCGTGCCCAGGGCTCCCGGCTCACCCAACCTCCTGCCCCAGGGATGCTGGCCAGGGGGATCTCGGCAAGCTGGGGAGATGGACACAGTGGGGGGGCTTCCTCGGTCGCTGAAAGACTGATCAAACTGATCTTCATCCCCGCTGAGACAAATTGCAGGGGGAACAGGTCGGGGTGCTCCTTGCATCACCCCTTCCAGGCTCCAGACAGGCCAGTGCGGTACCTAGACCTGCAACCACTTGCACCTCATGTATCACAGGTGTGACCCGGCGGCTGCCGCTTCACTGGCCCTGATACCAATTAAAATGGCTTTTGCTAGAGCTAAACTCTAACAGGGTTGACACAGATCATTTCAAACCRCAATTGCTTCAAATTCTGGCCTGCCTCAGCCCACGACCTTCCTGGCAGGATCTCCCTTCAYGGCGGCAGCCCCAAACAGGAGCTGACAGTCTCTGGATGCCTTTTGAACCGGCGCGGAGCAACCTCGGGTCCCTCGGGGAGGTCTCTCTCAATGGCAGGCGATGCGCGGGGCTGTGACAGCCGCGCTGGCGGCCTGCCCCGAGGGACGCGGCGCGTCCCCTCCGCTCGGCACCGCGAGGGGTCACCGGGCAAGGCGCTCTTGTCACCAGCAATAAACTGCGACATGGAGGTTGTGTCACGTCTTCGTTCTGGGAACGTGGCCGGAGCAGCCTGGAATCCAGGAGGAGGCTCTGCTGGCGCTGGTGGAGTTCTCCCTAAGCACTGGAAAGGGGCGGCTGGAGTGCCCATGGCCGGCTCCTCTCCCCCAAAATGTAGGTCAAGCCACAAAGCGACGGCGCTGGCAGAGCTGCCYCTGCCCACCAAGGTACTTCCAGTGCCCTATCAAAAATTAAAGCGAAGTAATAAAAATTAAGAGAAGTAATATGGAACATAAAACCCAAGYGGGAGACTAAAGAGCCACTGGACGCTGCAGGATCATTAAGGCAGGGCCCAAACCTCCCTTTGCAGAGCTGCCAAGTCCCTTTTCCACAAGAAATTGGCCTTGTTTCTGCTGGCTGTCATTGAGTGGTGCCAAAGATAGACCAGACAGGTGCAGTTTGGCTCATCTGCAGGTAGCAGAGCTCTCCCACAACCTCCTCCTCGTCCCACAGCCAGCTCCCACCATCTGAGTTTGCTGGGGCCTATTCGGCTCATRGTGAAATCATCATCCCTCTGGCCCTGGCCGGTGTCTCAGCTTCTCCTTCCATGACACCCTTCACAATCAGCTCCCCAAAGAGCTGACCCAAATCCCTGCCGCCGCCCAGCCACTGCACCAGACGGCCCAGGGGAAAGGCCASTCTGCAGGAGGGGACACGCGGGCGTCCTCATCTCCCATCGCTCGAAGGGACTTGCAGAAATTCGGCATTTCACAAGATCCGACTCTTCRGGGAAACGCTCAGGAGCAGGTGCTGCTGCTGGGCAAAAGCTCTTCATGCCCTACAGTGTCACTGCCAATGTCCCAGTGACTTCCCAGCCTGCGTTCCTCAGGGCCAGTCCCATTGGCCTCCACAGGACGGACACCCCAGCACTCGATTCAGACCAGGCTCTGCCTCTGGAGCTGAGATGAAATTTGGCCTCACCCCCTGCGTAGCCCTCGAGCTCCTCTACAGCCTTCCWGCTCGCAGGACGCCGCAGCAGCAGCCCCTGCATCTCCATGTGGGACCCTCTCTCTAACAAACCACGTGGCGAGTTTCAGGCTCCAAAGAGCATCTTCAGCACCAGCAGTGACACTGGCCATGTCACCATGGCCAGGAGCAGCAGGTTCCCGACCACATGGCCAGGGATCTGTCTAGGGCAAATAAACAGGGGTTTATTTCTTCCTTTCCTAAGATACAACTCAGTGCCTGGAGCACACAGGCGCCTCAGCATCCTGCAAACAAACTCTCATGGAGCATCATCGCTGGCGACGCTTCCAGCRCTGCGGAACAAGAGGCTGCGGCAGGGAGGGGAGCGGGGAAAACCGCGCGGGCGCCCGAGCTTCATTTGAGACCTGGGGTTTGCAGCACGCTCTGCATTTCATCTTGTCAGAAGTAACTCTTACCAGGAAACATGACAAAAAGGGGGCACTTCAAGGCAGAAAAGTTGGTCTCCGAATGCTTGCTTTTTTTTATTTTTCATCTTTTGTTAGCGACTCTTCTGGGGAGCGAATCCAGCAGAGGCAATACAGTGCAATGTGCACTCCTAAATTAGTTTCCAGGCACTTGGGATGCTTTATTATTCATTTCCTCCAAATATTAGGTAATGCCTTTCGCCCCTTTCAAAGTCAGGGCGAGGGGTCTTTGATGCATTGTGCTACTTGAAAGTTGCAGGCCGAAAGCAGCGTTTCTTTTAAGTCCTCTCTTTTATCAAGCATATTCTGTTCTGCTCACCATAATGCACACAATGGCATAAGAGTCTTGACCCGCTTCATGTCTGATGGGCTGGAATCTCAGATGCATAGGATAAAACAGCCATTCACAGCAATACAGCTTAAATACTTACGGTTCTATTCAGGCAAATATTACCCAGGGGTCTGGCTCACCACTGCAAGCTGCAGAATTAGCTCTGCAGACGGCCGAGCAGTTCTGCACGCAGAGACGACCCTGCTGCATTCGCTCCCCTTTCCACTTCACCCCGGGCGAGCTGCGGTCCGGAGGGAACCGCAGCGGGAGGCGAGAGCCAGGCGAAGCCAGAGCGTTTGCTTTGTCAGAGGAATTTTGCACGTGTGGATCACATGGATCTGCAAAATCGGCAAGGTGTTCATGCGAGAGCAGAAACCAGCCTTTTTATTATTAGTATTATTGTTTTACGGCTTTATGGGAGCCGTGTCACCTCCTCTGTGTCACAGGGAGCCCAAGACGAATTTCTGGTGGCCAAGACACCGCACACAGCTCAGACGAGCAGGGTCCTGCCTCTGCTGCAGGTTGTGACTGTGGCCTTGGGTGAGTCACTCGGCACCTTCCTGCCCCGGCCTGCCCCACGCAGGAGCTAGACGCAGTATTTCTAGTTCTAGAGTATTCCTTTTTGTCTGTTTACACTCTGAATTTACTAGGTTAGAGTTTACCTCTTTCAATAAAGTGCAAGACCTGGGATGCTAAGTGAAATTCATCCACACAAGAGTAAATATGTTTCAGTACAAAATTAAATATTCTCCCCCCCCTTTTTTAGACAATTGCACTTCCATGCTTCTACACACGTGCCAGGCTGATGTTTTCAAATATTAACCCGCTTCTATCAACACAAAAATAGTCTTGYCACATTAGAACTAGGATAGATGTTTTACAGAGCAATCTTGAAACACAGGAATTCAACGCAGAGCCTGAAGAGCTTCTAAATGGGACTGAAATCTTGTGTGTTCTTGGAGGATTGAATTCACCTGCATGTCTTATGCCCCAGAAGCAAAAGAGGTCTCAAAGAGGATCCAGGAAGAGAAGGATTCAGCAAAAGATTCAGGAAAGGACCAAACAGGGAGATGCCCACAATAGAGGCAGGTCCTCCTTTATGATCCCCCTCACCATGTGCCCCTCATACTCCCCACCTGCAATCTCATCCATTCAGCTTAAAATAAACATGAGATTCATGGTAACAGTCCCCACCACAACACAACCTCAACAAGACCAACTCTCTGTCTGCACAAAAGGGTCAAAGCTGGTTTTGCATGAGCCCCCTCTGGCCTCACGTGGCCTCCTGTCCCACCTGCCCSTTGCAGGAACATCTCTCACCCTCTGCTCATCGCCAATAGAGGGGCAGGACCTCCGCATGGCTGGGAACCACCACAAAACTCTCTCCAAAGTGGCCTCCTCTAAAAGAGAGGACAACCCCCCAAGCCCTGACAAAAGACCTTTAGAGGGTCACACCCTGAGGCTGGCCACACCTGAGCTCTGTTTTCCTGCAGCAAATGGGCGAAAACAATCAAAAATCCCAGAGGAAGCCTGGCCAGGTGATCCCTCTGCAGCTCCTCATCCTGTGAGACAAAGCTGCTTCCAACTGCAGGCAGGTTCAGCCTYGACTGCAAATACTGTAGCCTAAAGGTACCGAAAATAACAAGGGGTTATGAGAAAGTCTCAGCTCTCACATTATCCATCTGGTTAGGAGGCTTTTCAGAAGCCACCTTAAGTATCCTTATTAAAATACAATCAAGACAGCCTGGGGTTTTGTCCTACGTCCATGACTGCTGCCGCGCTACTCAGCTGGCCTGCTGGAGGCAAGTTGACAGGTCATTATTTTGTGTCCTACAAATTCTATGAGCTGATAAGGAAACTCCAACAATTTGATGGTTTATCAGTTTGTAGGCTGGAAAAGGGAATTATTACAATTGAAATAATGATTCTATTCCTTTCTGGCAAATTAGAGTTTTTGATTCCCGTGGGGGTTCTGGCAGAAGCAGATSCAGGACAGGGATGGGAGCGATCACACACCAGTCAGCAGAAAGATGCTGTCGCAGCCAACTCGATACCTACACAAATTGTAGGGTGAGTGAAACTGCTCCTTTGAGAGAGAGAAAGAAAAGAGAGCAAGACTGCAGGARAAACAAAATCTATTTGTAAATCCCAGGCAAAGTCAGCAACGAGGAAGCCCGAGCAGGAGTGCRGAGATGATAATAGAGCCTGGTGGATAGTTTGCAGAATTATCAGATATCATCCAAGTCAAATACGCCRAGGAGCCAATTATTTGATACTAAGTGCAGTGCAAACGGATGTTGAATAAGCTGAATCACTTCAGGACTCTAAAAGCTCTGCTTCTTTCAGCAAAAGGGAGGAAAAAAACAGCTGATGTAAATGAGGAAAGCACCTCCCTCCATGGCAGCAATATAAACCCCCTTATAATTCTGTACCAGAGTGTTGTGTTGCCGCCCGGGACACTGGCTAGTGTCTGTGCCCGTGTGGAGGGGCCGAGTGGAYGAGGTGCAGCCGTGTTTGGGAGCTGCCCCGGGCTCCGCCGACGCTCCGGCCGTGCACCGGGGCTGCCTTGTTGACGGGCGCGCTCCTGCTCCCAGCACGGAGGCGCCTTCCTGCTGACTGCGGAGAGGCAGCGAGGACAGAGCAGGGGCCGCGGGAGCGGCGGAGGGGTTCGGGCCGTGCTCGGGCCCCTGCTTAGAGCGAGTGTCGGAGGGAACGGCGCGCGGTGCTTCTCAGGCCACTCTGCTCCGAGAGCTGCCCCAAAGAGCCAGGGCAGCACCTGGGGACCGTCCCACCTGCCTGTGCCCCCATCCTCTCCCAGTGGCCAGGGGGAGAGTTGAGCTTCTACCTCATCCCAGATTCGGTGTCTAAACTAGACCAGATGTACCACAAGCCTCCGCTCGCTGTAATGGGTCTCTGCATCTCAGGCAGCCATCCAGATTGCTAAACGTCTGCAAAATAGCCCTTCCTGCAGCTCTGTCCCCCTGCTGCGACACGTCCTCCTCCTGCCAGCTCACGCCTATGCTCCACGCAGCAGCCGAGTCTGCAGAGGCCCCTCTCACCGTGGTGGCCCACGATGCCCTGTCACCTAAGGAGCAACGCAGAGCTGAGGTGTCCCCAGCACCTGCAACGTGTGCCCCTGGGGAGGGCACAAGATGCTGCTCCACGAGGCGGATCTGCAGGTACCCAACGCCCAGCTCTGCTARGGGTTTGACCTGTGCAAGCAGGCGGGGTTGTGCAGGAAGGCTCCCACCTGGGGCAACGCTGGGTAACGCCGAGAAGCACAACCAGCTCCGGCTACGCTCTGGTGTGTCTGAACCAGCCCACCAGATACAAAAAGGAGGCTCCTTTCTTCCYATTCAAGACCACTAGGCAGACACCCAAGGCACAGCCTCCTGTGTGACAGCTGTAGAAMACAGGCCTGGAGAGGACCTTGAAATGTCACCCAGATCACACCCCGTGACTGGGTCTGCACCAGGGCCAAACACAACAAAAGCCAAAAGCACTCAAASCATTAACAAATATTGTTGCTCCTCACACTCCTGTGCAGCTGCTAAAATATCTGCTGCTGCAATTGCCCTTTCCAGGACTGCAGTATAAAGGACACACAAATTTCRATCTTCTGCAGATTTACAAAAGGAGCAATTAGCAGTTCTGTCATTTGTAACAGAAGAGGACGGTATTTTTGTTAAACCCGATCGACACCGCAAGCTGCCCAGATCTCAGTTCCTGCAGAAGTCCCCAGCACCTGAAGATGAGAGCCCAAGACGTCAGAAAGGCACCGGGACAGCACGGTGCTCCTGCTCAACACCCATCCTGCTTGGTGCGGGCAGGCAGCTCTCCCACGGCGCCCCGAGCTCCTCGGGCAGCAGCCCACACTCACCGTTACCCTCGTCTTCCTTTCAAATGGCAGCTGATTTTCCCTCGGCGCCTTGGACCATTTCCTGAAAAACAACGCAGAGAAAAAAGTTYCATGAGATCCAGAACTGAGCTGCTTCGTCTGCTTCGGATGCCAGCTCTGGAGAGGCCTTCTGCCCTCTTCTGTGCTGGTTCTTCCAYGAGGAACCACAGCAGCAGCCCTGTGCTTGCACTTCCACTAGGKCCACCGTGGCTGGTGCATGGCCCTCACGCAAGCCATGCCTGGGCACCAGCCCTGCCGTTGGGACCAGGGCTCTCTAGGCCATGCCGGAGTTACTTCTGCACCAAGGCCAGGCCCCAGAACTCTCCTGCTCTTCAGCTCAGCGTCACATCCCTACTCTGACGGGCTCCAGCCTGTTTCACACCAGGTCTCCACAGGCAGTTAAGCTGATGCCGGGCTCCTCCAGGTCCCACGCCTAAGCCAGCAGSCCTATACCATGAAATCCCAGAGCAATGCAGCATCATGGATGCAGAGGTGCCAACCCAACCCACCTCAGCTCCAGCACATCCTGTCCTGCAGCAGCTGGGAGATGAGCAGCCCACAAACAGACGGTCTCCGAGCAGCGCTGGCAGGTTCTCCCACCCCACCACCCCACCAGCTAAACATGACCACGTCGTCCCTGAGGGATTATCCAGTTTCTGTGCCTTCAAAAACACCCAGCAGTGCTGGCAACAAGCCCACGTCCTGCACRTACCAACCCCTGGCGAGAGGCACCACCCCAAACCCTGCCAACACACAGGCCCCATCTTAACTTAGACCTCTGTTTGGAAAAGCTAAAAAGAAACCAGTGTGGGGAATATGACTATATTCAGCATCTCCTCGATGAGCACTGAAGTATGTTGATGGCCAAGGCCAAGGGGTGGTTCATGAGGGACAATGAAGACAGGAACTGGCTTGGAAGTGAGTGGGCACCAGGCAGCAGATGAAGGATGAGCAGAACAGAGACCGATTTGGGGCTCCTGACTCCATTTAATCACCATGTTGGGGTGTGAGATTGGCAATCATATCCCCCAGATGAGAACCYCCTTAGGTTCAGCAATGCTAAATCTCCTGGATAAGGGATGAGAGAACTGGGGGGCGGTTGCACATGTGAACTGGCTTGTGCTCTCTTGGGGGGCAGCCAGTCACACAGCGTAAGCAAGGACATGACTGGAAACTGCTTCTATAGTTCAGCCGTCAGATGGACAAGTGTTATCTGCACACAAAGGCAGCAATGAGCTCGCTGCCGGGTACGTTCTCCCCAGACTGGCACCATCAGCTCATGCCCACCCCTGGTTTTTGCTCACATCTACTCTTAAACCTGGTTTTGAGCCTGAATTCCTGCTGGGGTCAACGAGTTCTTAACAATTAATAAAACCCGTGCAAAGAAAAGGAATTTCTCTGCCAAGGCTTCATGGACTGCAGTCAACTGGGAGTCACTCAGTGAGAGAAAACAGCCATTTAYTGTGTGCAGTGTCTGAATGTGCTGTGTTTGACACGGGCAGAGCAAATGCAGTTTATTCCCATTCGGTAAATCTTACATGAGAAGCCTGATACAAACACTAGGAGACACGTGTTATCACGGGTCAGCTGGAGATGMAGCCTCCTCTTCGCGGGGTCTCCGAGCGCTTTGTGACTGACTCAATCACCCACACGGTTCCTCAGCTCCTTCTCCGGGCAGTCCCTGGCATGATTTTCCTGGGAAGAGCTCCACAAGCACGAGTCCCCCTGGCACACGTGTGACACGGGCAAGGAGCTGGGGACCCTCTCCCAGCCTCTCCTTTGTTTTAGACTCGGGCTGTATCCACCTCAGTCTTGGGTCACCTTTATGGGAACTGCCCTYGCAGGAAGGTGCAAACAGCATTTTTCATGTCAGATCTACACCTGTGCCAGAACAGAGCAACCAAGGAGCCCTTCACCTGCCACCATTTCATTAAACTGCTGAGGTAATTGCAGTGCTCAAGGAGCAGAGAAAAATCCACCGGCAGCAATGGCTGAGGTTGTGTTTTCCCTTCTCCTGCAGCTCAGACCATGAACGCGAGGGTGTCTAGGCAGCGGCAAGGAGCACGGGTGACTCTTACAGCACGCGCTGCCTTGCACGGGAGCCCGCTGAGGACGGCAGCCCAGGCTAATGAGCCCCGGCGTGCCCGAGAGCCTCCAGCTGCTCTGACCTCGGGCACTTGAGCCTGACCCCCTCCTCAGCCCCGTCCCCAGCTCGGATCATTAGCTGATGAGCAAGCGCCGCTGCCGAGGACTAATGGCTCGTTTGCTGCTCAAGAGCCACAAGTGATCAGCGAGGGGCCGAGGAGCTGAGCGCAGGCCACGGCCGGGGCTGAGCGCGGCTGTCGTTATTTTGGGTGAAAATCCCAGGGAAGCTGGCAAACACCTGCAGCACGACATCTGCAACGTCTCTCTGAGGCCCTGGAGAATCCGTGTGGGATGAGGTTATATATGGGAGTCACTGGGGTAGCCACGGGCTGGGCCTGAGTTACAGCTAACCAGCTGCCATGGAGAGGTGCCTTAAGAACAGCCTGAGAACAGCCACGCTCATGACATGTCCTCTGAGCCAGCAAAGACAGAGCTAGAGAAAGTGCCTTGGGAGCATTTTCCAAATAGGATGTTGCATCGCGGCCTCCTTGTCACAATCCCAAAACACAGGCGGGATGAAAAGCWGCAAAGCAAGCAGGCTTGCGTGTGGCTTTGCCCTCAGCCACAAGGTCCCTTTTAGCCTCGTGGGCTGGTTTCTAGCCGAAYCCAACACGCCCTCCTGGATGTGGGCTCAGGTTTCCAATTACCCTCCTCGAAGGGAGCTCGGGGATGCCACATCAGCTCCGCCGCGGGTCCGCTCGGCGGCCGGCCGTGGCCGTGCACCGCGTGGGAGACGCCGAGAAACCCGCGCCGGCCCTGCCGCGGAGCGGGGCACTCGCCTCGGCACCGAGACGAGCTGCGGGGGTGCAGGGCCTGGCACGTTCCCGTGGCCACGTGAGCCTCCTTGGGCGAGCACGGCCCCCCTTGCGGGCTGCCAGCGCCGATGGCGGCCSGGCAGCGTGCTTGACTGACGGCTGCGGCGGGAGCGGGATGCCTCGGGGTAAAAGGAGACGCTTCCCTGCAGGAGCCGGGTAACGAGCTGCGGGTCCGCCCGCGCTGGCCAGCTGCCTGAGCAGTGAGAGCCGCCGCCGGCATCCGCAGAGCCCTCCGGGTCCTCAAACAGCACCACCCACCCCAGGGCCAGGGCCCCTCCGGACCGGGCAACGCTCACTGACCGCAACAGCAGATCAGGCTTCCGACTCACAGCACCTTAGTCTTCTACTGCAGCCCACCTTGGGATCCTTGTCTGAGCCTCTATAGCCCCAAAATTAAATTAATTCATATTAAAAGAGARTGCCCTTCCGCTTCGCATTCCCCAGACTGTGCTATGATATAGTGGAGTGGAACATTGCAGAACGGCTGCCGTGTTGGCTATCTCTTGGATAGCACCATTAAAAAGAAGAGATTTGACAAATAAAGAAGGAACAACCGATACTCAAATCCATGTCATGGACCAATCCCCAAATGGAATCTGTTGTCTGCTTTTTAAATAAACTTCTACTTTGTTTCCAAAGTGCTGTTTGCAAAGGCCCTCTGTTAATCTGGAAAGCAGAGGCCACTAAAGGCTGTATCACATTAAATCTCCRTCAGATACTGCTCTAAACCACCCAGGACTTCTGCAATCAATTTTCTCATCTTCTTGACATCACCTGTAAGGCCAGCGCTGTAGAATGTCGTTCCTGCAATGCAGCTTTAACTAATAAGCTCAGCTCTGGGGAGTTYATGTCAGAGCCCCCTCCCGCCTTGGGGACCTCAGGCTCTTTCCAGGGCACTGGGCCCATYTCCTTGATTCCCTCCTCAGTCTCTGAGCTGCCCTTCAAGCTGACCTTGCCTCTCTCRGGAGGCTGGGCCACCACTGCAGAGGTGGCCCCAGTGTGGACAGGCAAGTTCTACCCATCCAGAAAAATCTCTGCTCCCATGTAAAGGCAGTTTCTCCCAGCTAAGGGAGCCTCACTGCGAGTCCGTGTCATCGGATACAGTGACAGCGTCCTCGAGACGGCCCCTGGCATCGAGGTCCTGTCAGGAGGTCCCACCTGCCAAGCCTGTCTTGTAAGGCGCCTTTCCGTCCCGCGCTGSCCCCCGCACATCGTTCCCTGCCTCGGGGAGCCCTTGTCATGACTGCTGCCTTTTCATAATGAAACTCCTCGTGGTGCCCAGAGAAGAGGCGCGTTGGTTGGTGGGCTCGGGACGGTGACCACASGGGTGGGTGAGAGCAGGAGCCACAACAACCACAGGGACACGGGGCAGGATCGGCTGAGCTCTCCCAACCCAGGGAGAGGGAATGGAATCCAAGCGATCCCGAGGAGTAGGAGTGTCCCGGATGTGTCTCTGGGCTCACATCCTTTCCCATTTCTAGCCCGCAATTTTCCCCTCCCTGTGTAAAAATGGAAATAATGATCTCAGCTGCTTTTGGAAAGTGCTTTGAATCTACCGAAGAAAAGTGCTAGATAAGATCTCACTGCTTTGTTGCACTAATGGAGGGCGAGGGAAAGCCACTAGGAGAAGCTGAAGGAGGGAAAACCCTATGCAATAAATAATAGTCCATAAATTATATATATTGAATGCATTCAAAAAACAATCCTCTGAGCAGCAGCTGCTTCATTCTTTACTGTTGATAGCATCAATATAACAGGGGAAATTACCACCTTGTGTTCTGCAACACATCACAYTGACTTTCCCTTAAAAACTCTAATGTACCCTGATCACAAAGTCAATTTAAAATTTACCATAAAACACAGAATCTCGTAAACTTTACAGCCCCAATCGCCCTCGCTCGGCGCTTCCGCTCAGCTCGGGCGCACAGACTGCGCGGCGGCCGCGGCGACGGCCACGTGCAGCAGGCAGCAGATGGGCGAGCAGAGCGGGCCGCTGCAGCCGAGACCCGCCTGTGCCAACTGCAGCCATGTCGGCGGAAAACGGGGGGAAGTCGCTTGGGAAAACGGTCTGGAAATGGGGCTGGTGGCGGTGCCCTCGGAGCTCCACGAGACGCCATCGTTTCTTCTTGCAGACACGGGTTCCACCCACGTGCTTGACGAGGGAAAATTCACCAGGCTTCTTGTTCGACTCCCTACACAAAACCAACTCCTTTTGCTTCCCATCAAAGCGCTGTCACCGACACAAAGCCCGTCTCTGAGCGGGGACTGAGGATTTTGGCTGCGGCGAGGGAAGAAGCTGCACATTTCGGGAGGCACCTCCCCGGCAGCCTCAGGACGCTGCTTCCCATGGGCCTGCTCTGCGCTCGCCCTCCCTCCGTCCCGGCTCAAAACTCTACCCAAAAGCTTTGCTTTTGGCCCCAAATTGCTGTGTACGTTTAGGGAGGAGCCACGGAAACCTGCTGCATGTCATGCTTGCAGTCAGCCCTCGCGCTTGYGCCTGATCCAGCTGCAAGGCGCCGGCTGCCTGAAGGAGCTTGAGGTGCAAGGGTTAAAAAAACAGAAGAGAGGAAGGACTCGGGGATGAAGCAGATGATCAAAGGGTAGCTCAGAAGTTCCTTAAAAATAAACCAGAAAGTAGAACTTCCAGGCAGTTGCCGCTGTAATTACAATGCAGACAACGGAGCCATGGTGCTGTTAAGGTTACTGTATTTTCCTAGCAGCTGTGTTTAATTTACTTAAAACATGAAAAGCCATCAGGTCAGATCCCATTAGCAGAATCCCTCTGGAGGAGTACAAGAGCCCAGGCAGCCCCGCGCGGCGGGAAGGCAGAGGGCAAAACACAAGCACAAAATGCCCCTGCACAAGGGAGAGAGGCTCCTGCCCCGGCCAACGGCAACGCGCGTCTCCTTTGGCCTCTGGAGCAGGCGGCTGGTCCTGTTGTCCACCAGCCCCCGAGAGAGCTCCTCTGCTCATGGGGACGCCGAAGGGCAGAGCAGGAGCGGGGACGCGAAGACAACCACGGCCAGAAAGCAGGGCAGGCACCTCTGCTGTAGGGGAAAGGCGCTTGAGAACAGGGAGCCAAGCACCTAGGGTGTCCAAGAGCGTGGAGCGGGGGGCTTTGCTGATGAACGCGCACAAGGTCTGCTCTGGAGCCCTCTGCTCCCGACGCATCCTCCTGACTTCCACGCTGTGTTACCAGGAAAGCCGCTTGTCCCGCACGGGGCTCAGAAACACACACGGGAGCGCTGTGGTTTTGTGGGGGCAGGCTGTCACTTCTGCAGTTTTGTTCACACGTCCCGAATTGAGGCCACGTTTCATAAGGCGCCTTTTCAAAACAGGACTGAAAACTAAACCCTCCTTGTCAGGAAAAACGCTCCAGAGATCTTTTTCTGTTTGGGGTTTCTTTTTTTTTTTCATGTGTTTAATACTGGCTCAACACTCTTTCCACCCAAAGGAACATCAAGGTCTCATTCACTATTCATGGGTCCTACCAGCTTGCTTCTCTTTCTAAAATTAGCAACCTGAGTTACTTAATTGCTAGCACAAAAGGTGTCAGATCACATTGCAGTCCCTAAGCACCTTTGCAAGTGCTTCTGCACCTACAACCCCCTCTGTCAACCAGGGACTGAAATTCAGACAAAGTCCTAAGGAGCAGAGTGAGACCAGGCGGCTTTAACCAAGAACTGAAGACCAAGACAGGAAAGTCTGCTTCGGCACCCGATGCAGAGTCATTCCATTAGAGAATGAGGCAAAAATAAAAAATAAAATAAAATAAAATAAAATAAAATAAAATAAAATAAAATAAAATAAAATAAAATAAAATAAAATAAAATAAAATAAAATAAAATAAAATAAAATAAAATAAAATAAAATAAAATAAAATAAAATAAAATAAAATAAAAACAGAGCTGAGATGCCACAGGAAGGAAGCTGCAGCTTCCTGACCCCAAAAGGCAGCTCTGGATGGGATTTGTTTACAGGAACTCTGGCAAGCTCAGGCCAAGCTGCATTACGCGTGTTGATGATCCCTGGTGCTTCTAGACCACCAGGAGCCCTTCTGAAAGCAGCAGCTGGTCCTGCCTGCAGCAGAGCCCAGCCTGACCTTGCACCTTAGGATCACTCTGCCCAAACAAACTCATCCTTCGTGGCTTAGAAAGGCCCAAGACCTGTCTGCATAAGAAATGACACGGCGAAGATACAGGTCTCTGAAGGATTCACCCCCGCCCCACTTCTGTCTGAAAGAAATCTATTTATTATGGGCGAATTGTCTCTTTTCCAGATAAACGTTGTTTGCAGCCAGTTTGGCTACGCACTCCTTCGCATGCCCGTAATGATTTTTCACGGCTAGAGCCCTAATCCAGTCTAGTCAGGGAGGGTTTATCAGGACCCCTTATTTTATTTCTACCAGTAAATGGGAATTGCTTTCCTTATCACTACCTAGAAGCACCTGAGTGATTTCTGCTTCATATTTCCTCCCCCGCTGGAATTCAGGATGTGGTGTTATCTGATACCATACAGTTGTCACTCACGTTAAGGGCCTTTTTATTTTAATTTGTTGGATTTATTGCTTTCTTTTTCCTTTTTTAAGAGATTTCGCTTTAAGCATTGAGTGCTCCTTTTCCTTGCTGCTCTCATCACGTTTCTGCAGTGGATTTCCTGGAAGACGGGGTCAAGCCTTGTCTTGCCTTCATCTGTCTGATGCATGTGTATTTTGGACCTAGGACTACTCACTCTGCAGCACTAATGTGATATTTTTTCACCCTCAGCGGGCCACAGCGTCAAGCCCTTGGCCATTTCTAAGACTCAGAAGACCCCCTTCCAAGGGCTTCCCTTGCAACAGGGGTCTAAATCCCCAGGGAAGATCTCTCAACTAGCTGGAGATCTGGCTGTAGCCCATCCGTTTTGATAAGAAACTCCAGGACTGTTTGTAGATGCCTCTTTGAGCATAAGTATCCAAAATCAATGAAATCCCTGGTTTTCCTCTATCCACAGTCTGGAGAGCAGGGAGGAGGAGCGTGTTGAGGTGCTGCTATGAGCACAACGCTGCAAAACCCAGGGACATTTTCCTCACATTTGGCCTTAAAAGCCAACAAAACTAAGGGAGCAGGGAACTTGCTGACAGTGACCGCTGTGCTTGCTGTAACTGGACAGCAGGAACATAGATCTCAGCTCCAGCAACGTGAAACCACTGTTGCTGAAGAGGCCCAAGGAGAACATATAAATCCCAAAGATAACACTGTGATGGATCTGCAGTGGCAAGGCATTAACCTTCACTCTTGAGGAGACACCCAAATGATAACACCTGTAGCCATGCCACTCCACAGTTACCTGTCTCTGAAGATAAATCTATCCGAGCTGAACCCCTCCGGTTTGCTCACTCCAAACCCTCATAGATACAGCCGGAGATTGGGAAAATCACACCTAATAATCAACTGAGTGTGTGCACTGAGGCTCACATGGAAACCATTTCCTTACAGTGTGCTAAAATCATTCCGGAGAGCAGGGAAAAACCCAGTAGGCCTCAAGTCCGGTCTGCAGGGAAAGTGCTGCATGTCAGTGACAACTGTGGAAGGACAGAAACCAGCTACCACAACCTGACGGAGCTGTCACGCACAGGAAGATGGAAGTTAATTAAAGCCACTTAAACAAATACACCTGGGATAGGGAGGTGGGATGTAAGGAGAGGCAATGAAGTGATGTTAAAAGCCGAGGCATGAGGAGAATCCCAGTTAGGAGGCAAGGAAACCCGTCCTGCAAAATCCTGAGCAGCAGCATTCCCGGGAGCACCGATCCCCCCACCACGACCCCAGGGAGGCCCAGATGTGGCCTCAGCTGGAAACCATCTGCAAGACCGTGCTGACGCTCCCATGGACCGGGCTGTGCTGGTGGGCGATGATAAATCCATTTCTTGCATTCCTAAGCACATCTCCCCTGCCGTGTCCCCGAGCCGCCCCACAGTGAGGCTTTTGCTGGTTGCCTTCAGCAATACTTGGGTGTTTCTGGAGGACTTTACAAATGGCCCTAGCAAAGAGGAACAAGCAGGATGCATTTGAGTTCCCTAAATATCCAGTGCTGCTTGGGATGCTTCAGGGTGTCCCAGAGCTCTGCATGGGCTTGGGAAATTAGACACAGGCCCAGCAGCTCCGTTGCTGTTGTTCCCTTTCACACGGACTGACGGAGACTTTCGCTAGCTGGGGGGTTTCCTCGGGGTGGGAAGCCCAGCTCCTCCTGGGGCCCGCACTGGAAGGCTGGGCACACGGATGTCCCATCCAACTGCTCCACAAGAGACGACAGCAGAGCATCCACCTGGCTCCAAGTGAGGGGAACAAAAATCCACCTCAGGCAACACGGCCAGGACCAGCACCGCCTTCATCTGCAGCCCTGGTCCTCCTCCAAGGGCAGTCCCCAATGCCTCCTGCAGCAGCACCGACCCCTCCTGCCCGAGCCTCCAGAGCACACGTGTCTCCTGCTGTGCTAGAATCATCAGTAGATGCTACTCACAGCACGATGTAAAGGCAAAAGGGGAGAGATTCAGATGGGCCCTCTCCGATACACAGCTTTGGATTTAGACACATGCAGCTCACCAAGAGAGGAGGCCTGAAAGACAGTTTGAGTTGTTCTGGGGCATAAACCAGCTACTGTGCTTTAACCTTGCGGCTCCACCACAGGCGAGTTTATTTTTGTTTAAAAGCGGCTCAAACAAACCTAAAAGTTTGGCCCTCTCCCTTTTCCGTTGAGTGTGACATTCACAAGTGGAATGAAAATACCCACACAAGCATTAAGCTTGTGGAGAACTTGCTTTTGCTACTGCTGCCACTGCAACCAGCAGTTTAAGACACCTCTGCTTGGAAAGCAGCCCCGGCCAGCCTAAATCCAAGGCAGACAGGAAGGGAAACAGCAAAGTCATCTGCAGACCATCAAGTCCCTGCCGCGGGATGACAGCACGCGAGACAGCGCGGCTCTGAGCGGACGCCTGGCCATGACATCAGCCCCAACCCGGCCCGAAGACGGGAAATAGAGCTCTAGGAGCGAGGAAACTCCAGCCTCCGGACACATCCGAGCTGCGTTCCCGTTCCCCGCTCTCCTCTGGCGAGGCCGTGACACAGGGAGCCCAAGGCCAAGCTGGGAGTGCTGCCCCGCAAGCGAAAGCGGGAGGCTGCTGAAACACGGGGAGTGTGGTCAGCAGGGAGGTGTCTGCCATGACGGAGTCAGATCCCAAGGGAAAAGATGGGAGGCTTTTTCCAGTCCTGCAGCTCACTTCCAGCTCAATGACTGCCGGTCAAGAGACCCTCTTGCCCTCCAGGTCTTTCCCAGAGCAGCCTGGCCCCATTCCCAGCTGGAGAAGCCCCCACATAAAGGCTGCAACAAGGAACGAAGAATCAAGCTTTGCTGTAGATCTTAATCAGGGCTCTTACTCCAGCCCTCCGGAGGGAATAACTCATCCTAAGTGCCCACGGCTCTAGCCTGGACTCCAAATATAGCCCCGTACGGCATGTGCCCCCGCGGGCACCGGCACCACGGGCCGGCAGCCAGGGCGTCCCCACCCCGGCCCCTTCCCAGGGCAGCTTCCTCCCGAGCCCAGCTGGCCGCCCCCACCCACCCGGACGGACAGATCCGTGCAGCCCTCCAGGGTGGGTCCCAACGTTTATTTCCTCCTTTCCAAAAGCAAAGAAAAGGGAAAAATAAAAAGCTGTTAACCTTTCCCTCCCCTTGCATGGGGCAAGAAATATCATGGGCACAGAAGTAGTTCCAGGACTGGGACTGAGATCCACCCTGGATGCCAGCGCTCCTCTGGCTTAACTAAAATTAAAAGCCAACCTAGCATCATGTGAGGGCCCTCAATGATTAGAGGGACCAGCCTGTGACCTGACAGGCTGGAGGTCTGCTCCCAGCTATGCCAAGGGATTCTCGTGTGAGTCAGCACAGGAAGGGCAGGGAGCCTGAGCCCTTCCAGCGCGGAGATCTAGGACCAGACACTGATACTGCCGCTCTTCTGGGAGGCGAGGCCGGTTCAATGGCTTGTGTTTTGGAGGACATGGCGTGTGGTGGCCTTCCCAGGCCTTCGGGCAGAATTGTCCTGCCCTCTAGGAGGAGCAGATCCACAACCAAAGCCCGGAACTTTTGCAGACTTACACGAGAGAAAGAATCCTCCCATCTTTCCATCTCATGGCCTGTCTCAAGGTGCCTCAGGCCCCTCTGTCCTTCCCAGGGCAACTCTCATTTACTCTATCTGTTCACAGAGACCTCTCTCAGTCCCCTGGCATTCCATGGCTTCGGCATTCCCAACCCAGCGCGCTCACAGTACCAGGAGCATTGCTGGATGGCCGCTCAGCAGGCAGATACTCAGCTATGGACACGGCGGCATCGGGATGACAGGAGAACTACAGCCAGGTCTTGCGTGACCACCTCTGGTGCCCGTCCAAATGCAAGCTAGAGATCTAATGGTGTTGAAAACAGAAAAGTACAGGATAACCCCAGCGTCCTGGCCCGCATCCCCTCTCTCACGCAAGGAAACAGGTTCTCCTCTGTGGGGCTGTGAGAGAGCTATTGTCAAGCACATAATGACGGCTCCATTTGGCTACACAGTCAGCATTCAGCTCATTACTTTGCAAAGCGCTTTGAAATGCACTGAATATGAAAGGTGCTCTATCAGACCCAATCCGGCTCCATTTGATATTACAATACGGCGTGTTTTGTCATGCGTCCTTTGTCCGGTGCCGTTTGATGGCATCCGATTGTTCCCATAATTCAGTATTTCGGAGTCATTAGTTTGAATTAGTAAAGTCCTGCTGCCGGACTCCTTAAGGGCTCTGTTCTACGGCTACAAAGAGTCGATGTGAGTTGTCCTGCTTTCACGGAGCCCCAACGGCTGCCGAGAGCGTTTGGGGGGGCCGTCGACAGCCGCCTCCAACTGTACCCGGCCGCTGCGGGCGCAGCGACTGCACAGGGCGCCAAAGCGTGCCTGGTACGCAGGGACCACGCGGCCCCTTGTCCCACGCCTCGAGTGGGGCCACGCAAAGGGCTTCCCCCACGCAGTTCTGCGCTTATACAGCACCCACGCCAGAGCTCCGTTTCTGCCAGAAATGCCCCGCAGAAACGTGCAGAAAGGCACCAGTGGGCATTTGGATCCCAGGTTGGATCTGGCCTTCAATGTGGTTTCACCAGTGCTCTGAAGGGCTCACGGCCCAATGTCCCGTCTCCAGCAGTGGCTATGGAGTGTTCATACGCTGGCAGCACAGTCTACATTGCTGGTTCACACCGCTGCGTGCTGGCAACACACATCCCAGATCCTTCCGGGGCCGCTGGTGGTACCTGCAGCCAAGGACTCAATAGCCTTTGATGGACCTTTTGTCTACAAATTTCTCTAATCATTTTTTGCAACCATTTATATTTTTGGCACCTGCAACATCCTGTGGCAACAAGTCCCACAGCTTAATTACATGTTTTATAAAAAAAGGACTTCCTTTTGCTTAAGGCTGCTGCCCAATTGCTTCATACAACGCTTCTCTAACTCGTGGGACACCTGGACCAGGGCACCCAGTGCAGGCCTGGGCGCCCCACCTGCCCATATGACTGGACAACCAGCCTAACTGGCACGTCCCACCGCAGGCTTCTCTCTGGAGGACAACAAAAAAGAGGAAGGAACCCATCTGAGAGACCATCCTCTTCCATGGGGAACATGAGGAAGAGCCCGGCGCTGAAGCCAGCTTCTCCAGCGGGCTGCCATTTCTCATTCCCACACGTAGGGACTCTTGCATTCCCTAAGGATCTCCCTGAAAATTATCGCCTAGCTCATCCCACGAGATATTAGCACCAGCACTCGCAGCACAACCAAATGCAGACAAGCCACATCTCGTGCAGTGCATTTCCTTAAGTAATGCTGTACAATAAAACAGCCTGCCCAGATTCCAGTGTAATCTAAAAACAACTTTATGGCTTCTAATTTTAGCGCTAATCTTCTTTTGCTATGGTTGTGTGATTTCTAATTATTTTATCCCCAAGCTTTGCTCTGATGGATAATTGTACCTTTTCCAATACAGAGTGACTTGTACAGTGCCTTTAAAAAATACGTTGATCATTTCGGGTTAATTTCCAGTTCCTACACAAATAATATTCTCATATATGGCTTCACTAGGGAAATATTATTATTATTAAAGTAATAATAATAATACAAGCAATGCAAATTTAAAATTTATTTTTAAGACAATCCCAACATGATCCCGCAAATCCTATACTTCTTCTCCAAAGTTGTTAAAGGGCATAAATCCGTTATCCAGATACGGATCTCCCCATAATTTAGTGCCTTTGTCTTGGCATCGTTCCCAGAACAGTTTGCCTTTATCTGCCTTTATTTTCAGGTTGCAACAAATTGAGGAATAAGCGGCTGTGTTGAAATCCAGGCGAGACATTGCGGGAAGCGGCGCCGGGGCCGCGGCCGCCCGGGTGGGTCGCTGCATGTGTAGTCACCAGCACGAGGACGGGAGAGGCTGGAACAACATTTTCTACTTGGTTTTGACTCATGCCGCATTTCTGAATGGCTTCTTGCCTCTCCCTGTGCCTGCCTCATCAAAGGTCCCGAGGGATATGAATCAGCGGCAGCCTGCACCCTGGGGAAGGCTATAGAACATGCACGCGCTTTGATATTGCCATGTTTTTGCTTTTGCAAATAAATCAGGACAGGTTCAGCTTGGCATAGGTGTAATTGCCTGGGAAAGGGGAGCCACACAACACTCAATGAATGCAGCACTGGAGACCTACATATGTTTCTGGATTAAAAGTCCACGACACAGTGCTGCGCGTGGTGCTCCTTGCACCAAAGAGAAGCACTGGGGTTTTCTAGTTTTGGACCAAATCCTGATCTTGAATTTGATGTTGTCAAATTTGCACAAAGTTTGGTGGGGAGGGGATGCTGCTTGCAGAGAGTTTCGGGATGCTGAGACAGGTCAACATCCAGGACACATCTTGGAGCATCCTCCGCTGCCAGCGCAGAGCTGCGGGGCTGCCGGTGGGCCCTGCAGCCAGCAGCCACCACGGGGACACAGGGGAAGGAACGGTGGGCGTTTGCATTTCCTCTGCCCTCCTAATAAGCCAGGTAATTGGAAAACATCCATCTGACCTGTGACATTTGTGTTGTAGCTTCTCTCGAAGTTTTGACAGCAGCAATTTAAACACAGAGCATGCGAGCACAGGCACTGAAAAATGCCCCGTCCCCACAAATCCAATGTGGATGTGAAAAAACATGTCACAGCCTTGGTGGTGAATACACTTCTCTTTTCCCATTCTTCATTTTCCTTTCTTTCCCTTCCTGTAGGTTTCAACCTTCAAGTCATCTCCCTCCCCATGGGAAACTCAAGCTTAGCTCCCCCCAGCCACAATTCTCATAGAGAAGGACATGGATTGCGTTTTTTTCTTTTTTTATGTTCTGTACAATGCTCTGCATAGAATATTTGAAATGGAGATTGTCAAAACAGGAAATAATCCAGTCAAAGTCCTCAGTCCCACAAATGTCACTGTTCAGAGCTACAACTGCACGAGAATAGGCCTCTGTTGCAGCAAGGATGGAGGGTGTCCCAGGAGGGCCAAGTCAATAAAATGTGTTCTGCTATCATGGCACTGAACTGCTGTTCTTCCTTCCTCCTGATCTTGAGAGCTGGGGTTTAACCTCTGCTCAAATCAGTGGGAAGTTGCTTTTTTCTTTATGGAAAAATCTAATAGACAGAGTTAAAAATTATGGTCTTCTACTGGCTGACACTCTCACTAGCATAAAGAATTTAATAAAGAATATACGCTTGCTCAGAAACCCAAACTGAGAAGAAAATCATTCATTCTTAGTGCTTCAGAGTAACATTTGTACATAGCACTGTGCTGGCTTCATTTTTATTGAGTTCTCTGACATCCAACCAGAAGYTCCATCCATGGCCCACAAGCCTGTGCCTTTCAAGCTCAGCCCCTGCATTTCTGCTGRTGTTGCTGGGCAGGAAGAACAAAGCCAGGCCCGAGCCCTGCCTGCGCCTCCAGTGCAAGCCCAGCATCGGTGCCGACACCAATGCAGCTCCCTGAGGATGCAGAGCAGGGCGCGGTTTGTTTTCCAAACGGGCTCTTTGGTTTTCCTCTACCCACTTTGGAGCAAATATTCAAAAATCATGAGGAACGGGGGCAAATGGATAACACAGAGGCCAGATTCAGAAAAGAGAAGGCAGTTGCTGTAGATACAGGTAAGTAAAGGTAAGATTTTTACTATTTTTTTACTGAAAAACAAGCTTCCACACTCATAAGTTTTGAACATTTCTTAAAACTCTGGTCCAAACTAGATTCTGATGGACTGATTTCGATGGGAGAGATTTTTTTAGCGGTTTTACTGTTTTCTCCAAGTTAAGGTCAGGATTGTTTCCTAAACAGAAAAGCTGTTAACCACGGCCAGAACGGTGATGAAGAAATTCCTTCTCTGGAAGTAAAGGAGATTGTTTTATTTTGGGGAGAAGGGGTGTGCTCGTGATTTCTTTGGAACATGGGTTATTATTGTAGCGTCAAGCCACTGATCTACAGAGTGACAACATTCAGGAARAAAAAAATTGAAAAGAAAAGTCCTTTAGCCAGGAAAGTTCTGTTGGTCTGTGGCATGTGGCTCTCAGCAACAGCCTCCGCTCCATCAACTTCCAGGCAAATTAGCCAGCACGGGGATATATCATGGTAGGTGAACAAATSCAACGGGATTTCAACAAAACCTGGTGCTTTTCTCCAGCACTGGRGTCTATCAATTCTCCTGTGGCACCACAGTCATCTTTGAGGCCTGGAAAAATGAAGTCCTGCTGCACTCAGGTCAATCAGTCCAAAGGAACTGAATTGCTCGGTGCTGAATGAGACATTCATTTGTCACAGAGCTACACGTGGTTAGAGCAGCTCAACAGAACAGGTTAGCAGACTGGGGAGTGCACCAGACCCCTTGGAATATCAGTACAGACTTCCTGCACAATGCAGAACACCAGATCTCACCCACAACCTGTATAGAGGCTAATAATTACCTAGGACAGATGCTGAAGGGTGCCGAGTGCAGTCAAGTGGTCTCASTTCCCATAGAGTTGGGTCTCTCCGGAGTTCTCAGCAGGATCAGCCTCTAAKCCTGGCCAAAATAAGACAGTGATATCAGCTCAGTCTACATTAGCCCGAGCCCGCACACCAATAACGACAAAATCACACGTCAGCTCCACGCAGCAGCCCTGCCTTCCCACGCGGAGCGCGAGAACAAGACCTTGGGATGGTCAGCGCTCCGTGGCCTAGAGGCGTTTGCTCTCCATCAGGGACGGATGGCGGGGGCACACAGGAGAGACGATGACGATGGACGTGACCACCGCGCTCCCGCCCACGTCCAGAGCCATCCGGATTGCGTTGCCAATGAGCGCTGCCCTACGCGCGCCGTCACAGCCGGAGCCACACGCTGCCAACGCAGGTCTGAGCAAACACACCTCCCCAGCAGCACCGTCCCTCCACGGCCACCTCACCAAGGCCGTGGCACCCATAAACCCGGGGGCAGGCTGAGCTCGCGGGTGCCAGCGAGGAAGCCCAGAAGGGCCCCGCGTCTTCCCGCAGCACCGCAGAGCAGGCCAGCCCGTGGCGGGCATGGCCTCGCCAAGGAGGACGGGCAGCGGGACAGGACGGCACGGAGGCGCCGCTGTATCCATGGTTCTTTGTTTTGGGACGTCCCCGGAGACTCCCGGCCCAGGGTGGCCAAGTCCTCCTCCTTGTTCCCCTATAAGGGGGACGACGAGGGAGCGGAACAATGTTCTCTCCTAATAATAATAGCAAGACAAAAGCGCAGCGATGTCGTCCAAAAGCATCTTCTGAGGAGCACGCGACGGAGCCCAGAGCCCRGCACTTCCACTGATCCACGGCGGGGGCATTCCAGCCTGGCAGGGTCTTTCTGCGCTCCCTCTCAGCTCAGTCCTCAGTGGTAGGCGTTGCGCGGCGCTGCGGCCACCTCGGGAGGGGACAACACGGCTCCACATGGTGCCACCAAGAGAGGCGGCGCATGCAGAACCCACTCGTGACCTTTGTGGTGACGGAACACGGCCAGCCCCCTCTGAGAGCCATTCCCCATGGGGGTATTATCACCTGCCCGGCTCGCATCCCACCGGGACAAAACCAGTGCAAGGCCATTCCCTGTTCCCTGCTAAAAAAGCAGAGAGGGGATTTCTGCCTTGCTGAGCACTCGTGGAAAGCCCCCAGCTGGCCCACAACCACGGCAGGAATGGGAAACACAACGTGAACACCAACTTGGTGGCGCGTGCTCTGTTTTCCCCCTCTGYGCCTAGTTGCCATGGATAGATTTCTGAGGTCGGCAGTGCAATTGTTCACAGCACCGCTCCCATTAAGCCCAAGATGAGCAAATCATCCCCCTCGTACTGTACTTTAATTTCCAGAAATTCTTTGTTCGTTTGTTTGCTTAAATTATTTCTCTAATTTAAAGAAACAATGCGGGCTCACAAAGCGAWGGCCCGGATCTCCCAAGTAACCCTGCTGGGGTTCATTACTTCTACGCTAGTTAACAAGGAAGGTAATTTCCCTAAGGTTTAATAGAAAATCTTCCTTCCACGACGCAGCAAGGCAGGACATTTTGACAAACTTACTGCTGCACTGCARTTATGTCACTGGTGAGGGATATCCTCGCCAAGGCACAAGACCTCCTCAGGGGCCCAGCATTAAACTCACGGACCCTAAACAGGGTTTTCTTCACTCAGAGTGGAGATTCAGCAAAGACTCTGGTTCCTCAGCTGGGAATTGAGCACCCCAAAATGGGGTGACAAATGCAAAACTCTGGTGTTTGACACGTGCTCGGTAGCCACCCCTGCCTTCTCCGAGTACCTTTCTCAAAAGCTTCGCAAATCTCCTTGCATGACAAAACATGTTATGACRAAGCCTTAATCTGATGGTGGTGACCTGTGCTGTCACACGGGTCTCCTGAACCCCTCACAGGCAGGACGGTCATGAGCGCGCGAGGAGGAAGACCCCGCTCTTTGCACAGCATAAACCRCTGCAACCCAGCCAGGAGCATCCAAGGGGTCAATCCAACACAGACCAGAGCCACAGCAGCTCAGAAACACACTGAAAAACAAGCAAACACCTCAAACGAGCAAGATCCCAGCAARCCTCCCTCACGACCCAGGTGCAGGTGAACTGCACCGAGGAGTTCAGGAACCACTGCTGCAATTCCTCTTACCGTGCGAGGGCCAAGTTTAGCAAGCAGCTCTTGGGACAACATCACACCAACGCCTTGGCACGTAGTTTCTTCTCCCCTCCATGCCTACGCTCRGTGAGAAGCACTGCCGGCTACTCTGCCTTTACTTAATGAGGGCACTTGCCCTACAAGCACTTCTGTAGCCCTTTTAATGTTATCTATACAATAGGATTTGTCAGGCAACACCTACAGATGTTTGCACACAGAGTMTTCTCTCTTATCCAGCCGGGGAGCCATGATAACACCGGGTGCCTCGGACACGCCACATAAATAATAAATAATAGCCTGGTTAATCACTAACAGCCGGGGAACAACCTAGAGATTCCCACAGACTCCTTGCTGAAGGAAAGGAAATAAGAAAATGTCCTGACCTAAGCAGAGGTGAGTCCCACATCCACACACACGCGCACCGAGATCACAGGGAGATCACAGGAGCTGTTTGCAGATCGCTTACCCAACATGAATAATTCAAGCAGCAGCAGCTTGAAGCATGAGAATAGAGAGCAGACGGGCACTCGCCACTGGTGCTTTTGCAGGTTTTATTTTATTAAGCAMGCCAAAGAAACCACAGACCAAAACAAAAGTTCTCAGGCTAGTGCTGCCAGTCTCTCGACTTAACTGCAAATCTCCCTCTACACAGGCCTTTACCAGATCCGCAGCCGCCAGCTTTTTGTAAGTGTCCTTTCCCTTTCTTTCCAAGGCAGATTTGTGATTTGAGGTGGGGTGAAGGATACATGGGTGGTTTTTAGAGCTTTGGGATCTACCGGCAGAGGTAGTGCTGCCTAATTACAAGAAGTAACAGGTTGTGCCTTCCAGAAGCAAAAGAAGTTCCCTTGGAGCGATCACAGGAGCTATCACCTTCCAGGCCTCCTCCCACTCCCTCTGACTTTGGAAACAGAAGGGGCGATAAAAAGGAGAAAAAATAATAATACAAGAGCTGCTTCTTCATTTTTCCTAGGCAGGGAACAGCRCAGGCAGTGACCCAGGCAAAGAGCAGCCCTGACGGGCTGGTGGACGCCGGCCACGCAGGGAAGCGACGGCCTCGGCAGGAGGGCATGACCAGAGGGACTTCTGGCTTTAGCAGGGACACATGGGGAAGAAAGATGCCAGGGAGGAGGATAGAAAAGAGAAGAAACAAAACAAAACTAGGAAGGAAGAAGAGGTGTTTTCTCCTCCTTATTCTGCAAGAAAACGAGAGCTCAGGTCAGAAGCAATGAGCCCCATCTATTTAATGGTTTTTTGGACACATTTGAGCCAAGGTCCTCTGGACAAGAGCACCAGCCAAAGCACCCAAGTGTTGTCAGCCCCTGTGTCGCTGCACTGTGCAGAAATCCTGGTCGCCAGCTCCACTGTGCGAAAGAGTCCTGCCCGAGAAGGCCTTCCACTCCCCCAGCACGAGAGGAGCAAAGGATCACACAGGCAGACGGTGAGCGACAGACACGTCCCTGCCGAGCGCACGGGGCAGGCTCGGAGCTCGGCACAGCAGCCACGCAGGCTCCTCGCAGGCCCCAAGGAGAGGGGCGGTCCGAAGGAAGGACACGAAGAAGGCAGCAAGGAAGCTCTGCACATACCCAAGGGAAGCTACTTCTCAGCAAGGGAGCGTGATGGGCAAGAAACACAAGCRCTGGAATAATGCTGGAATAAGCTCTTCCCCCACATCACTTCTAATCAGAGCAGTCCCACCAACCATATACCCTGGTGGCTGCTTCCCAGCCCTTCTCTCCTGAGGCCTCCATGTCTCTGCTAGTGCCAAAGCAAAGCCACGTAGCCCGGCCTCCCTGCTGAGAAGACCTCCTTCTCCTCCAGAATTAATGGAAGGTCAGTGTTTACCRCAGTAGGAGGGAATGTCTCCCTTCTAAACCATTTTCCTTCTGCCTGTTTCTCTTTGGGTACTTGGAGCATTCCTCCACTCTAGTCATCTGGTGAATAGGACTCAAGAGTCAGCGTGACAGTGTTCTCATAGGAGACAACCCTGGCATGGAAACCCTAACAAGAAGGTGGCAACCAGCCCCAAGGAAGTGGCCCGGTGACTGCCAAGTCATCGCATGAAAATGTATCCGATTCAAGAATCACAGTGATAGTAGCAGATATTCATACAAGCCTACAACCTAGGAAGTCCCTACCAGCTTTGTTCTTTGAGTAAAATATTTGGACAAGAACCACTCAAACATGCTGCCCAAGCCAGGTGCAATCTCCCTGAAGTTACCAGCGAACAAATCTGGGCTTTCAAATTGCCCTTGAACATAAAAATATGGACTGTACCCACACTTTCTCTCTGCATTTTTAAGCCACTGCTTCATCTTCCAAATTGAAAACCTCCTTCAGCACCATTGCCCATGGCAGCCTTGTTCTAGAAAGACCAGGGTCTGGAAGTGGCTCCTCACCAGTGTTTATGACAGAGGTTCTATCATCACCATGAAGAAAACTCCCCTTCCATGCTTAGCATGTCATGTATCTTCTTGCTGGTCTTTGCAGACCTACTGCAGGCCACAAATTACGCATCATGGTGTTCCCCCAAAATAATTATTTGGCCACGTACCATATCTGATCCCCAGGGCTGTGCGTTCCCCACCCTTGTTTCTTCATTTCATGTAGAGAAATTAGCTAACTAATATATGTCTGACAGACGTTCTTTGAAAGAGATATCAAGCCTTCAAAACAAAAGATGATGAAAGGGGTAATCTAGTAGATTAGACTGACCAGAAAAGCAAGGATTGCAGCATGACAGTGGAAAGCTCAGCTTTAAATCTTCCTCTGATATTTATGTTGCTTTTATTTGCATATCAAACTACTTGCCAATTAACTGTATATAAACCCATGATGAAATTATACAGGAGAGCTCTCCAAAGTTAAGAAATGCCAGGGCTGGGCTGCATAATCACCCTTAACTCTGTCCCTCCAGGTGTTCCCGTTCCAGATCATCCCCAGTGATCRTGTACGATTTCTCAACAGCACAACAGAACAACGGGTGGCTTTTGCAATCACAAGGACACATATGCAACATTTCCATATCCTATAAGTTATTCCCTGTGTGTTGGGACCTCTGCTTCTCCTGTGGCCAATTCAGGATGATTATTTCTTTTTCATTTCCTCCGGCCAGTTATATCTGAACGCTACCTCTTGTCTCGGAGTGCAGCCTCCTCAGGGCAGACTTTGACTCTGCTGTGGCTTTGTACAACACCTAGGAAAGCGGGGATCCCGCCCGCCGAGCGGCCCTCCGAGTGTCTCAGGCATGCAAACAATCCCACAGAGCCACACTCGCGTTCTACCCATCGAGGGCAGCAGCAGCAAACGCAGACGGCTCCGCTCGCCGCGGTCTCCGTGCCGCGTGGGGTACCCACCCAGGAGAGCGCAGCCATTGCCCCTGGCCTCTGGCCACTCCACGCTGCGTGGGCTGGGGATGATCCTGGAGGGCTGGCCCCGGAGGGACAAGCGGGCGCTCRGGGGGGTTTGTCAAGGTGAGGAGCACTGGTAAAAATCCGCTCGGCGGCTGCAAAACGAGTAAATCCCGGTCTAGGTAAAACAGGTAACTGTGTGAGCCCAGTGCCCCTCAGGAAAGGGGTTCTCACAGCCTGGCAAGGCACCAGTGAGGCCACTGCCTGGGCAGGGATAAGCGAGCTGCCTTGTGGCTCCCAGGGTCTGCACTCGCCACAGCCTTCACACCAAGCCGGCGGGACGCTCAAAACCAGCCCCAGCGGCTGCTTTTTCCTGCATCAGGCAGTGGATCTGCAGAACCCCTTGCCACAGGAATTACAGCAGCATGGGCTCAAGGAGACCCCAGCAGAGAGGTGTCCTGGGATGAACACGCTGAACAAGTCGGGAATAAGGCGACGAGCCGCTCGAGGAGACCCTCTTTGCTGCCAGCAGGCTTCCTGATGACGGGTTAGACCAGGGGCTCGAGCACAGCGAGGGTGTCTCGCCGCTCCCCGGGAGCAGCTGGGCTGCGGCTGAGCCATGGCCCCAGCAAGGCAGGAGCGTCCCCACCTCTGCCAGGATACACAGACCCGTCACGAGGGGCGTTTTACCCACGAGGAAGTGTCACCCGGACACTGCCCGTGTGCAGCTGCATGGGAAAGAGGTGGAATTAACCCCCATCTCCCGAGTCCCCTTCCCGCCCTTAGTGACACCCCTGTGCCTTCCCAGGCCTTGCTTCCGCACGCCTATCCTACGTTCTTCCAGGAAAATCCGGGAGGAAAACAAGATATCCCCAAAGAGCAAGGGAACTTCAATGCYAACAGTAATAAATAATAATCAGCAATATCATTGGCAATGAGGAATGTGCCCACAGATGTCCCTATAGCACGGGGATATGAAGGGAGCAAGGAACGAGCACACATTCCTTGGGACCACTTTTGGGCCCATTACAGATAGCAAGTTTGACTAATTCAAGTGATGAGGCACATTTTAAGGCATACAATATTAATATGAGCACAAATGAAAGGCAGCTTGGCTGGCTGGGCTTCTGCTTTGAATTCATTATATATATATAAGAAAAAAAGAAAAGGGAAGAAAAAAAAAAGGTTTTATGCTTTCAAGCACATATGAAAAGGTATAAATTCCTTCCTGACTGCAGCACTTGGCCTTATTGAGCTCGTAATTGGAACCAGCGTGCTCGGCTTTGCGGGCGTCCCATTCACAGGCGCAACAAGGCAGCATTGAGGTTTTCAATAGGAAATTTCATCGCTGGAAAACAATCCACCTTGCCGGGCTCCGGAGGAACGCCGGCAGGCAGGCGGGCGGGCGGGCTCGCTCCTCGCRCTGCTCCCAGCCTACCCGGCCCCGGCTCGGGCGCCGCGGGGCAGAGGGAGGGCTGCGGCGCCCTCCCGAACTGCGGCACCCCCCAGGCTGCACACGACCAGCCTCCGTTTATGTTTTTGCAAACACGTTGGGTTCTTTCCTCCCGGTTTAGGAACAGTCAGAGCGCTCGTTTGCTACTTTTACTTCCATAACCTTAYGGGCAAAACAAGCTTTTTTTTCCAAGATATTTTTCCCACGATTTTCAACTTTCCAGCCCACTTCAGGACTTGGGATTTCATGGAAAGGCACCCAGGCCCAGGGCATGCGTCCCTCACACGCAAAGGGACATCTGCGTGGGACTTAAGAGAGGGATTTTCAGTGCAGTTTGGAGAGATGTTTCTCTCTCCCATGGCTTATYTCCCCGTCAGAGAGCCCGCAGATTCGCCCGGGATCGCATCAGCAAKGGCATTTCCCCACCAACTCATAAATTCAATGCCTCTTGGAGTGTTGCTTAGATTAAAGAATAGAGGTAACGTGTAGCACAATCAAATGGCAACATATTTAAATCAGGTAAAGGGATTTCTTCCTCTTTAAAAATTTCAGTAAGTAATTAATTATATCATTGTAAGACTGCATAACTAACAAGCACCAGTCAAAGGCACAAAATGCAGAAGCTGAGAGCTCAACAGGACTCAGCAAAGGGAAGGGTATCACCTGTTGAATGAAAGCCTCTCTGGCTACACTAAACATGGAAAATATAGGGCTTGTAGACTTCAAACATGACCAGCGAGTAACGAAAACTTCCTCTGTGCGTGGCTAGACTTCTCACAGGTTACTCTGAAGGTTTGGATCCTGGYTGCTGTACGGATCAAGCTGCAAGGATGAGACGGACTCACAGCCGGATCCGCACTGACCGGCCCTGCGCTACACACACAGCGCCAATTAAAAACCAGAATTATTTCTGGTTTTAAAGGGCATTTAACAAGTTGCTCTCCTCCTTGCTATGGAGCTATGCACGAACATTAGGTGATGGCTCCTGTGGGAATGGCTCGTGTCTTTGGGTGTTTACAGCAAGCCTGCACTCTGCAGCCTCTCTGCAGCAGTGAGGCGCTCGCTCCGAGCCAGCTCTGCTGGGCACAACGGGCCCTGCACCACCGGCTGCTTGCTTTGCTCCGAACGGAAGGGCCAGATGCCAAGGAAAGTTCACAAGGACCCACCTGCTCACAAAACCAGACCTTAGAGCTCTTCCTAGAGCACCTGTGACCTCACCGAACCCCAGCAAACATTTGGAGCAGAAACCATACAGGTGTCTACTCTTGCCAGCTCATCCTTGGATGGAAGGAAAGCTGGAGAAGAAAAAAAACAGGAAAAAGAAAGAAAAAAAGAAAAAAAGAAAACAGAAACAACACAGAATATAAAAGAAGAATTTGGAGAAGAAGGAAAAAAAAGAAACAGAAAAAAAAAAGGCGAATAAACAAGCAAGTGAGCAAGCAGGAAAGAAAACCTAGGGAATTAAAGACTTTCTAGACACCTGAGGAACAAACCCAAGTTGGTTTTTGAAAAGTCCAAGCCCTTCCTAAGAAGACGCCTAACAGGGAATTACTTAGCCACAAAACTTACACTTGCCTGTGACATCGGCTGGTAGGAATAAATCAGATCTCAGAAGGGAGGAGACAATTCGGATTTCCACGGGCATTATCACAGCTTCAAATGTATTAGCGGTGAAACGAAAGCAGGACACTGTCACACAGGCAGGCACGTTATGTTCATAACCARTGGTAATTTGTAGAATGCATAAGTTACTACTACCAAAATAGCCCACAGTGGGGTTTTTTGCCCTTTTTTTGTATGAGGTCTTGTAGTTTCTTTTGTCTTGCTGAAGAAATCTACTCTGCACAAACCGAGCAAGAGCTTGGCCTTTGGGCAGCTTATAAAAAACAGGTGGGTAGGCAGCAGGGAAACACAGGTTTCTAAAAAAATCTAATAAAATAGAGGGATGGTTACGGAAACTGAAGAGGAAACCAGCTTCCCGTTCAAAAACAGGAAGTTTGAGGCTGAGATTTGCTCAGCTCCGGCAGGGCGCTGATTGAAACCATGAGCAGACACCACCTCGCCGAGCGCTGCCAACGCACGGGCGCTCGTGTGAAAAACCCTCCAGAGCAACAACAAGAAAGGAGCCGCCCGCTCAGATCATCCCCAAGGCCAAGGGGGCTAAAAAGATGAGTTGTCCCCAGCTGGCCCCAAAAGAGCCAGGTTGGGGTCCCAAAGAAGAGCTCAGCAGGGCCCTCCCATGCGACSCCTCCCATCGCCTCCCGCTAGTGGAGAGCCTGGGGCACTTACGTGGCAGGTGACATTGGGCCCTCTTGGGATAACTTCCCATGGGAATCGCTCCCGCACGCTCCAGGGCCGCTCGGCTCAGCCTTGGGTTATGTCATGGGTGAGAGTCACCAGAAGTGGGTCACGGGGAAAAGAAACAACCAAGACAAAACCCACCCCGGGAAGTAAATGCGCAAATGCCCGTATCCCTGTTGGAGCAGCCGGGTGGAGCCAGCACACCCTTAAATTTAGCTGCAGGCAAATCCTTAAAGTTGTAGCACATTTATTTTCAATGAATCATGCTAAAGCTACAGGATCAAAAACAAAAAATAAAGGCCAAACTGCTGCTCTTTGCCCGGYTTTGCCTTTCAGCGGGGGCGCAGGGCTTGCTGCTACCAGGGTTTTGGTTTTACTCTCGTCACTCACAAGGTTCGGGGTGGGTCAGCAACTCCAGGCACCTCAGCTAAGGCTACCTCAATGTTCAAACAAATAGAGCCTTCCCCGGCTCCGAGTTTCCAGCTTTGAGGAGCTGATTATTTTTTAAAGGGGAAAAAAGAGTCATCGCACTTAAATCATGCCTCACAGTGTTTAGAAAACACTGAAGGGCTGTGGGAAATTACAACTTTCCCTGTCTTTTTCCTTTATTTTTCCAGTTAAATTTAATGCAGAAGAGGATATTTGGAAACCCGCAAGTGCAGAAATCCACCACGTGCCCATTCTTGGAGCGTTTAGAAAAGTGATTCCTTTTTGTTTTGTTATTCATCTCTTCATTGGCTTTTTATTATATAAAAACAGCCATTCCCTCCATAGAAAAAGCACCTGAGAGCGGCAACATCCAAACACTCAGCACAAGCTTCATGCCAAAACCCTCCTTCGGGCAAAGGGGAGCAGGAAAAGCACTGGAAAAGCAGGAACCCGGCAGTGGGGAGTGTCCCAAGTGTCCTAGGGCCTCCCAGGGCAGCAAAGTCAACCTCAGCACYGCGGATGATGCCCCTGTGCCCCGACACAGGGGCTACCTGGCCCTTTTTGGGTATGCTTCAAGAAAATACAGGAAACACTTCCTCCTCCTCCTCTTCTTCCTCCCCTCACCACTGCCCTCCCAGGTAGGTCACCTGAGGAGTGGTGACCATGACACGTCACTGGGTGCTGGGGGGTCCCCTCTGGACCCATGCTGACCACGTCAGCACCCTCTTCTGCAGCGCACCCGCAGACAGGAGGGAAAGGCAATCCTCCCTCTCCACCCCGCAAGCCCCAGCTCGCTCGGTGTGTGGATGGCTACGCAGGACGCAGCCCGACGGCAGTGCCTGGCTGACGGGGCTCGCAGCAGAGCGGCGGCTCCTCTCGCCACGCGGGGCACCACGGGCACTGTGTGCRAGCGCAGGCGTCGGGAGAGGCGCCGGGAGCACCGCCTCGGCCTGGAAGAGATGCTCTGTTTGTTTGTTTGGAGCTGTTGCTTGCCAGAGCAGGACCTCGCTTTGGGCACGTGTCCTAGCACACAATTTGCACGCCAGATGCTCCGTCGTATGGCTAATTGTTGAAACAAAGTAGATACTGAACGAGGTCCATTGAGGTTGGCAGCAGCCTCAGACAGAGCCGGCRTTGAGCTAATTCTGCTTCCAGCAAACGGGATGAGAAATTCACGTTGGCACMACGCTATTCACTGCTTGCTTTTCCTTCTCACAATGCAAAAGTGAAAGCACCAGAACAACGTGAACACCCTCAGCAATCCCTTCCTCCGCTAAGGCCACCCCCTTGCTGGCCTCCAGCTCGCAGAGAGCATCGAGTACCAGGGACTCGATGCACACTGAACTGCAGCACAACGCGGTGTTGTCATTCACGCCAYGTGTTGGCCAGTCCTTCCTTCTCCTAGAGAACACGTGCTCTGCTCCTCCATAGGAGCCATGAGAGCCGAGCAGCAAGTTCCTACCAAGGAGTAGGGCAAAATGAGGCAGAAGACTGCAAATAGCTATAGGAGAGGCAAGCTTGGCTCAGAGCTGGCCTCCTAGGCCGCTGAAGGAATCCGGAATCTGGCTTACGGATCAGTGTACTGCCATATAAAAAGCTAGCCCCACATCTTGTTTGTAAGAACAGCTGATGCCAGTTGTGCAGGAGAAGCAAAAGGCACAGGATCCAGAGCTGCGTCCCCCCGTTAACCTCCCGGCTCCAGACAACCCGCACGCGACATTCGCAGACCGGCAGCTCTCCGCGGGCCCTGCCTCTGTGTGATTCCTTTTGAACCCTTTTACACCTCTGGCCTCCAAAATACCCTGTGCCATCGAGCGCCCCAATTTAATTATGCGCTGTGCGAAAAACTATTTCCTTTTGTTTGCTTCCAACCTGCTGCCAAATAATTCCATTTCGTGGCCGTTCATTTTTGTGTTATAAAAGAGACAGTGAATAAACCATTCCCTATTCCCCTTCGCCACACCATTCATTATTTGATATTTCTGTCTATACAAATGCTTTTCAGACAAGTTTTTTGCAGCCCTGAGGGGCCTCATCCATTAAAMCTCTCTGCCTACAGAAAGTGTCCCATTCTCTGTCGCTCCCTCCGGGTTTGGGTGGACGCTGCTCCAGATGTAGCTGCACCGGGAAGCTGGACAGGGTGTTTGATGCTCTCTCTTTTCCCCTCCACCTTTTTATTAACAGTTCCTAAGGCTGAGGTTGCCTTTGGACACCTCAAGGAGCCATCGGCAGCACTCCCGCCATCCCTTCCCCAAGTGACACCAGCTGGCGGCCAGCCCGTGATCCGCAGCCTTGAACCGCACGCRCCACGTCGCGCTCCGCCACGCGGCACCACAGGACCCTTCTGCACCTCTTGGGAGTTCTGATTGTCCCAAACAACCGAGCACGGCCAGCAAACGCTGTCACCTCCCTGTCCCCCTGTTTCTAGATCATTTATGATGCTGTCCGACAGCTCGGGCACTAACGCCCATCCCTGTAGGGTGCCRCTGGTAGCGCAGTGAAAAATGAGTCTTTCTCGCTTCCCACTGCCTTCTATCTTTAAAGATATTATTAATCCACATAAAAATCTCACCCAATGGCAGCTTAACTCCTCCAAGAATCTTTGGCAAGGGCATTGCCACAATATTTAGGATATTCAAGCACACTGTGTGGACTGGGTCATTTCTATCCACATTGCTGTCTTCTTTAACAAACTCTAGTGCATTAATGACTCCACTCCATAAATGCCAGGTTGATTCCTCCTCAGTATATTATATTTACCCATCTCTCCACGACTTCTTGAGTTTCAACGTTTCCTGGTATGGAAATAAAACGAACGCCCCGCAGGTCCCACCAACAGCCCTGTCTAAAAACCACCAGCACATTTGCCACTTCTCACTCCTGTTCCCACGCCTGTTTATGTAGCAAATTAGTGGCTGSAAAACTCTTCATTTGCATTTCTTCAAAGCTCCAGATAAATTCTTTCTCACCCCTGTCGTCTGTTACTCCCCGCTCTATTGATTCAGTCCAAGCTGCATCTTCTGCTGCGGTTTCTACCTAAGACACTTGGTTTTCCTTGCTCTGCATAAAGGAGGCTCTGGTGCTCGGCTCTTCCCAGGCTAYGGAGCGATGAAGGGATGGGAGTGAATTACTCTGCAAAAGCCCTGTCCTTCCTCAGGGCTCCTCTTCCACCTGCCATCTCTGCATTGCCTGGCAGGCTTCCTGCATCTGATATGTATGAAAACATTTTCTGGTCGTGGGGTTTATACCTTTAGCAAACTGTCCCTCAAAACTTTTTGGCAATTTTAAGGTTTTACATCTCACTTGCTGGTTTTATACACGAGAGTTGTATTTTTCCTGTTTTTTCCCTTGAGGGGATAGCACTTCCATTGTGGAAGGATGCCTTTTACTGCAAATTATTTCCTTTGATTTACTGTTTAATTATGCCAGCTTTTGGGGAGGAAAATGAGATATAAGACGTGGAATATGTTTATCTGGAGCTTTTAACAGCAAATCTTTAAACAGCTTCCACTTCACCTGCGTTTTACCTCTTTGGTTGCTCCTTTTCATTTGGTTGTAAGGAACTTCCTCCACCTTAGAGCCAGTCTTACAGATGCTGAGCATGGAGATAGAAGGATTTTTGCAGGGAGTTCCTATAGGGTTCTTCACTGTGGACACACAACGGCCAAAGCAATGGAGCAGAAGCTGAATACAGACGCAAAGCCACCTCAGCCTAGCCATAAGATATCCCCAGCTCAGAGCTGGGGTGGCTCCGTGTGTTCAGCTGCTGGTGCCCAGGCTGCTGCTCTGCTGGAACAACCGCTGGAAACTGGATGCCAGGTTTCAGGTGGACTTTCCACGGATAACAAAGTGGGAAGGGTCATTAATAAGCATGGACAGGGAATTACAGTGCCCAGATTCTCTCTGCAGTAGGAGGTTCTGAAAACCGGGGCAAGCTGGGCTCCAAAGCCTATGGAGAAGAGGGGGATCCAGCTCCCAGGCAGCTCTGCAACGTTCAACAGCTTCTCCTCCTGCAGGGTCCCTGCTCGGCCGGCATCTGCCCGCGCAGCCCTGTGCCTGCTGATGCACACCGCCCTCCTCCCACGGCGCGCTCCGAGCCGTGGACACGAGGCAAGCCAAGAACTCGAAGCAAAGCTCAAGCCAGAACACTTAATTCCCCTTGGGACGGTATCTAAGCTCCGTGTTCGCAAGGGAACCCTAACACAGGCGCAGCCTGGGACGGCCTCTCTCCCCACTTGGACGAGGATCACACGTGGCTCAGCAGGAGCGCTCCCAGCGCAGGGACAGCCCCGGGCAGCCGTCGTGCTCCTCAGACAGCGTGCCCATTCCAACCCAGAGCCTCCACTTCCTGGGAGGGGAGCCCCCAGGACTCATTGTTTCCCTGAATCCCAGATCCAAGGCAGAAACCCAAACCCTTGATGCAAACATCGCCCCATTCTGGGGCTCAGGACATCTGTCTGCAGATTACACCCATGCTCTCTCACACGCCAGATGGCTGGAGTGAAAAATAGTCTGTCTTGTCCAAGCCCAAGCCGCAGCAAAGCCATCGTCCCACTGCATCTGCAGCAGCTCCCAAAATAGAGCAGCCTCTGGCTCTGGGCATGTGGGTGGGAGGGAAGGACACGGAGGGACAAACAGCTGCCTTGGGCACCATGATAAGCAGAGGGACCGCGTGCCAGGCAGCACAGGGACGAGCAGGGAGGCAAGTAGAGGGGGCAGCAAGAACTGAAGCAGGTTGCAACACAGGCGAAAGGCCCTTCAGGACATGAGCAGCTCGAGAAATGAGGATTTGGGAGCACGAGAGCAGGTGCCCCGGTGCAATGCAGCAGAGCACGGGCAGCGGAAGCGAGCAAGGCAAAGCAAGGGCTCCGGAGCCGAGTGGCCGCCCCGCGCGCACCGCGAGGATCCCCTTCCCCGCCGGGCACGTTCCCTTGGGCAGCCCCACGCTTGATCCAAGCAATGGGAAGGGGCCTCCCTGCCTCTCCAACGGCCCTTTCTGTGGGAGACCCRGCTGCAGCTTCAGGGAGCCGCAGTGCTCGGCAGGGCATGGGGCAGGGGAAGGTCCCCAGCTTCCTCCATCCCCCTGCACATTTATGGCACGCTCAGCCGCATCGGCTTTTGCTGACTGTGCTGCCTTGCCCTCCCTCTGCCCTCTCTAGAATTTCATTAACGCCGCTTTGCTGATTGGGGGACAAAACAGTCTCTTATTTTTATTTTATTCCTCCCTTCCCTCCCTTGGCTTCCAAACCCCTTTCAAGGATCTCTACCGGTTATTTACACGCAGCTTCCCCCGGCCTTATCAACACTGCTGTAGCACCCGGGGGCTGAAATCTGCTCCTTAAGCTCCGATACCAAATAGCGCTGCAGCCTCCCGCGCTGCAAGGGGCTGTCTGCAGAGCAGCGTGAAGCCCCAGAGCTGCCCCCAGCCCCGCCATCCCCCGTGTGATTAATTGGAAACCAGGGAGTTCTCAAAATGGACCTTGGAAAGACGGTGGCCTCCCGCTTCTTTACCTGGGTGGGAGTCACCCACTCCATGGCCTCGGAGCCCTTAGAAATTCCAGCTCAGCTGCTGCAATGAAAAGGAAATATTTTGCTAGTGGGGCCCGGGGACGCTGCTGCGGCGGCACGCGTGGGGCGCAGCGACACACAAGCCCAGGGCTGCTCACAAARCGCCTGCCCCCAGGCAAAGAGCAGCAGCAGGCAGCGCCCGACGCGAGGGCCCGGAGCAGGGCCTGACACCGYGGCCGGGGGCACTTCACGGGGAAAAGGGAGGAGGCACAAATCCGTATTTCATCTCATGGCCGGGTAGCGTCTGCGTGGAGTACATCTTGCTGTGTCAATATGACACTTATTAAACTCTGCTTAGCTCCTTGCCAGGCAGAGGGAGGGGTTTACATAGTTTCTAATGCAAGATTTTCGCTCTTTTCCTCCCTGGTCCCTCTTACCTTGATAAATAAGCAGGGATTGGAGGAGTCAGGCTGGAAGTCACTGCCCGTTTCCGAGCGTTTTCTCCTCTCTCTCCCCTGTGCGACCCCTTCCCAAGCAGGGGTGGAAGCAGCGAGTCATCAAAACACCTTCTCCTGATGTGATGTGGACTCCGGGGCCTAAGCAGCCACTCAAGGCCGACCGCAGTGACCAGGGGTTAGAAGGCAAGAGGGCAGCGAGGTAAACGCACACGATGGCTGGGCTACCACGCGAGCAGATCCAGCGGTTATGGAACAGCACGCGGAAGGGAGGCGACAGCCCCCGCGAGGCTGCTGCAGGTGGGATGAACCCTGCCCGAGGTGGGACAGAGAGGAGTCCCTTGCACCCACTCCCTTTTGCAGGGCTCCCCAAGAGCCGCAGGAGAAGCCTTGAGCGGTGCAGTGAGTGCCGTGAGCTGACCGCACCATTGCTGTCCTAAAACCTACCTTGGGCCGCAGCAATTCTGCTCAGTTCAACTCTTCCATTAACCCAACCAGCCCTCAGTCGCGTCTGACGAGCTACCCAGCTTGTTTCATCTGACACGAAGTGCTCGTCTGCCTGGCCGAGGCACAGGCGGGAGGTGGGATTCCTCGTTGCCCTGCATGGAGCCACCGGAGATGCCAGGAGCTCTCAACTGCACCTGGATTTGGCCCAGAAGCGCCTGGCTCTGCAGACACTGCAGRCACCCCGAGGACTGATCTGCCTGGTGCAGGACAGAAACGCAGGCGTTGCGTTTGGTTTGTTGGGAAGCTGGGCTATAAATGGCATGGGCCCGCGCAAACACAGGAAAGCGCCATGCGAACCGGCCCTCGGAGACTTGGCTTCCGAGCCATTCCAGCCGCCGCGCCAGGCACTGAACAACCAGCAGCAAAGCGTTGCTCTCATGGCACGAGCTGCAGTGACCAGAGCAGAGCTTTCCGAGGATCTGCTCCTTCGAGCTTTGCAGCTGGTGGCAGCGCCGCAGCCTCCCTCACTGGGCTGCAGCCTTCAGAACATGGACCTTCATGACCAAATTGTGTCTCTGCGGGAAACAAGGTGGCACCAAGCGGGCAAGTTCAAGAGGAGCCACCAACAAGGCACTGGCAGCCTATGCACCACATTGCCCAACCAGTCTTGGCATCACAAGAGAGCACTCCTAAGCTCAGCCCATGTTTCCATCCCCCCAGCTTGGCCCCTTCCCTCTGCCTTGCTCTGCCTCTGCCCTGGTCTAATGTCACCATCATCATCTYCCCGCGGTGCTGGCTGCAATTACGGCCGCCTGGCCGCAGCACCATCACCAATCCACAGCCCTTCGATCCTGCTTCTGCCTTTGGAGCCTGCAGCCCCCTCCTCACATCTGCTGCTCTTTCACCAGCCCCGCTTCACCAGTAGCCGTGGCAGGCTCTGCCCTCACTTTTTCCAGCCAGGGCACCCTGCCCCAGCCCTGCTCTGCGGGTGTCGATGGGGAGCCTCACTTGCTTCCCCATTCGATCATCGCGGCGCTGCTGCGGTGCGCTGCGCTCCGCCGCCTTGCAGAGCCCAGCAGAAGCTGCACTGCAGGTGCCTTTAACAAGAGGGAATTGCCCTTAATCCTTTCTTTCCTTTCTCTCCCCCCACCCTTTAATTTATTACATCTTTTTTCTAACAGCTTTCCCAGAAAAGGCAGCCCCAGCCCCTGCCTTGTGCCACCTGCATGCTAATTTACAGCTCAATCCGAGCTGCATCCTCATGCCTTCCCTTTCTGAGCCCTTTTGGCCACCTCTTCTACAGGGAGGCTTGGAGGAGCAGAGGAGAATACGCAGGTGACTCGGTGCTGAGGATCTCATCTGCTTGCTGGATTGCTAAGAACTCGACCAAATAAGCTCCTCTTGGGGCAATGAAGCTGCCATGAAGGCACCATCTGACAGGCTAGCTCCCGTTTGCTCCTTGTGCGAGGATGAGGAGGAAGCTGTGCGGTGCCGSGGCCCCATGCAGGAACGTCCCTGCTCGGGCATGCTCGGGTCTCCTGCAAAACACCCACCTTGTCTGCAGCATGCCGTGGGGCAGGAGCGCGAGAYGGGAGCGGACACCCCCCACAACAGGTCCAGCCTCCATGCGAGCCACTGCCAGCCGGGCCTGAGCCCCGGCTCTGCACTCGGCGCTGGCCTTAGAGGGGGAGCAGAGGGAGGCACGGAGCACTCGCAGCGACCCGAGCATAACGTTAGTGCTGGCCCCAGGGCAGCAGGGTCTCGTCTACTCCCACGCGCCGCCCTATGCCGGTACGCTCCCCAGCTGGAATGTGGGAGGCTGAGGTGCGATTTACGGAGGGGCAGTGGCCTGGCGGGAAGAGCGGAGCTGCGAGGAGCATTCACTGTCACCGTGCTGTGTAAAGAGGAGGACAGCTCCTCCACGGTCACATTTCTGGAGCCTCTGTCAACTCAGGAGGTTGGAGCCCAAGCGGAGCCGCTGGCTCTGCCCAGAGAAATCCAATCACCCGCCCGGCCCATGGGGCTCCCTCCCAAGCCCTGCCTGGCCGCGTGGAGAACAAGGAGACCTTTGGTGGCGCMTCCTCCCACGCGGCGCGGGGCCACGGGCACTGCCCAGCTGCACCAYGAGAAGGAAGAAGTCACAGGCACTCTAAAGAGACACGGCCTGCAGGGGCTTTATCCCCGCCGGGCAAGCCGCGCTCGACCAGCCGGTAGGTGCGAGTGCTCTGCCGGCTCCTGCCCTCCGCCGAATGCAGCGGGGAGGCCGGGGGTGACGGGGCCGTGTCAGCAAGCGTCACATCCCGCCGCGCCCGCCAGCCCCGAGCCCCAGAACAGCCTCAGAGCGGCAGCTCCGCGTGTCCCCGGGAGAAGCTCTGCAGAGCGTGGCCCRATTCCCACCAGCACGCTCCCGGACCGCCTCCGGACCACGGCCGGTGCCAGTGAAGGCCRGGCTGGGTGATCTCTCGAGGTCCCTGCCAACCTCAGCCATCCTGCGGAGTCTCCTCCCTGCCGAGCAGGGCGTTTGTGCGGGGCCCTGCAGCCCCRAGCGCTCCAACCTGCCGCCTTCTCAGGCGGCTCTTTACTGCCAGCCTGTTTCTGCGGCAGAACGCGCGTCCCCCTCCAGACAGGCCGCCAGCCCAGCACCCTGCTCTGCCAACGAGCAGCCAACCGCGCACACGCCGGGCGACGTTTCCCTTTCTAGCCCTGCCATTAAACGAGCCTGGGAGAAGCCAGGCTGTGTGCTGGCTCCGTCTCCTTGGAGAGCATGAAAATCCTCCAGGGCCGAGTGCGCCRCAGACCTGGGTAAAAGGGGGAAGCTTCGCCTGCTGGCGATGGAAAGGAAGGCGCCGCGCCTGCCGCCGGCTCCTCCTGAGCGTCTCAGCGAGCTCGTGTCCTCGCTGCTCCACAGCATCCCCCTGCCAAACCTCCCACGGACGCCTTGCAGAGGAAAAGAGAGTGCAAAGGATTCACGCTCCGGTTTTCAAGTTCTGCAGGGCTTTCACAGTATTTCCCGTACAACCTCGTTGGATTTTTTTTTTGGATCTCATCTCTTTGCTTCCTACAGGATAATTATACGGGCTCCCGAAGGGGCACCGTGGTTTCTGAGGGACTCCATAAATCAAATTAGTAGAGGCTCGCTCAGGTGAGAACCTTGGCTACTGATTCCTCTAGCCGAGGGGAACACCCAAGGAAAGGAAAGCCAARGGAAGCTGGGCCTGCCCCATCACTGAGCCGAGGGCCTTGGGTCAACTAGGAACAGATTTGGGGGMAGCAGTCCAGCTAAAATGCAAATTTGCCAAATTTGTTTAAATCAAAATAAAATGTCTTCTTTTGCTTTCAAGTCATTTAACAGTCTTGTTTAACCTTTCTCCCTTCTAACTGAAAACATCCRTTTCCAAGCAAGAAATTGAAAAGCTTCATTGAGAAGATGTCAAAAAGAAAGGTTTTAGCATTTCCAAAATGACACATTTCATTCTGGCATTTCCAATGAAATGCCTGGACATTAAAAATAAATTAATTCCCCTTGGGGGTTTGCAACGTGTCTAGTTGCCAAATCCAACTTMACTTTATGAATAGTCTGATCTTTCCAAAATTCAACTTCTGAGGGAATTTCCCCTCACTGAGGAACTTCAGCTCAGCTCCAGCCCTGACTAGGACGGGGAGATCCCACCAGTTCTGCCTTCCCTGCCCTTGTACAGGTTTGTCTTGACATCCTTTAGACTTGATCTCCAGCCAAGATCTCAAGCCTGGAAACCTTTACACCTCGTGAAAATACCACACGTGAAGAGAATGGCTTTGCCTGTGACCTGACAGCAGCCTCTCAAATTATTTTAATGTGCGCTTTGCTCTTAATATACTGCTGTCATTCACAGGGATTAATGGTTTTTATTAATCTCCTGAGTTGAAGGCATGGGGGAAAAGCATCTCCCCCTGCGCAAAGCAGAGGGAACATTATTTATTTGCAAGCACTAACACGTAATAAAAACTACTTCTCAGCACTCTCTCCTCACATACACAGAGGACCATGTCAAGCCCTGAGTGATTTGCAAGGCTTTGGAGGCAGGACAGAGACAGAGCAGCAATGACAACCAAGGGTATCGTCCCGAAGCGCTCTCCAGATGAGTGATGCTCRTGCTGGCGGGCACCTGCGTGACCAAGAGCCACGGTGAAGGGCTCAGAGAACACGATAGCGGTCGCACACAAAGTCRGTTTGCCCTAGCAAGCCAGGGAATACTATGGGCTACCTCGCAGGGTCACAGGGTCCACCAAGAACTGGGGCTGAGCTTCTAGAAGCTCCTCTGCTGCCCGGGCTCAGGCCAGCCAGGACAGGCAGCTGCAAGGGGAAAGCTGGAGCATTAGGTGTTAAACTGTCCCCGTCCTGGCGTGACTTCAGTGGGGTGACCGACGGAGGAACGTGCTCTGAGCGAGTCGGGCAAGGACAGGAGAATCCATCCTCAGGAGCCGTCGGCAAGGTACCAAGCCCTGGCAGCGGCGGGAGATGTAAACGCACGGTGCCCATGGCTAGGGGCACGTCACCCRCGTGCCTGCTCCGAGGGGAGGCTTTCCCCGCGGCGTCCCCGAGTTCGGAGGCAGGGCTTCTCAACACCCAAATCTGCACCGAGTCAGGGTGCTTTGTGCCAGCAGCAAAGCTGGGAAAAAYGCACATGACAGACAACAACCTTCCCCCCTCACAGCCTTCTAAGGAAAGATCCAAGCAAGCACCAAAATATCCTTGTCMCCTACACCAAGACCCTGAGCGGGGCCACAGAAGGCCTGAAATCCTGACCCCTCCAGAGGGGTTTGCCCTGAGCTGAACGCTGAAGAATCAGGGCCGTGTTTCGCAGGCTGCTTCCCAGCAAGGCGCCTGCAGGCCGGGGGCTCCGCTCCGTCCTTTGACTCGCTCCTCGAGCGAGTGCAGCCCTTTCTTGCAGGCGAGCCCACGTGAGACGCGGGCCAGCTCGGCGCCGCGCCACCTGCGCTCCCTTTGTCCGCCACAAGAAAAGGCACCCGGGCACGGACACAGCGGGGAGAAAACACAGAACGAGACTAAGCACCGGGGCTTTTAATGACACAGCTGCAAAAAAAGAAATAATGCACTAAAGGGACATGGATCTGTATCTCCTTTCCCTCTCCTGGCGTYCTTTCTCTGGATCCTTCTCCATCGCTACTTTTTGAGGTTAAGGCCAGGAGAAGAATAAGTCTCCCTGCATTCAGGCTTTTCACCATTTTCTCTGTTTATTCCTGTATTTAGTCCATGCCCTTCTGTAGATTTTTAACTTCCAATTGCTGAAGCTCAGCCAACAGCCCTTGCTAAATGAAAGGGCTCTGCAGGGAAGCGGGCCGCTCACCTGCTGAACCAGGAACAAGAGAAAACAAAGAGCAACCTCACGGGAAATACACAGCAACTGGGAGCAGAGCCTCGTGGGACCATATCCTGGGAAAGCTGTTCCTTTGCCCCRACCGCTGGTTCGGAGCTAGGTCTGGGCTTTTTGTCAACAAGAATCCTCCAAGTGAAATGCCCAGGCAGGAGAAAGGTGCAGGTCCCGAGCACGGCCGGGGAGTCGGCACCGACTCGATGCAGTAGCGCAGGCACTGCGGGATTCGGGTGCAGCTTCGGGCAAGATGCAAGGAGAGGGTCCCACTCCCTCAGCAYCATCTAAGGCTCCTTGACCCCTTCCTGCAAGAGCAAGTAACCAGTCGTGTCGACTGGCACAGCTAGTAATTTTAATAAYGATTTTGCCCCTTCCTTGTCACTTCAGATGACCGGACTGTTCTCCCTGGCATATTATTGCGCACGGTGTTTCCTCACATAAATATTACGCTGTTTTCGGAGAGATGACCCACGTGAACAGCGACTACCTGCAGAACTGCTCAGCGACCCCCTCGGCCGCTCCGGCACTGYCCCTTCTTACAATAAACACCCCGGGCATTTGGGAAGGGGCCCCTGGACACACGAACCAGGAGCCATTCTGAGACTCAAGGTTTCTGTACAAACGTCTCTTTCCTAAGCCGCATCTGTGAAGATTTCACCCAAAGAGCGACAGGCCACGGAGGAAAATAGAGTACAAATGGACTCTAATAGGGCAGTTGGCTGTTGCATTAGTATTAACCCACTCAGCAGCTAAACTGTGGCACTGATGTGAGGCTCAAGAAAACTCTCTCTCTCCCTTTGTATCCAGGAAAGGTCTGCAGTAATTTGCATCCAAACAAATGTGTTTTGTGAATAATGGGACCCTGCACAGGAATATAATTTTATTATCTCATTCAAGCAATTTTTAGCCAAATTGTGCTTCTTCTTTGAAGAGCTGCCATCAGCAAGGAGAGACTGTTCAGAACGGCGTATGCAACAGAAATGCACATTTTGGCTCCTGTGACCCCGGGGTTTTATCATTAATTTCCAAAATCTCTGCTGTCTGTCAGAACAGTGCTTCTCCTTTAACAAAGCCCATCACTGTCACTCGAAATATCCCGTTTGGGTCTTACTGGAGAGGAATTAGCAGGTTGAGATGCTCGGGTATAAACGAGTACTGACACTCGGGCATGAGGGACGTGGCACACACAGCCTGGCACAGTGACGAGCGCTCGCCAAGCACGGGGTATCTCGCTGGGCTCAGCAACGAAGGAGGATAAATACATACAGGGTGGATATCAKAAACGTTCCTGTCAAGGAAAGCAGATGGATTAACTGAAAGAAAGAAACAAAAGTGCTGATGTCCCAGCTCACTGCTGCTACAAGCGGGTGCCAGCCCCAACACACACCCAAGATGACATTCCCATCACTTCTCTGCAGGATTATTGCTGGGGGAAATACTGAGCACACAATACGGTGTAAGGAAGAGCATTTCCATCACCTCACACAGCAACAGACTTCAGCAGGAAAAACAGCTACTAAAACTAAGGCGAGATAGCGTGAGGACAGACAGYGTGGTCAACAGGAACACAAACAAACAAACGTCTCGGGTCCATCGCTTTCCCTCCTTTCTTCTCTTCATCTTTCTGCCCAACTCAGCTTTCCAAGGCAAACTCTTCAAGACAGCGACTGCATTTTGCTCTTTGTGGAGCACCCCGTGCCCTGAGCCTCTTTGGAGCCCAGCAGGGTCCAAGTCCTAAGGCCAGCGAGGAGCTTAGGCTCCTGTGTGCTGCCTCCGTCCCACCCGACACCCAAGAGCAGCTTTTCTCTGCTGCACACTGAGCCTGTGTCTCATGCTGTTCAATGCAACTCAGTTGTGTTATCATCACAAGCACTGGCACAAGCAAAGCGTAACGAAAAGAAAGCGGCAGCGACACAAGAGAGAGGCCCCCTCCAGCTTGGACTCGAGCAGCGCCGCTCGGTCGCTCCCAGAGCGGCGCTGGGGGTACCCCCCGGCGCAGGAACAGACGTGCTCAGCAGCACCGTGCTGGAGTCTAGGGCGAAATACATCGCCCTGGCGCAAGCAACTACTTCACAACCTGCTTAAGAAGCATTAAGGCCCAGGAGCAGCATGTTAGCTGGCCTGTCCCAGCACCAATGCAGTAACAGACCTGCAAGGAGACTTCAGCTGTGTGTGATGTTTGACGCAGCTTTAAGACTCAGGCAGCAACGTCCCCTGACGGCTCCTGCCAATCCACCTGGGCACATTTGTTCTTGCACCGACCAAGGGATCTGGACGTAAGGCAGCCTGGTTCCTGGATCCTTCAGGAACCCCTGCCCCACGGCAGGGACGAGCTGGCAGCATGATTTAGAGGAGCTGAACCTCGGCCCTACCAGCACAGCGTGCGGCGCTGTCACGGCACCCTTCGGGTCTCATGGCTACTAAATTTACTGGAAAGCTCGAGCGAAGCTGCCCTTCCCAGCAATAAAACCCTTCTCTAACGCCACCACTGGAGACCCCACTCCCACATCAATTCAGAGGCTGCCCATTACCTATTAATTAGAGGACACGGTTATGCAAATAATGAAAATTAATTAAGCCCTCACTTATTAATCTGAAACAGTCTTTCCGGCTCTTCTCAAATACACCCCAGGCAAGTGGCTATAATTTTTTTAATCATAAAAGTGACAACTTATGAGCTGCCGATTCCTTTAAAGGATGTCTTTAATATCAAAATAAAATAACATGAAACAGCCCTGCCYCCCAAGCGGGCCAAGAGCAACGTGGTGTTAGCTCAGTCTCCTCCAGCCTTCTCAGTCCAGGAGGAGGAGGTTTGTACAGAAATGACTTCTGCACACATGACATTTGGTGCCACTGCAGAAGGTGACTTACCAAAGTCCAGCAGGACCAAAAAATCCCCACAGGGACACTGCCCAGGGACACCCCCTGCTCAAGGGGAGGAGACCAGGGTGAATCCTGACGCACTGTGGGGTATTGGGATGCGCAGAKCTGGTCACTCCCCCGTGTCCCTCCCGCTGAGCCTGCAGGGACTGATGCCTCCGGGCTCCGGGACATCTCAGGCACATTCCTGCCACYGAGAGTGATGCCAAGGAGAAGAAGCAGGGACGGCTGGGGGCTCCGCTTCGTTTTGCCACGTGCATTTTTGCTCGCTTGTTTGTTTTCCTTTTTAAAGCCATGACAACCTAACAAATGCACTTGTTTTCAAAATTTTCTGACGGTTTCTTCATTAAAGCTAATTGCTCTTAATCATCACCAGCGCCAGGTGCTTGGGYGTATTGCTAAGGCTCCTTCCAGGCAGGACTCGCCCCAGTCTAAGATCCCRTCTCACTGCCTGAATGCCGGGATAGGACCTGGAAGCCCAAGTGGACAGTGTGCTGGTTTGCAGGTTGGATGGTGCAACCTGGGCAGGTCAGTGACCAGTTCCAGGTRTCAGGAGGAAACGAGGACTCAGAGTACATGCAGGAGCCAAGAGCACAGCAAATACACACAAATCTTCCCAACAAGTGATCATATTTTGAACTGAAAGCCTCCTATGCATGCAAGTTCACGGTCTCATTTCTGCTCACATCATTTTAATATTAGAATAAGCATGCAGTTCCAACAGGAAAGGTCACCTTGGGATACAGCTTAAAGAAAGGACCTTGCAAGACATCAGGTGTCCAGGTACGCTCCCRACAATCCAGTCTGCAGCGTCTGGAGCAATGCTCAGTGAGGACCATTGGAAGCCCGGCCTGCCCGGCTTCCCAGATGGAAAGAGCGGCTCCTCCCGAAGATCCCGGGGCCGGAGGCGCAGGGACACTGACAGGAGGAGAGGCAGCACTGAGCGCCTCAGCTCAGCCCTCGTGCGGAAGGCCACGTCTCGCCTGAGACGCGCTGCTGACGGTGCTGACGTGCCGTGGCGGCACGGGAGTTGACTCAGCAAGGTCTAAGGTTGGGCAGGGGTCAGGGGGAAGAGGAAGAACTAAACAGRAGAGGGGGACCAAAGACCTGCCGTTACGGGGTTCACATCTGTCACCCCATCCCCGCTGCTAAAACGTCCCCCTGCAGGTGACCGGCCCATGGCAGAGCCGCCGTAAGTGCCTCCCTCTTCTTTCTGCTGTGCTCACGCACCTGCTCTTACCGTCCCTACGCAGCAAGRGCTCCTTGTAGGGAACACGGCGCTGCCGAGGCAGTGTCCAGGGATGCAGCATCTCGCGGCCCTCGCTCGGCGGGGCTTTGCCTGGTGCCCAGAGGTGCCGCGCAGCACCGAGGCGGGTGGAAACACCCCGTCACGCTCATGCCGAGACAGTTCCATGAGCAGCCCCGGGCGCGCTCAGCTCCTGCTCTCCCCATGTTCATCCTGTGGCAGTGCCAGGGCTGGCTGCGCCCGGCCGGCACCGCTGCCCATCAGCCGCCGGAGTGACGGATGGATGCGAGGCGCCCGGCTCTGCAGCTCCCGCCATGACTCAGAGCAGCCTGGGAACTACACTTGGAATAAGTGATTGAAAACACTGACGACTSCTCCATTCCCGTGCCTGGGTGATGCTCCCAGCAGCACTGAGCACGGCTGCACCCTTGCAAATGACAGCAGGATTAGGACTGTTGCCTGGTGAGGATGACTCGCACCACACAAAATGCCAGCAGGACTGAAAGCTGCAGTTCCATGCACTGTCCTAAGCTGGGACAAAGCCTCGCTTGGAGAAACCACTGGTGGGAGGAAAAGTATCCAGGCTGCTTTTAATGATGCCCTGACCTTCAGTGCCCAGGCACTTCCTGCTCATAGCTGTGAAAACTCCTCCTCAGACACTGGCCTCTTCCAGGGTGACCTTTGTAGGCAACTGCTGCTTGCAGAAATGCTCACAGGCCTTGCAGGCGACTCACAACAGAGCTGCCTGGACCCCTGCTAATGCTTATGGCTATCGCAAGCATTAAAATATGCAGCTTGGGTTTCCCTGACAGGGAGTGAATTCTCAGGGAAAGAAGGAAACAGGATCTCGGTGGAGGAAATGGGCAGCAGAGGAAGGATTTAAATAGGAAGGGAGGAGGGCTTAGAATAAAAGCAAAATTAAAAAATAAGTAGCTTGGAAGAGCCTGCAAAACCCACTTGGGAATCTGGCCAGAGCACAGCCCCSTTATGCCTTGGCACTTGCCACAAACCACATTGGAGGCCCAGAAAGGCYGACAAGCAGCCCGGGGGTCACCTCACCAGAGCGGTGGGTAAGGGAGGAGCAGCTGGAGCACCTGTATACTGTCTGTCCACAACAGAAACCGTGCCCTGACCCGAGGTTAATAAATATAAGCAGCTACGTGCTGTGGTGGCGCAGGATTGAACACCTCCGTTCCCCATCCAGGGACAGGCTAACMCTGGAGCATCAGGCGGACCCACACAGAGCCAGCCCTGGGACACCAGCACACGGACCYGTCACCCTCAGAACTCCCTCCCGAGCTGCCACCCACCCTGCACACTCCCTCACGCGACCCGAGCAAAGTCCCGCGCTGCAGCCATGCTAGGACACGTCCCGAGCTTCTTTTCCAGGTAGATGTTTGTCATTCTAGAGGCTGCGAGAGCAGAAATTCACAGCGGAGGCAGCAAACGTGCTGTGATTAATGAGCATAGCGACCATCTGCAAGKGGTGGGGGGCAAATTCCCCAGTATTTTTTCTTCTGAGAAGTCTCAATCCATCTGAGCATTGCTCTTCCAGGTGCATAAAACTTCTCAAAGCTTGGAGGGAAGGTATTATTTCCACTTACCCTTGTGCTTACTTAACCCTAAGTGCATGCGCAATTCAACATGGGACTAATGCACAAGCTCCAAACGCAAGCACCACATCCGCAGGGCTCCCAGCCCTTGCTCAGATACCTACAGAAATCAGGTTGGGAGTATTAACAGCTCTGTACTTCTTGGTCTAAGCGACTCGGCCTAGGTCGCACACGGAGCTGAGCTGAAGGTGTCAAAAACAAACCTCTCCTCTTGGTTTTAGCCAGCACACTAGGTGAGCACAGGCAAACGCTGGTTACCCTCTGAGTCACACACAGGCCTTGCCCAGAGCTCCAGCAGATTAAAACAAACTGCAAGTGCTATGCAAGTCGGGGGGCATGCAAATTCCCTGTGAAATGCGGCTTTGGATAACCAGGAGCTCCAGGGCTGAGGTTAGATGGCTGCCGAGCASCTACTCTCACTCCCACGTCATGGAGCTCGTTCTGCTCATGGTCCCGACGCGCTGTGGACACCACCAGCTGCACAGTCTGGGCCCCTAGGCAGCAGTTTCACCGTGATCGGGAGCCGCAGGGCGAGAGCYTTGGTGGCCAGACAAGGTGTGCGGCTCCGGGCGGCCCTGCTCACCCTCAAGCGCGACATTGGCGCCACGCGCAGCCGGGCTCAAGGCGCTTGCACCCGCGGGTTTGTGTCCTTGCCCGGCTCCCTCCCGCATCCCGCGGGCGCACGGCTGGTCTCAGAGCATCCCCAAGCGCATCCTGGCACCAGGATCTGCACTCTGGGCTAGGACYAGGCTCCTGCCCACCTACCTGGGTGCACTACCCACCAGGAATCAGGATCATGACTTGCTATCACGTTAAAGCAAAAGCTGCTTCTGCTRAACTTCCATGTGGTTTTAAATCAAATAGGTTTGTTGAGACAGCTGCAACACAAGAGACAGCAGCGGAAACCATCTGCAGGAAAAGGGCAARGAAGAAGCTAATAAAATTTCCCAGAAATGGGGGCTAGATCCTACTGCCACTGAAGTGCCTGCATTCCCACGGGAGCTCCCGACAGCTTCCGAAAGGCAGGATCYGCTCGGCACGCCGCGGGAGCACAGTCATAGAAATACGAAGCCTAGTTGAGTGGCACAGGGCATGACGTTTACCAACAGGATGTAACTGCACCCCCTAAATGAGCACCTCCCGAACGAGCCCTAACCCTAACCCTAACCCTAACTCTAGGGCACCTCCCGAATGAGTGGCACAAGCGGCAGCACGCAGAGAGCCACAGACGCTGGCTGAGACACAGAGCTCCAGAGCGATCTCGGTACAGCCATGCGTTTCTCCTGGCGTGGTTCCTGCAAAGATTGTCATGGGGCTGCACAAGGGCATTGTGGAGAGAAAAATCCAGGCCAGCCTCCAGCTAGGAAAGGCTCCGCTGGACCACCCCAGCACCAGCCAAGGACCTGCCTGGATCCTTCTGCCAAGCTGCAGGGCTGCCCTGGCTCTGCCCTCACACACGTGACCTTCCTGTCACATCTCCGTCAGGTCATTCCACATGCTGGGGCACCCGAGACCACGACACCGATTGCAGTGCTCGGCATCTCATGACAGAGAGCAGAGCTGGAGCGGCTTCCCGCAAATGGAGCCGGCACAGGCGGCACCCAGAGCACCCAGAAACGCAGTCTCAACTCCCCACATCCTCTCATCACCTAAACCTCCCACCCAGCCCACACGCAGGGTCCGCAGGCCTTCATGGCTCCTCTCCAGGGCCTTCGTCTCGGCACGTTTAATGCCACATCCTGCAGGCTTCAATCTTGTTGCCTCAAAGACAGTAGTTGAAGCACCCAGGAGGGGGCCCAGGAGCAGGACACAGAGCCTGCCTGCAATGTCACACGCTGCTACGCTCAGAGCATCCCACCTTCCACACTAGCCAAAGGAAACCCCTAACCTCCCCAGACACGCCAAGCGAATTAAAGGGAACGGTACCTCCTGCAGGGTGCTGCTGCTCGGCTCGGCAGGGCGGCCRTCCTGCGGAGCACATGTCAAACGGGCCAAGGGGCAGCCGTGGCGCGGCCCTCGCACCCCAACCTGCTGCTCCCAAATGCCGTGGCTTTGGCTTGGGCTTCTGCCCTCCAGAGCAGCTTTACACCCAGGTCTGGCCAGATTCACAGCGCTCAAATTCATTTAATTAAACAACCCCTCGCCACGCCCAGAGAGGCAAATCTGCATCTCGCCAGCACCTGCTGATTGGCCTAAGGAGCCTCCTGCTAATTACAAGGAGGAGGATGGCAGCAGCGACACCCTCATTAAGATAAATATTTTAACTTCCCGGTCAGTGCTGCAACTGGTGCCAGACAGAGAGATGCCTACACTGATTCAAGGCGAGAATACCTTGATGATTAATTTTTTTAAGGCCATGAACCACTAATTTCACCAAAATACGCCGCGTGTGTTTCAGGTGCAACTAGCAGTGGGTTGGGAAAAGGGCCCCCGGCTGAAGCAGAGCAGCGCACGTGTCTCCTCSCCTCGCTGCCCTCTCTCATTGCGCTATAGCAACCGGAGGACCCTGGCAACTATCCCGGCGGAGCACAGGGAGCCATGGGATGTGCGGCCAGGCACCTCGCCTGGCTCCTGCGAGGGAAGGAGGCGGCCCGGGAGGGAGGGCGAGTTGGGTGTCCTCATCCTGCCGCTTCCGAGTGCTGCCCAGCACCCCCCGGGAGCGTAAATCCTCCAGCTAGGAGGAAACTGCCCAGCAGGTTTTTTGGATGGGAGCAGGTTATCTGGATGGGTAGTTTTGGCCCATGGAAAGCACAGGGGTCCACACGCCGCTCAAATAGCGCCGTGCATGGAGAAGTAGCAGGAAAAGAAAACAGACAGAGAAAAGAGTAGCTGTCCTCCTGCAGAAGAGAGAGGGTGCGGAAACCCGAACGGGCGAGTCTCACACCAAGCCAGCTATTCAAAACTCCAGGGAGCTACAGACCGCCAGCAGCCGAGGCCAGGATCCAGACCCCGCTCCGTCCGCACTTCCTCTTGGCTTTAGTCTTCTTCTCTGGCCTGGGCTGGAAAGCACCTCCACCAAAACACCAAAGCACCCACTGAGCACGAGCACTYGCAGAAAGAAATGTCACCGTTTCCACAACAGGCACAACTCTCACCTGCTAGAAAAGGGGGCCCTCTGAGTGCCCCCACTGCTGCCGTTTCGGCGATTACAGCACTTTTTTAGCCTCCGCAGGCTGCCAGGATGAGATTCCAGGAGATTTTTTATCTTGTCGCTCTGGACTAGGAACATCCACGTTACGATGGTACCACGAAAACACAGGTGATGGAAAATGGCCCTGTCCCAAGGAGGACGGAGCTTTTGCTCCRTTTTGTTTATCTGTGGTATTAATAGAAGGGCATGGAGCATGCGATCCTTTTAGTGCCTCTGATTCCGCTTCGATTTTAGCTCTGGGGCTGGAGCTTTCTAGGAATTAAATAGCTGTGAGACACGACGTGGGTGAAACAAAATCAAGCACGGAGACTGCAACATGAAAGGCGAGCTGAAAGGATGACAGCTCTAGTTATACTGAGGGAGAAACGGCCAGGAAAGGAAATTAAAAGCAATTAAAGGGAATTAATTAAAAGGTATGCTAGAACTATGAAAGAGGAAAAACAGCTATGCAGAGTTTGCTAAATATCCCAAACTTTTAATTGTTGCACTGCAAACGGCAAGCCCTAGGGGCGCAGAAACCCCAGGGCACTTGCATCAAAAATTCCCATGACTTGACTTAACCAAATGACTTTGCCTCGAAGCCTTGACGGTGGAGACGTCCCCGAGCTTCGCCCYGGACGCGCGCAAGCAGAAGTGCATCCTGCTCTCCTCTCTGCCCCTTCGGACTCCGGGAACGGGGCTTTAAACAAAACGCTGCTGCTCTTGTCCCTGGGGTCAGCTGGATTATCCACACTGCCAAGACAGGGAATCCCGGTGCGTTTTCGCAGGCCCGACTGGGTGTTCAACTAAGTGACAGCGGCAGACACGGCACGCTGCTCTGCGCAACGACCACCCCGTCCCCAAACACGGTGGCTCCAAGCGGGTTCCCCACAAGGAAGGAACCACATAGTTCCCATGACACTKAGAACATTACTAAAAGTTACATGTCACAATTTGGAATTTTTACACATTATCTCTTTTTTAAAAAATAAATAAAGGCACAGCTAATGTGATATGGAAAAAAAAAAAAAACACTCCTTTTTGACCCAAGTTTAAGGAGGAAAGATTTTTTTTGCTTGAAAGAAAGAAATTCTTTCATGCCTTGAAGTTAATTATAACTATTTTGCCTTACACATCACTTGCTCRGGATGTTACGTGCCTTCCAAATCTCACTGGTTTATTTGATATGGAGAAAGACAGAGGTTTTAAAGTCCCGGTTGTCACAGGTCCAGCTTCCATCAGAAAGATTAATCTTGTTGGAGATGCATCCGCAGGAAGGTTTGAATCATGGCGCTGGATCTCACTGTTGGTTACAGTGTCAAGAGGCTCGCTGGCCAYAGAGCAACCAGCTGCAGAGCAACAAACCTCCCATGGCCTCACACGGAGTCAGACGGGAGCCAACGGGTATGGTGCTCTCGGAAAAGCATCGGGGATGAGGTCTCCAAAGTGTCCAAGTGCATCTTGCTTTTCTAGAACAGCAACACCCCAGGACCAAGGAGATACACCCGGAATACCTTCCAGATGATCTCCAAGGAGATCCAATCCAGACCATTTTCCCAGCTGGACATTTTGCAGCTCCTCTTTATCCTTCTTGTTATCACCTGCTCCACAGCCCTCCCTAAAAGTCTCCTTGGCTGCGGTTCCTACAGAAGCCAAGGGGGCTGATGGGCGCCCAGCCATCTCGCTCCTGCTCGCTCTGCTCCCGGCCGTCCCGCACTCCATGCTCTGCTTGTCATGGAGAGGGAAGCCCAGGCCCACGATCCTACCAGCGAACCAATCTGCTCCGGGAGACCAAGGACTGAGAGTGCCCGGGCCCGGCTCATGGCTCGGGCCACGTCTCGCTCCTGCTGTTGGGCTCAGTGTGATCCCAGCCTGATCCTGCCACTCAGACGGCTCCGAGCAACCCTGGCCTCTAATGTGGGGGTCCTGCAGCTGAGCAACTTCACTCCCTCCTTTGAAAAAGGGCAGGATTCAGCTTGCCTAGCTACAAATTAAAAGGTGGCAGCTGATTAATGACCATCCTACACTGAGAGCCCCTCACTGACCAGATACTGATAAACCTTCTCTAAACCACAGCCTCTAAGGAATTTTCCACCTCTGGCCTCCATGGAGTTTGCGGTGGCCACATTTGTTTCCTGGCAGAGACAAGTGCCAGGTTAAGCGCTTGCTGTTGCTGCTCTGGGGATTGTGCAGCTAAATAATTCAGTAGCCAGTTGCTGTTTAGCAGCATTGCTGCCCACCGTGTGGGTGGGGAATCCGCCAGCCCAGGCAAAAGGGGTCTGCAAGGAGCCTTCGTGTGGCCTGCGGACACCAACCGGAGTGTTTCTACTGTGGAAACGCAGCCAAGCTCCTCAGTAAATACTCACTGGTACTCTCCATTCAGGGTGTCCATGATGAGCTGCCCCTCAGCAAGGAAACAGCAGCTCATTTAAAGGCTACAACTGCCTCACTTCTAGCTTTGAAGCTGCTCTTCTTGGTGTGGGGCATCAGCAGAGCCCACCGGGCAGCTCAGGCTGAGCCCCATCCCCGCGGCTCTGCACAGAACCCGGCTGCCGTTTTAAAACACCCCTCCTGCTCATCCAGTGCCCGGGTTTTGTGGCTTTGAGGCTTTCCTTCGGCGCAGCTGTAAAAGGGTGTGAGAGAACTTGGAAAGGAAGCCCTGGGTGGTACAGCCAGCGGGAACAAGGAGGGCCGTGTGCCCAGCGCGGGGCATGGCCGGGCCCRCGGTGCCGCGCGGGAGGYGGCCGGGCAGGAAGGGACACCGAGCCCGGCCCTGCCTTTGTYGCGGGGCGAGACCGGAACGACCCAGGAAGGCAGGAATGGAGCGTCGCGCCCCGCCGCGCTGCCCGCCCCTCTGCACCGCTCCGCRTGCCCAGAACACACAGCAGCTGCTTCCTTTTAGCGCTGGGAACCAGGCCCATGTTTTTCTGCTCGTCTGCCCGCTGTCTCCTAACTAGAAATCCCCCCATCCCTCTCGTGCAGCTCCCCTTGCCCCGGAACGACAGCGGATCCTCCTCYGCACGCCGGTTCCTGCCCTGCCCCATCTGCCTCGGGCCAAGGGGCTCCTCTCGGTGCCCTCGCCCGCAGYAGGGCTGACCACAGCATCTCTTGCTCCCACCTGCCAAGCTCCACAGGGGCCCCTCCAAGGGTTCCCACGGCCTTGGTGACCTCTCCACCCACTGCCCCATCATCCAAACGGGTGCTCCGCCGCCTCACCAGCCGCCCAGGACTCGGCCTTCCTGCTCTGCAGAGCTAACGCTCTTCCTCCAGCCACGTCCAGGGTCTCACCTGGAGCTGTTGCTCATGTGGGGTCTCCCAAATGCCCAGCCATCCTCACAAACTCCTCCCTATCCATTTCCCCTTCCATCTCTTTTCCCTGTTGTTTCTGTATCTCACTCATTGCATTCTCCTCTTCAAAAGGCTTCAAATTCACCCCTAATTCCACAATAAAGCTCTCTCCATGTCTTGGCCACCTCTCTCTGTAGTCTCTTCGCTTATGAAAACAACCTCATGAAGAGAAGCAACGCACAAATGTCATTGTATTATGAAATAAGGCAAGAAATCCACCCTGAAACGAACTGCAATCTCTATTTCCTCACGATGATAGATGTTATTAAAAACAAAAGCCCAGAGGAGCTCAAACTAAACGTCTGTTCGTGGACACGGATCTGTGAGTCTTCTGCTGCCTCACGAGGGCAATTGAAAACGGCTCAAATAAAGAAAAAGACAGATTTGGGACTGCAGGAAGCAGCATTGAATATTACAGGCCAGATATATAGAGGGAGAATCTGTGTCCTCCAGGTGCCTTTTTAAGAAGATACTTTCTGCGGAATAAATGCAGGAAACACCCTTGCTGCCCCCAGCTCCACACTGGGGCTTCCCTCCATGGGCTGCCCTCCCATCTGCACAAAGCCCCTTTCCTGCCCGAGTCGGCACGCTGAAGCTTCAGGAACACTAATCAATGGAAACTCGTCCTCAGCGACAATTTAAAGCCAAGTGGCCAGCGGACTTCAGCACAACCAGATCAGGCAGGGAGGCAACCCCAGCTCATGGTCTTCGGTGCTAACGGAGGAGCTGGAGGGACACGAAGGCAACGGGTGCGGGTAGTGTGAGCAGCCTCGGCCCAACAGCRGGGAACTCTCTCACCACACTGGCATTCAAAGTCTCCCACTGAAATCTAGTTGCCGATACATCTCTGCCTTGGTCTAGYCCCAAACCCAGGTACTCAGAGCATCTGATGTGCAAAAAGGCATCAATCTGCAAGCAAAATCAAGCTGAGACTTCAGTCACACTGTTCTTGCTTGAGCATATCAGAGCTTTCCCTCCTTTAAAATACTTATTTTGCCTCCTCATACCCAGGAGGGAGGACAGGGCTTCTCCTTCCACTCCATGGAGATGGATTTCTGCACACAGACACCTGGCATCCCCTCAGCCCCAGTGGCTGAAGTGACACCCCCGCGCTGGGTTCGGGGTGCCGATGCTCCTGCTCGCACATCAGAGMCGGCAGCGACCGCACAGCCCGCGGCCGGGGGCAGCGTGTCCTGCAGCCCCGCGGGGCCCRGCAGCCCCGTCCTGCTGCCACCGCCTGCGCCAGCCAGCGAAGCCGCCTGCCGTCCCAGGCACGCCGCTTCCGTCGTGCTGCCAGGGCATCATTACTGAGAACCGAGACGTGCAGCTGTACCCACCGCGGCAGARGCTCCTGCTGCTCTGCTCTTTCTCATGACACAGCAGCGAGGAAGATTGAGCCCTCTGGGTTGTCTCAGTCACCTGGGTCTCYTCAGACACCGGAGTCACCAGACACACGTTAGTCACCTTGGCCACCCAAGGCACTGCCAGCCCGGGGGCTTGCGCCTCAGCCAGCGGAAAGCGCGGGGGAACCCTGGGGAGGTATCCAAAGGCTGCAAGGGAAGAGCTGCTTCGCAGTGTCTGCAATTTTGCATAGTTGGAAACACATAAAACGAGCCTCTTGCACTCATAAAAACAGCTATCTATACCTAAGAGCATGGGATAAACAGCAGTGAAACCCACAGCAAGTATTTTGGGGGTGCGCGCCGCGCCGTGCACCTCGCTTTATACCCACCACGGTGGCTGCTGAACGCCCCACAGAACACAAACACGTCCCCACTGCCACCCTGAGAGCACGTGTGACATGCAGGAGGAGGAAGAAGGCYGACCCAGGAGGCAGTAGCAGAGCTGCTTCCATCCATGCACCTGATGACAAGCAGACACTCTCCACGTGCAGCAGTGCTGTCCTGCAGCYGCATCCAGCATACGGGGAAAATGAGCACTTTGGAGCACTTCTCACACCCCACAGACCCATCACCCGCACTTTGACCACCGACTCGTTTCCCTCCAGAATTACCCAAACACTCACAGCTCAGTGAGACACATCWAAGCAATTAGCAGCTTTGTCAAGAAAAATAATGAGACCACTAGGAATGATCAGTCCTTCTTCTCCTCCCATATACAGTTTTGTCCTGCAAAATTATAGAAATCTGAAACACAGGAGATGCAGTATTAAGCTTTACATGACTAATACTTTTAAAGGACAAACTGTGGCAACATATGAAGACAACCAGGGTGATTTGTAGCTATGAAAACTTGGACTGTCTCTTATCTAACAGTCTATCTATCTGTGAAGACAAACCAGGCTCCAACAGAGATGACCCTAAAAAACCACTGCCACAACAGTAACACAGACAACCCCCTGCTATTTTGAGAGGTGAAAATGAATCACTTTCCTGTGCCTTCTGAAGGCCCCAAAGAGGCGCTTGACACTGAGGAACCTGGATTTCCAAGTGGAAGGTATACATGTAATACACATAAAACACTCTTAAAACAGTTATAAAACAAATATAACATATAGGTAATGAATGAGGGCATGGTACAACTACAGATTTTCTTGACATTTGAGATTACCTACACAAGACCACACTGCCATCACCAAGAGCAGTAACATGGGCGTGCGAGTCATATGCACGTCCAAACATCCTTATTGCACACCATCAATATTCATATATTAAGTAGACAGATGCAGACAGAGATTAGGAAACACTTTTCAAGATCATTAGGACAGCCCTGCCRCTTGTAAAGGCAAAAGCTTTAGGATGCCATGAACTGAAAGTCAAAACAGAGAATTAAGATTTACATCCGAGATCAAGCTCTGGAGCATGAAGCAATAACGGAGTTCTGGGGAGCACATGCAGCAAATTGCATGTAATGCAACTTCTTCAGACAGGCAAAGCAGGCAAGAAAGAAGTATGCAGAGATCTAGGTAGATTCCAGCCCATGACACACTCAGAGAGATTAAAAAGTCTAAGTAGCTTCTAACCAGCCATAAAGAAAAGATCCCTTTGGTCGTTAGTCCACCCTTTATTTTTCTGATATGAAGAAGCACTTCCTGGACAACACTGAGCAACTGGAACAGTTTCAAGGGCACCTCTCATGAATATCTGTTCTCTCCCTCACCAAATCATCAGGTACTTAAGTGATTTCCAGGAAAAGCACACAGCTGTGAAGGGACCACAGCAAACCGTATTCACTTCCATGGCTGGGCATGTCACTCTCTTGACCCTTCCTGCCTCTGGGATCACCAGCGTGTCCCCACTCGTGACCACAGTGGATATGAGGAAATACTGTGCATAAGTGCCTCCGTGAAATGAAAGTAAAATTATGCACCTAATTTACATGTATAATTACCATGAATTAGTATGCAATTGGCCAAGGAGACTCATTTTTTGCATGTGTGCAGTTTCTAAATTCATGCCTCATCATGGAGTGATCTCACAGCTTAATAAATGGCTTGGCTGAAGAACCATTTCCAAGTTCTGCTCTTAACCTTATTCTCCAGCTCCTCCGTGGACAAGTTTCCATCAATAAAATCAGTAAATCAGAGAGCTTTTAATAGATTCACAGGATTTTATCCAGAAAGGACGTCCACGCTGACTGAATCTCACCTCAACCCAAAGAGAAGGACCCCGTCGCCTCCACCAAGCCCACGTGCTGCAGCTGAGCTGAAGGGCGTTTCCCACGATACAACCGGTCCTGAACTCAACACGACGGAGAATTCACTGCRTCCCTAGGTAAGTATTTCAGCAGAAGAAGTTTGGACTATTCAGTTATAAGATGCAATACAAACGTGTTTGTTGCTAGCACAACAATTGCTTTGAGTGCCAAGACAGTGCCCGAGATGACAACCTCTGCCTTGGAGGCAGCACTGCTTGACAACCACTGTTCTCGCTTCTAGACTGAACTACCCTAATTCTAACCAGGGAGAAATAAGGAAAAAGCCCCTTAAGGATTCTCATTTGAAGCCCCAGTTGCAGCACTAGGAGCACGAGCCATGGTGGGAGGCAGGAGGGGACTCAACCATCCACCCTGCAGCCCCTTTGCAGGGCTGTGGGACCCAAGGRCAGGAAAACGCTCCACTTCAGAGGACGTTACCTCCCTGGAAAGCTGTCTGGGAGCTGGTGCTGGGATCCCTGTCCTGGGAGAGCCTGTATTGGCTGCCGAGCTCTGGAGTTCAGCTCGGAGGAAGCTCTTGGGATCCCTGCGGGCTGGGAGATGCTCCATGCRGGAATCGCACTGGGACTACATCCAGCATGGGGGCTGGTGGAGGAGCGAGGACGGGATCGCCCAGCAAGCAATTTCTCTCTTCGGGAGGAAGAGCGCGGGGAGGAGGGGAGGAAGAGCAAGGGGGAATGACTAAGTGCCATTAGCAGCACCCGGGTTGCCAAGCAACAGGGAGGCACCGGGAGAGCCAGAGGGAGCAGGGCCAARGCGGCAGAGGCGCCAGGGCCCGCGGGAGGTTCCGAGAGCAGCCTCGGAACTGCCCGATCCGAAACCCCCGCGGCAGCCACCACCACACTCACGTCCCACTGGCTGCTCCGGAGCACCCGGGAGCCGCTCACTGCAGCAGGCAGGAGGCGCAGGGTGGCGGCACCAGCGCTCCTGGGCACCCCGTCCTCTTATCCGGGCTGCACGGTGCCAAGCTCCGCCGTTGCGCCACGTCCCGCCAAAAAACAGCACGGAGGAAATTGGCTCAAGACTGGAAGACGGTGACTTTAATTTCCTCCTCTGCTTTTCTTTTTTTTTTTCTTGCTGATTTAATTATTTTTTTAAAKGACTTCTGCCTTTGAGCTGCAACGGGTTCATGCCGGCACCTGCGACAGGTTCTTTCAGAGCTYGGCTGTGACCTCAAAATTAATGTGTCTCCTAGAGAAAATGCAAGGCTGGAGCGGTCAGAGGAGCTGCATCTATGGGTACCGTCAGGCTCGCGGCTGTTGGGGACCCACCTTACCCGCAGTCCTGCAGGAAGGGCTGGGTGGCAGCATGGGGAAGTGACACGGAGGCGAGCAGAGCACTCCTGGGCACCTGCAACCCACCCCTGCTAATGAGAGCGCCAGAGAAATGAAAAGGAAAAATAAAATAAAATAAAATAAAATAAAATAAAATAAAATAAAATAAAATAAAATAAAATAAAATAAAATAAAATAAAATAAAATAAAA
>PTEX01000139.1:1326702-1337200 GCA_003342815.1 Eudromia elegans | reverse complement strand
AAAATAAAATGACAGAAAACCACAGCAGCAGACTCTACATTCCTTGTTTAAAGCCCTGCTTCCCTCCTTGTGCATCCTGCGTGCACAGGAACTGCGGCCGGTTTGCAGGATGCTCCAGATGGAGTCCTAGGGAGCCCTGAAAGCTCCCTTGGGGTTTCCAAGCGCTTTTGCAGCTCAGAAAAAGCTGAACATGCCAATCTCCCACCTTGTTTTCACCCAAACTGAATGCACATTTAAATCAGTTGCAGGCACTCGTTGCTGCGTGTCCAGAGCCCTGAGCAAACAAGCAGGTCTTTCACACGGGCCTTTCTTCACGAGCCAAGGCCCACTGCAGAGAAGGGGCTCCCAACAGCCCCAGCAGCTCCTGAAACCAACAGCCTGGCCAGGCGGAGGCAGCTACTCGCATGGGCGCCTAGGGCGTTGCGGGCTTCGTCCAGAATAAAGGACAAAGAACAGGAAAAAAAAAGACCTGGAAGGTAGAATGTAATAAAACTCCAGAGAGAATGCAATTTCTGACAGGGTGTGTAAATGCTAACTTAAGTAAATAGGATTTTTTTCCCCTCTTTCAAAGCTTGTTGTATGCAAAATTGAATGCAATGATAAAGGCAGAAGTATAGGCACAGATACAGACACTTGGTATTATTCACATGCAGAAAAGCTTAAGTAACGTACTACAGGGACACCTCTACATGCATGCAAGCAGGACTGCTTACAATGAAATAAAATACTCAAAATCAATAATTAACATCAAAAAAAAAAAAAAGAGAGAGAGCGATTAACATGGTCTTCTCGGTATTCCGAATGTGCGTCAGCCTTATTGGTAAACCAACGCTAAATTAGTTTACAAATTCATGTTATTTTGGGATGCATGTCATCATTATTGGTTACACTATGGGTTATATATTGGTTATTACTATTATTTAAATTACCAACCTAAACCTTGTCTATTCTGGCCTCATAATATTAATATATTAACATACTTTATCAAAGGATTCATTAATAGTCTTAAAATGGTGATAGTTAGTCAACAACTGCTGTTTGTTTCCTGCTGACAATTTCATATCTTATCTGTATGCTCTGCAACAGATTGACCAAGAAATCTTTGTCTTCCTGGGCTGAAAAGAATCATTAAAAATATCCAAAATAAATATGAGCAAAAGCCAACTTGGCGGTTGGCTGGTGTCCTGGCTATGAGCCAGGACAGGTCTGCTCTACCACCTCCTGATGCAGGTCTGCAATAGGAGGCAGGATCTGTGCCCTGCTTATCCTGAGAGGCGAAAGCTCTGGGCACAGTCACTGCAGCCGCCATCACTTCTTGTCACCAGTGCATGGGGACGAGGGGGACAAGCGGTGTTGGAGGGACACATGTGAACCTGATGGACCCCAGCAAGCCTGGAGCACCCRGAGAAGAGCCTGAGCGAGGAGCTGTGGCCTGAGGCTCCCTGCGGAGGCAGCTTAGGAGACACCTGGGGCACGGGCGTCCCAGCTGAGCTACTCTCCAGAGGCGCTCCTGGCTGTGGGAACGGTGGTGGCGGCTGCAATGGCCTCACTCAGTTCCAGGAGGAGTGAATCCAGGCCTGGAATGGCTCACAGGAGCATCTCCCCTGCAAATCCTCCTCGCGTTGCCCTCACAGCAGTCCCTGCCTCCTCCTCACGGCAAAGGGGAGCAGCATCTAGCTCTCCGGGAGTTTTGCACCTATGACTTGACAAAAGCAACTGCTTTTTGGAGTGTTTTTAATTAAAAAAATTTAGAAGACTGAGCCTYCTAGTACCAAATTCCATCCCCAAAAGAAATTCTGCCATCCAGCTAAAAACATCTGAAAAGGGCAACTCATAAAGGAATGGCTGACATGGGTAACCATCCTGGCAGACGGCAATGCAATAATAATGCTGGCTACAAATCCCCGCCGAGCAACTTAAGTGACTGTCATCCGTCATGTTTCTCCTCTCCTCTATTTAATTGACAATCAAGATGCTTAAGAGCGACAAGGAGCACCCAGAATGTTTTCTCTCACATCCTTCTCAGTGTCACAGTGATTGACTTCTGGAAGCCAAGAGAGGAAACGTAATCCCTAAACCGCAAACACTTGCAGACTTTGGTGAATCGCATCTTCCTGGACTTTAATCCCAATCTCGTTCATGATCTGTTTGAGGTCACTATGTTCTTGCTCACCTTTTTTTTTTTTTGCATTTATTTTTGAATTTTTCATCTTTTTATCTTTTCATCGCAGAGCCAGRCAGTGCAAATCCACGATGCAATTTAAGGGCTCGATGTCAGCCCTCCTGCAAAGAGATTTGTATTTAGCTGTTGCAAACAGCCTCCTGGTTGTGTYCCTGGGCTGAGGAAGGACATGTCCTGCGGAAGTGCTTGTCTCTGTAGTGCTCARCTGCCAATGAGCTTGATGCCCCCAGATCTGTTAATACTGATTTGGATAGTCCCTCAGATTTGGTCAGGTCTGCTAAAGTCTGTGTTTTACTCTAGGCAAAGCTTGGAAAAGGGGGAAGGTCAAAGCCAATAAATTAGTAAATTGAAAGATCAGTCTGGCTTGAAGTAAAAAAACAAAAAACAAAAAACCTTTAAATAAATACATTTTTCTCTTCCTTCCCTCATTCCTCCTCCACTGYATATTCCTAAACCTGGTGCAATGCCCAGTTTTAAGCAGCACTTCAGGAACACAGGTAGACGTCATTGTCTGAACRGAGGAAAATCTAGAGCCCATGAGACCCCAGATCTCATGAAGATGATGCTGGTCCTTCAAGAAGAAAGGGCAGTCTGGGAGACACCACTTTTCTCTGCAAATCAGTGCCCAGCAAGGTTGGGCAGCCTTTCTAGAGCACCCTKCACCCCAGCACCCAAAACACCCAATGTTCCTCTGAGGTAGCAGCCTTGAGACAAGTCAAAAACAGCTTTTCTTTGCGCTCTGGCAAACAACAAAATCCCCGYGACATGTTCAGAGGAGGTGGATTTTCACCAGGGTGTCCTGGCCAGGTTTCAGTGGGAAAAATGTGTTGAAACAAATTTTCCCTTTGCTGTCAAATGGAAGCAGTTATTCTGTACTCCAGGTCCTGCAGTGCTGCATAGATCTGTTATTATATAGTTATGTTATATGTTATTATATAGTTATTATAYAGTTGCTGCTGCCTTTAGGCCTGAGGAGAGCTACCCTGCAGTGCCAGAACAGCACTTCATGTGCACGTGAAAGTTTATAGAACATTTGGGTATCRTTTCTGATGAACAGTCCTGCCTAAACGTAAGCTCTTCAACCCACTGACCTGTCAAACGCTGTTTTTTCCCTCATTTATTCATATTGCAGCTATGCATTCAGGTGCTGACCATGACCAAGCCTGTGAAGCCCCAAGACGCATCCAAGAGCAGCCGCGGATGTTGCTCAGGCTCCCTGGGAACTCCCTGGTGCTGCAGTTCCAGAGCCAGTTCCAGGCTCTCCTCCCTGCCACGGGGAGCASGGAGTTTCATGATGCCCTTTGAAGTCCTCCTCCTCACGGCTGCTCTTCCACAGCAACTCCCTTTGCTCCCGGGGATACATGGGGAGGAATTGGAGCCTGCTTCCTCCYGCCCAAAAACACAAACTCATTTTCCTTCAGACCCACCAGGTTAGGTAAATTAGCCTCCGTAGAGCCTTCCAGTTACGATAACRGAGAGCAAAGATCTAATCAAACAAATGAGCTAAAACAGATTTGTAAGAGCGKGAAGGTTCTTTCTTAAAGCTGGTCACAATGAGATTAAAAGCAAGCTAAAACCAAGATCCTTTTTCACCGGAGAGCAGGAAAATGAGTGGCATGGAACCAGCAGAGCTTAAAATACACGGCAGGGCACTCCCTTCCCTCCAAACACACCTGCCACTTTCTGCCCCCCCTCTCTCCCACATCCTCCCTGGAAAGGCTGGATTCATTCATTGCAGAACCGAAATATTTCCTTTTTTATTCTAATATTTCCTGTGTGGAGCCTTCCCCCCTTTTTTTTTTTTTTTTAATAGCCAACCCATCTGGGAGAAGGGAGGGGAAAGGAAGCCCCAGAGCTTTCCAGACACAATAATAAAATTTAAAAAAAAAAGAGAAAGAAATAAAGTATGCTGTTTGAGTAAAAACAAAAAGCATAAACAAACAAAGCATGTACCCAAAATAATGACTCTGGGGAAACCGGCCAAGAAAATTGTATAAGCTTCTGGAGTGTCACACATCCCTCATTCACACTTCTGTGAGAAGGGAACAGAAAGTTCTCGGTGCCGAGGGGCGCGTGTTGCTGCGGTTGAGCCGCCGGCTGGGACAGCGCCGCGTGGATGGCACTGCTATTCCCAGCTCTGCCGGCCCCCGGAGTCGCCTGGGACACGCCAGGGAGGCGAAGGGTTTAAAAAATGGGTGCCAGGAGCTGGGCTTTGAAACCTATATTTAAGCACCTAAGTATACGGAGTGAGATTTTCCTGCATACCGAGCGCTTCCGACGGGCGGCAGCTTGGACACCTCGGCGTTCAGCCGGTCCGAAAGGGAAGCCACATATTTTTAGAGRGCTAAATGCGTTGGCAGGCACCTGGCTCTGGGAATTGTTAGGGCCTGGTGTGGGCAAGTGGCTGCGAGTGYCTTGGAGCAGCAGCCTGTGAAGTGTGGCCAAAATTCAGGTCTCTCCTAGCACAGATTGCACAGGAGCAGCGAGAGCAGCTGCAGGGTTGGGCTACGGCCGCAGCACCAGCTCYGAGCAGCCAGAACTGCCTTAAGAGYTYATTTTAGRGCTTTTTTCTTMRCGACATGTTTTTCAACCTGCAGGAGACACCACATCGCATATTCACGCTTTTCTCCAGGACGAAAGTTTGCAGCATTTTGGGAGCAGGCCCAGTTTCGCACTTCTTCCCCACTCCAGGACCTGGAGCTCCTCAAAAGACCACGTGAAGCTCAGCCACAACCAAATGCCCTGGTAGCACGGACCCAGCACATGCTGAGCTGCTCCAGCGGCCGCACGTGAGCCCGAAATCCGGCGGGCAGATCCTGCTGTCCCCAAATGTTCCAGCTCCTGCACCCACCAGGGCCCCGCCAGGAAGGTTGCTGAGCCYGGTTCCTCACACAGGTTCCTCACACAGCAGCCCAAAGCAGCCCGTTTTATCCGTCTCACCCTACACACAACAGCGTTCCCGGCTTCTGCAGCTTCCCAGCTCTCTGAACAACATAGTTTTCCATCTCTTCAGAAATGAATTTTGCCCATTATTTTCTATATATCTGAAAGATAAGGCTTCAAGGACTGCCCAGGATCTCAGCACCTAGGCAAGGTCTTCCAGAGATGCCAGCGAGTCCCTAAGGAATTCTGCTTCCTCCCTGGCTGCACTTTGAGGCCCAGGAGCACCTCACAGCTCCAGAGCATCTTACACTCCGGCACCTCAAGTATCTTAYGAATGTTCACTACCTCAAGCTCACAAAATGAATCCGAGTTACTCTAATTAGTGGCTCTCTGCTTGCTCTCCTGTAGGGAGGTATTAATTCTCTGCCCCTGGTYTCCTCACTACTACTACTTACTCCCTCTGCAGCTGCATTTGGAAGATTTAGCAGAGCTCAGGCCTCCCTTCCCTCCTAAAAGCCCCATTCAAACACCCGGCCAGACTCTCCGCTCCCACAAGACATCCCGTTCCCAGCGCTAACCCAGGACCACGCAGATGAGGTTCTCATGAGCCTCTCCCACTGGATGGAGCCCCTGGAAAGCGGCAGGAAAGGTGGGTCCCCCTGGGGCTGGTGCACGCAGGGAGCACTCAGCCCTGCTCACAGTTATGTCTGTCTTAGTGCCAAGCTAAGCTCCTCAAGCCACGTTTGAGCACTGAACATCAGTAGGTTGCTCCCAACCCTCGCCTCTCCCAGCTCTGCACGGCAGTGTCTACTGGCTTCCAGTCTTGGAGTGAAAATGCAACCATTGAGGCTTTTGCTTTAGGTGAAAATGTTCTCCCATGTTTTYGCCTCACAAATCCCCCCAGTTTCACTCGGATTTCAAGGCTTTCTTTGCTGCTTGTTTCTTTTTGAACAAAAGGAAGCAACAATCTCAAGGCTGATCTCTTCGAACTTATAAAACAAGCTTTGTTTCCAGGCAAGGATGAAGCAGAGGCAGGAAGCAAGGCACCACCAAGGACGTTTTTCCTGATCCCAACACTGAGGGCCCATCCACAACCCCAAGTCACTTTCAGATAAAAAGGAACTTTCGCTTTTCATTTCCTTAAATGCTTGCAAAGCTCTTGCTGCTAACACACCTAGAGAKCAGTAGATGAAAATTCTAGAGCAGCAGAGATGGCCCAACTCCCACAGTCTCAGGCTTCCAAACAAGAACATTTCCTTTTAAAACCCTCCCTTTTTTGCAGTATGGCCAGGTGATATTTTGTAATAATGACAAAGTGAAGGCACATGGGGCTCAGCGCTAGAAGATGGCTAAGCTCATACCCAGAGCACGCACGGCCTTGTTCTGGGTGGGGCTGATGTCCAAGATCAGGTCTGCACAAGCAGGAATGTCAAATCCCGCTTGCAATAAACTTCCCGAGCCAGGGAAGCACTGGAAGGGCAGGAGAAGGGGTCTCTTGGAGCACGAAATATACTTCCYGAGCCAGGGAAGCACTGGAAGGGCAGGAGAAGGGGTCTCTTGGAGCAAGAAATATACTTCCCGAGCCAAGGAAGCATTGGGAGGGCAGGAGAAGGGGTCTCTTTTTCCTCCTGGAGCAAGGAAGCATTCCAGGGAGACGGTTTGCAATGGCTCTGGCAGCTCTGGAAACATCAGGGTGCAGGTGCTGCGTGAAGAATCTGGCAGATAAGACAGCAGCATGGACATGAGGCCAGCAGCAAAAGCCACGAGGATGGGCTAGAGATATGGGCGCTGCAGCAGGGGAGAAAAACGAGCGACCCTAGGCCACGCTCCCAGGCCAGGCAGGAAGGGCTCTGTGTGACCCCCAGCACGCTCAGGCACGGTGCGATGCAGAGGTCGTGTCATTTCCAGCCCCATACGCGCGCCCAGCACCAGCCATCACCTCCCTGCTTCGCCTCTTGGGACAAAGGGTGATATCGGCTCTAAATAACATGGTTTAATTTATGCTCTTGCACATACACACCGATTTGTTTCTGGGTTCCTTATTTCTCACCTTTCCAGATGTACTCAAGCTTTCCTGAGTAACCAGAAAAGGTAAAAGCTTCATATCAGAGGGGAGAGCTGCAGTTCTCAGGGATCCACTCGCTTCTAGATGCTGCAGCTTGGGTGAGGCATCAAACTTCACTACCTGCCAACAGAGCCCCAGAGCAGACATTGCAGATGGTCCCACCCAGAAGCAGCACCTTTCCCGACAACTTCATACCTGGAGATGCCGCAAGCCTTTTCTAGAAGTTGCAAACYCCCCCAACACCACATAAAGGCTGATGGCTGTAACAGGAGTGGGTATAAATAGCTGAAGTCTGTCATTTGGAGCAGTCACAGTGGAGGAGATCTATCCAGGTAATCCATCTTTCCACTCTGTTATACAGTGACACAGTAATGGCCAGCCCTGAGGGATTTCCTTGAGGAAAACTCAGCTGTTACTAAAATGGCAAGTTAACACCTACCAAGAACTCAGCTGCTGTTAGACTGAGGGACAGGCACGACAGGGAATAAAATATTACCCTCACCATTCAAATATTTTTATTTATAAAAGCACAACTAAATAAGACTTATCCTGAGGCYGCAAGCGAGGAGGCCGGGATTAAAAGAGAGAACCCTGCACACATCGATCCCTCCTTCAGCGTTCCTCCTAACAAATAGCACGGCACGGCTGTGCTGACAGGCGCCGGGGGCTGGCCGGCGAGAAGGGCACGTTGCCCGCCCTCCCAGAGGAACGGTGCACAAACCTGAGCAGAGACTCGGCCCCTTTGTACTGATTAAAAAAAAAAGGAGAAGAAAGCAAGAAAAGTTATGTAGCTAATAATGGGCTAGATTGTGCCATCAATTTCTTAGGCTTTAATGATTTCAGAGGAAGTTCAGCTTCACAATCAATAGCGCTTGGAGCACATTTAACACGCGCAGGCTCCTGCTCCAGAGCCACAATCAGGGCTGGTGCAAAGAGGAAGCAGTGCAGGGAGATTCCCCTCATTTTCGGGGGGGCACCGGGTGCTCCTGGCACCCGCTCTGGCCAGTTGTCCCCATGTCCCACCCCGCTGCCCTGTTTAGCCGGTGCAGTGCGAGCTCCCCCTCCTGTCACACAACCTGGGGCCGGCCGGGASGCGGTGGAGGCGCCAGGGCCTCTCCAAGCAGTGCGGGACTCACAAGCCGCCCGCACCGCCCCTCATCATCCTCACAGGGACGATGCCTCAGCCTCAGGGATCCCTGGCCATGCCAGACATACACAGACACGAACTAGCAGATCTGCTGCCGCCCATTGCGCTTTCACATGCCACAACCGCCTCCACTCGCAAGTCTGCAAGGGCTCCGTGGCAACTGGATGAATTAATGGGAGAAACGTCCATCAAGGACATACATAGGAAGGCCCGTGGCATAATCCATTGCAGTCTGGGGGATTTTGGGTCAAAGCTCCAGCTCACCCCATCCTAAACTCCTCCCTTGGCATCCACCGATGCACGCTCAGATGGGGACGTCCCTGTGCGCTCCCCGTCGCGGTCCCGCTTTAGCTTCCAGCAAGTGCCAACGACTCCAGCAAATGGAAAGGAAGCCCATTTGTCCTCACCCGGACCCAACCTGGGCTTCTGCCATCCCAGCACATGGCTGGGATCCACCCGCAGCCACCCCGAGATGCTGCCTTGCACCCCAAAAACCAAACCAGCCTTGCATGGCAAGTCGGGTAGCCCTTCAGCAGGCACCAAACGGGACCTCCGAGGTGGCGAAAGAAGATGAGGAGAAGAAATGGGCTCATTGCTGGTGGCAACGCGCTGCAGCAGACACCTCCCCACAACCACCAACCGGGCAGACACGAGCAGGCAGGCTGTCGTCACGAGCAGTAAAGGACGTTACAGTACGATAGAGGATGCACTGAGGCAGCTCGCATCGAGCACAGGGCCGCATGCAACCGCGTTGAGTGCCGCTGCCAGAAACTTCAGCGCGAGTTCTGCCTCAATAAAATAATAAAAATTATCACAGAGAAAAGATCTGAGAATCCACCCAAAGGTGCAGGAGAACCAGGAGTGACCACTACAGCCATCTAGCCCATGCACAACACAGCTCTGGGCTTCCTCAAACCCCGTAGCTCCCCCCCTGCAAAAGCCACCCACTGACAGCCGGGAATGATGGAAAAGCAGCTGGATCCACGGATAACTCATGCTGCAAAGGTCAGCAACCCCCACTGTTAAAAATCAGCACCTTCTCCTGAGTCTAGCCTTGCCTTCCTGCCTTGCAGCCGAGCCTCAGGGAAAAGCATTTGCGGAGAGCGGAGGGTGTAACCGTTTTTTTCCGCTAGCCGGGAGGGAGATGGACAGGATGACCTAGCACTGCTCCGCGATCTCTATTATCTGTGTGCCCGGCCACTGCAATATGTAGATTTTTTTTTTTTTTTGTGCAGCGGTGGCGATGCTTCACGTGAGAGATTTCCTGCTTCGCTCTCTAAGCCTCCAGCTCGTAATTCTTTCGCCGGTCTTTTTCATACCGCTACTTCCATGAAACCACAAGAATCAGACTAGCCTCAAAGGCGGCRGGGGGAGGAAGGTTGTTTTAATTTTTTTTCTTTAATTTTCTAATTTCTCGGCGCWTGCAGGAGGAGCCTGCACCGCGCTCCCAAGGCTCCAGTGTAACCTCTCCAGCACTAATAAACAAACCCACGAGGCTGAGGCGCTGCTGGGGCTCCRGCGGGACCGCGAGCCCGCGGGGTGCCGCTCCGGGGACGTCACCGCGAGGTGACAGCCGCACACGGGAGCACACCCCCATGCAGCCCGCGATCCCAGGGACGTGCCCGTTGATGCCAGCGCTTCACCAGCCCCCCAAGCGCAGAACGGGGGGGTCTGCCAGGGGTACTCACTCTTTTGGATGGGAGGCACCGCGGGTTCGCCGGTAAGAGCCAGGGGCAGCGGAGCGCCTGCAGAACTCGCCTCCTTCCTCCGTCCCGCTGTCCGTCCTCACCGTCGTCAGCGCAAGCCTGGCGGATTTTATTTATTTTATTTATTTATTTTTCCAGTCGCCCCCGCCCCGTCCATGCCTGCTAGAGCAGCTGAAGCCAAGGCACCTTTCCTTCCTTTCCCCTCACTGCTTGCACGCTCTGCCCGAGGATGGGGGGGGCACCGCATGCTAGGGGAAATAGGTGCTTTTTTAGAAAAAGGCGGGGGTGGGGGGGAAGGAATAACTTACCGTCAAAACGAGTAAGTATTAAGAGGGGAGGGCGGCGCTTTGCCGGGGAGGGCGGCGCGTTCCGAGGCAGAGCCCCGCGGGGAGGGGACGGGAGGAAACGGGACGGGGCGGGCGCGGGGCGCGGGCGGCACCTGCGCCTCACGGCGGCGGCTCCCGCGCCTCCCGCGACACTCACCTGCGGCGCCGGGACGGCGGCGCGCCGAGGGC
>PTEX01000139.1:1304290-1326194 GCA_003342815.1 Eudromia elegans | reverse complement strand
GTGGGGGAATCGCTTCCATTTCACGAGGTCACAGGTTCTAGGTGGTGCCCGCCGCGGTGTCCTCTTGTACTCGCTAACCAGGCTGACACACATGGTGGGTGACCCCGTGTGGCTCCCTTGCCAGGGCTCGGCTGTGGGAGGAGGAATTCCCACTTTGGGAGGAATGCGTGTAAAACCTGCTTATTCCATGAAATTAAAGTGGCAATGACCCTCCCTTATGGGTGCAGCCATGTTGGTCCCAATATTTGCATACTTGCGTTCCAAAGGAAGAACTGTAGAGGTCCTGGCAGGAGCCACCTGATGGTTTGATTACGAGGAGAGGGGAGCGTTGCTTAGGGGGAGATTTCTTGAGCCGCAGACCTCTCCAAAGTCACAGTTTGGTCTTATTTCATCTGGCAGTCCCCCCTGTCAYGGGTTTCTTCCATCTCCACGCATTCCCATACAGTCCTGAGTGCCGTAGGTGCAGTGCAGAGTCRAAGACATGGAGTCAACTTGGAGCAYTGGCCRCAATCCTCACCCTCCGCATCGGTTACCTTGGGAGRGGGGCAGTGTCCTGCAGGCACACATTTAGAGCAATTCCAGCATATTTACATGCCATTTTCCAGGATTTCCATTTCAGAGCACAAACTTTCATCACATGTTTTCAAGGGAACATCATTTCAGCCTGTTACTTTGGGGTACGTAGCTCTGAAATCCTTCTTTTTCGAGCACAGTGACATGGACACAGTGCTCTGACCTGGTCCGGATGCTGCTGTGAGACTGACTAAGGCCCCTGCTAACTGCTGATCCAMCCCGGGATTTAACTCCGAGTGCGTTATTTAATCAAAACTCCCATTGATTTCCATGGAAATCCTCCTCATGCATTCTTGGACGTGAAGGGAAGGTTTAAATTAGAAAGAATAGCAGCAGCTGTTGCGACTTTTCTCCTCTGGTGCAGGAATGCGTACTCCGGACAGAAAACTGGGGCAGGATTTTGGGATACCACCCAAAGACCTGGCAGAAGCCATCACGCTGTGAACGGTGCCGAAGCAGCGAGGCTGTGCAGCCTGCCAGGGGAGAATCCCTCTGGCCATGTGGAGGACAGAACAAAGCAAAACAAAGGAAAAATAAACCACCGCACTTGATCCTGCTCTCTTAATCCAGGCTTAGCACCTTGTTGTTTTTAAAACAACAAGCTCATGTGAAACACGCCTGAGAGGAACGATGCGATGGYAACCCCGATCTCCCTGGCACGTGTCCTGCCTTCCCGATGCAGGAGGGTCACCCTGGCTTCTCAGGCGGTCACACGCGTTTGGCCAGAGGGCTCCGATGTGCCAGGTTAGCCCTCCTGAGCACGCGGGGAAGGAGAACGGTGCCTCGGCTCGTCACGGAGGGCTGAGCTCTGGCTTTTGCCTGTAATGGGATTGAGAGCGTGGGAGTTGGCAGAAGAGGTAGGGAGCTACCTCATCTTCATACACCTGATCAATAGCAAATGATTACTTAAAGTGAAGTGGTTGGTGGTGTTTTTGCAGGGCCAGGCATGCCCTGCATTATCAGTCTTTGATTCATGCTGTTTAACGTGCCATGAGAGGGAGCTAAGTGAGGGACTTGGGTTGTGAAAGCTCTGGTAGCTCCCAGCTCTACCTCACAGCAAGTGCCCCCTGGCTACTTCAGCGAGTGCCAGAGATTGGTCTCTATCCAGCTCTGAAAGTCTCTGTGGCCCTGGCAAGGGAACCCTGAGCGCAGCAGACCCTGGAGCAGAGGCATCAGAGCCTGTCTTTGCACCCAGACACTTGTGATGGATCCAGACAGTGCAAGGYGGAGGGAGAGGCAGCTCCATCCACCTGCAGAGATCCCACATGGGTGCTAAGCCAAGCACCGACAGGACCCCCTCGGCTCAGGGGGCTCCAGGGGTGTCACCACTCTGCCACCCGCTCTGTCTTGCAGGGGAGATGAACCTCACCTCCCTGCTCATGTCTATGTGAGGTTCTGCCTTTTACTATTGGAAGGCAGCGGCATATAGAAAGCCTCTCCTCTAAATTTACACTGCGACATCGCTCACGGATACACATTGGTGCTCCTGAGGTGCTGGCCTTTGCAAATGCTGCCCATGCTCGTGCTCCCGCTCGAGTGCGGGATCCTGCCAGGAAATCTAATGCTCCTTCTCTAACCATTGCAACATTGCTTTACTCCAATAGTTGGCAATTGATTTTGGTCAGGAGCTGCCTGTTCAACAAGTGATAAAGCTGAAAATGATTGTTCTTCTTTGTTCTTTACTTATGTATTAAGGAGGCAGGAAGGCCCCTCCATGGATAGCGCCTGCATCCATCTGCAGTGAGAGACCCCTCAGCAGGGCCGACCTGGGCTAAGGGGGAGCAGAATCTGGCACGGGATGCTGAGCTTAAAAAGGCCCAGGGACCGAACAGATGGCTTTTCTTTATCTGCATGCTACTTGGATTTGTGAGTCAAGCACAAGAATAACTTAATTTTTTGACATTTTGCTTCTCAGAGCCCAGCAGAATTTATGTTGTACTGGCATTTGTGTGAAGTGTGTTGCTTTAGGCACAAAACCCGGMTCGGCTTTAACCCTGAAGGGAGCCAAGTAGGCAGGAACTGTGTTCCTCTCTAGCTCTTTTGTAGGCTCTGCCAAGGGATATCACACTTACACAATTACCAAAGAATCAGGAGAAAACAGTCATTTGGGGCTTGCGGAAGGAAGGGGCAGGCTCGAAGTTAAACCAGGCTGGAAAATATGCCATTTGGAGGCCTGAAATGAGAGACTGTTTGTGGACAAGGTTTACCTACAATTAAAAATACCCTTTGAGGCCTGTGCAGTTAGTCTTGAGCCGAGGAGATAAATTTAGTAGAGCCCTGTTCCTGCTGACACAAACTGAAGTGAAAATAATCTAAGGCTGGGCCACAGCTTCAGCAAGCCAGCTAAAAGCCTGGCTGATCGCCCCCGAGGTGACAGTTGCCGTGACTGGTGTGTCTGTCTGTCCTCCTTCCAGGGGAAAAAAAAAACGGATCCTGCTGGACTGTATATCATAATTCCTCTACCTGGCACAGTTAATGGCCATTCTCATCACCTGAGTCGTGGGAGTTTGTCCCCCCAGCCATATTGCAGTGCCTGCTGTCCCCAGGCACCCTGTATTCCATGGGTTTGGCTTTAAGTCAATAGTAAATGCCACAGGATAAGAGAATTAATTGCATCTTCTGGACTAACTGAAGCATGGGAGTGTTCACCTGAGCATGGACTTCACACTTTGGCCAGTCCATGAGTATTTTGTGAAGGCTGGATTTGAAAAACTTGATGCAAAGATGTACTCCTGGCTCTGCAGTGGTCAAAGTACTGTTCTTCCCACTAAAATTTATGCCAAACATCAAGCATGCCTAGGGAAACTGGTTTGTGAGTGGGATTTAAAGCAGGAGGAGCAGGGAAATCTGTGCTGCCAGCGGCACAAGGAAGCCACGGCTCTGAGCTGTTTTCCAGGTAGTTTTTGGTGTTTCTTGCATTCACTGTGATCCCCCTCTTGTGGCTAGTCCAACTCCTGCAAATTCCSTGCTCATGCCTGCCAAGGCTCAGTGGCACTAGGTTACTTACCCACTGCGGCTGCAGTATGGTCCCTTATACGGAACTACCCACCAGACACAGCCCAAAGAGAGCCAAAATCTTGAGATAAAAGCTCAACTTAAACTTCTTTGGCTTAGACTTCTTCTCTCAACTGCCATCCCGGCATCCTAAGTTACCACCTGTCTTGTCGGAGCTGACCTTGGGTAAACTCCTCACATGCTCCAGTTGTGAAGTAAAACATGTGGTTTCAACCGCCTCTGTGCAAGTTAAGCCGACACATTTTCCCTCACCGCACAGCCAGGCTAGGAGCACAAATACAAACAATTTAGCAGCCCAGATGACGGGCTATAATTTGTTATGATTACTTGCTCTCGTCTGATCATATACTTGAATCCTTGAGATTTGGCTCAAGCTATGAGGGAATAAAACAGGCCTGGAGCACTGAGCGAGTGCTTGTGTGCAGATAGGTTTTTAGATCCCCTTACCTGATCTGCTCTGCTATTCCCTGTGGAGTAAAAAGCTYTTTGCACTTCTGGTCACATTAAGCGTGTGAGAACAGCACGCATCACACACGACACAAACACGCCACRCTCTTTAACTGTTTTCTTTGTAATTCTGCCCGGGTGAAACTCTGCATGGCACAGGAACCATCCGCAGCTGAAACCCTATGTGTAGCCCACGCGGAAAACACTCGGTCGTGTTTCCCGGGGCAGATGCGTGGCTGGTGCAAGTCCCCTACATAGCCAGCGTTAGCAGCGCTGCAGAGGCCACCGCTTAAAGCTCTGGTAATTCTGCTTGTAGTTTTGCCAAACTTTATTTGTTTGGGCTCAAATTTTTCCATGCCAGATGTCTGCCTCGGGCTGAAGTTCTCCGGAAAGTTTCAGCCAAACTATTTTCCTCATTTCCAAGAATGAGGAGAAAGCACAATATTTTGCCCAGATTTTGACATGAAATAATTCCATGAAACTGCTGTGAGAGAAAAGCCTCCAGTTCCTGGAGCGGCAGCATGAAATCTGGTCCTGCTGTCAAAAAAAAAGTAATAAAGGTGCCATTCGCCACTTCTAGGAAAGTTGGTTTAACTTTGAGCTGGCTAGAAGCTCTGCGATTCATGGTTTGCATGTGCTCAGCAGAGCTGGTCACAGATTAGCAGCTCTATTCTCTGCAGACTATCTGCAAAAGGCCCACTCAAGGCCGGGACCACAAGGGCCTGAGCTTGAAAGTGACTCCCTGCAGCCCTGGTTAAGGCACCTGGGAATGGGAGGTCCTGGCACCTTGGATGTCTGGCCASCACACTGGCACACAGGTAACATCTGCCCTGCTCCTGTCCTGGCGTGAAGATCCTCTTCCTTTATAAGGCTGAAAGGTAGATGCCAATATGCACCCTTGCCACCCGGTGCAGGCGAGGCTGTTAGGAGAGGAGCACTGGCATGTGCTGCCCCTGGGGGAAATGGCACTGAGAAGCAGCGCCAGCTCAAGAGGCTGCCTGAGTTTAGCAATAGTCTCCTGTTCCCAGGCTCTGGGCCAGGGAGATTGGCTGCCATGCGCTTTGGGAATGAAGGTTTTTGCCTCCAGGAGAAGAGCTTAGCACAACTGTGCGGAGAGGCCCTTAGAGGCTCCTCCATGCAACACAACTGGTGCTCGTTCCCCTGCAGAGCTCGTTACTGGCCTTCCTGGGATACAGCAAAATCCGCTCGTAGCAGGTGCAGCCAGGGAGAAGCACCCTTAGATCCGGCATTCCCAGGTCCCACTTGAGATGCAGACAGCCAGCAGTATGGAGACCAAAAATGTTCCTTTTTAATAGGTTTTGCTTTATACCCACTTTTAAAACTGAAGGACAACAACGTCTTGCAAATCCTAGGCTTACATCCTACCAAATTTCTTTAATTACCAAATATGTAAACACCCCCAGACCACTGCAGTAGTTACAATCAATGCATAAGTTTATGGAGCTTGTAGAGGTACTAATGCTGCTTCTGAGAGAAGCTGTCTTTTCTGCAGGGAGAACACTTACTTCATTTCTATTTACTTGACTAGCTCAGCTCAGTGACTTCTCCATCCAGAACTGCGAAGAGAAGTAGCTACTGAAAAGAGCAACAAAGCATGTTTTAATCCTCTAGGAATAAAAAATGAGGCGCAACAAACCACTAGTATTAAAATCTCCTTTCTGGTCTCTCTGGCCATCAGTCAGATCAGGTCACTAGCAATAGGACTCTAAACAAGCTGAGGTTTCCCTATTTTTCCAGCACAGTTAGGCTACTGCAGGGCGAGCAGTGGCGGGGAGCAGTGTGTGCGGGTCCCCACTGGTCACCTTCACCTTCCAGAGCAGGGTGCTCCTCTTCAGACTGCCGACCAGGGCGTGTGCAGCCTTCCAGCCAGACCAGATGCTGGGGACAGTGCCACMCAACCGTGCTCAGAATGGTGCCGTCCTAACAAGTTTCAGCTAGATCAAGCTGCCATTTTCCCTGGCACTAAAATTTGAGAGTATGTGCATATCCTTAAAGTACCTTTATTAAGCTCATGAATGACAGATTCACCTTTGTGTTTTAGTTAAATTCCACTAAACTMCATTAAATTCTATGACTTGGTACAAGCAAAGAGTAAATAAGTGTGCAACATCCATTGGTCTTTAATATAAAACATCACAAAGCTGAAAAATGTGTGGTTTTGTATTCCTGATTATCTATGCTATACCTATACAATGTGGCTCTAATTCTGTTCTGACTCCAAGCAAATTAGTGTTTGGAGCGACCTCCATTTAGTTCATCTATTGGCTGCATCCCAGGCAAGGTTAGCAGTGATTTTTTTAATCACATGATGCTACTGATCTGCAGTGAAAGATATTACACTATCTCCATTGTGATGGAATATCCTCCTATTAACAAAACTTTAGCTATATTTAGTTGGAAGMCACCATATTTTAATAATTACTGACAATTTTTCTAAGGGAGGAAAAAGGCACTCYACAAAACAAGATTAAAAAAAAATGATTTCAAACATGACTATATGAAGATTTTGGTAGTTTGATTTAAACTGCTTTTGGTGCCAGACTCAGTCTTGTTCCACATCCAACTTTCTCGGCTGCGATTCCAGTCTAAGGACTTCCAGGATTTGTCCCCGCTCACTTGTGCGGGAAAAACTGCKCCATGTGGCAAAATGGAGCAGTGAATAAGTCCAAGATAAAAATTGCCCCCTCCAGTTACGTTCAGTGCTTATTTCTAACCTTATTTTTAAGCCAGATTGCTTCTCTGGCTTGGTGCCGGCACCCCTAAAGAGCACTTGGGGATGCATGGAGCCCTCAGAAATGCTCCGAGCTTAAGCTTGGGGTTAACTACTGAGCTGAGGTGGGTGCTGACCACCAGAGACATGCCTGGGGCCACCTGCCCTAAAACCACAGTGCAGCGTGTTGCTTTGCAAACATTTACCTAGCACAACAGGAATCATTTGGGAAGGAATCCTGCGTATCCTCGCAGCCCAGTTCATTAGCTTTATGACCCCTTCCTTAGAAACACTTACTGGCTAATAAACCTTAAGGAAATGCAGTYTTACAGGCAAATGTTTTGGCTGAGCACCTGCTTCAGAACGGGGAAGGAACTGCTCTTTTGTCTCTTTAATTGCCTTCTTGACCTTTTCAGAGTACGATCTTTTACATTAGCCATCGGACAGCTGCACAGGCTGAACCCCTGGCCACACATGTCGTGCAGATGATCACACTGCACAGCGATTTTGATGCTAACCTTTCTGCACATTCTGTTATTCATCTCAGAAGGGCCCTTTAAAAGTCCCGAGGAAGAGCTCTGGCATTTCCAAAATGCCCACAGGGAGGCCCAGGGGCAATTTGGAAGAAATCCTACTTTTGTGCTGCTGCTCTTCAGCCTGTGTCAATGCGACTGCAGAACCTCATTTGTATACATGAAAATGTTTTTCAACAGCATCCTGGCATCTCGAGGCAAAACGGCCATGTTTGTGGGTGACTCCAGTCCTGAGTGAAGCAGCTGCAGAGGGGCGGCTGGGCTGCATCTGCACCGCGAGAGGAAGAGCTTCAGAAATCAGCCTCAGGCACCTCTCTCTGAGCTAGTGAGGAGAGTGAGACCGGTTTGGAAGCCGTGCAGCCGCGCGTGCAGTCGTGACCTGAGTGGATGCTCAGTGCGTGGCCTCAGCTGCCTGGGGGAAGAAGGCAAGACCAGGGGCWGCAGTGACTACCAGGCTCCCCAGAGGTGCATCTTCCTCCAGGGCATCTGTGCTCAACTGCCTCCTGGAGATTCAGGTACAAGATGGTCCTTTCTTGTAAAACGCTGCCACAGCAAAGCTGTGTTGTCACTCAGTAACCCATGGGCTAGGGCACCTCTCTAGAAGTGCTTGAGGAGACCTTGAGGACCCCTTCCAAGCTTAGAAGAGCCTTAGCCACGTGGCAAGTTATTCTGGACCTGGGCTTGCTCAGCTTCTTTCTCCTCTGTTTTGTATAAAATAATTACTGAGGAAGGRAAAGAGACAGAGAGAACATCTGAGTTTGGAGCTCATTGCCTAGGTATTTATCTAGAAGGGGAAGACTGAGTCCCTGCTCTTAAGACTTTAAGCTAGACAGAWACTTGTGTTTAGCTCCAGGGACTCTGCCCAAGGACCTTATTTGTATCCGGAGGAAAGTATTAAGTTAAGGCTAATGTGGAGAGCTTCCTAGTCAACAAGGGCCTCTTTAATGTCACTGCCCAGGAATTGGTGAAKCCTCAAGACCACATACCTCAAATGCAGACCTCGGACCCTAGGACTTCCACAGTTTCAATGTCATCATGATGGCCAGGCATTGCTAAAGCACCCATAACTTTGATATCTAAATATAGCTGATAAAGCTAAAAGGAAAATGTTATTTTCCTTTACTAAATCCTATCAGATTATCCCCTTGAGAGAGAAAAGCGAGGGAGCAGGGGCTGCTTTCCTGAGACAAGATCTCCACCTCACCTGGGCAGAGAGAATTGTCGCTCCCAGTGGCTGTCTTGGAGCCAAAGTGGCATCAATACTGTCCTCTTGAGCAGCAACCCAACATCGAGAGCAAAATGCAGTGGTAGCTGGAGGGGACAATCTCTGCTATTTCAACCAGTCATGGTTGGGCGAGCAACATGCGCAGCTCTGTCCTGCAGGAGATCGGAGTTTCTTAGTGTGTTTCTCAATGCCCAAGCGAATGGGCAGAGAGTGGAAGGCATAACACTAACCTAGGTTGGCTGGAACTGTTAATTTGATTCCATTTGCTAACTGAATTCCAGTTACTAACGCCCGTTGATGGCACATTCCCTTCTCAAGAGTGAAGAGATCTCCTGCGTTTTGCCCAACTCCTGCATTTTTAGTATGGAAGGTCCTGGAGGAAAGGTTTGCCCTTAATATCTTTGATTTAGCTGCAGCAGCCTCTGGCCTCCTGCGAGTGATAAGTCTTTGTAAGGTGTGCCCGGAGACAGTGGTGTGTTTAAGGAGCCTTTGTTCGTGTGTTTGGTGGACGGATCTTGATCTGAGAAAATATCACTCACTGTTAGAATTAAAAAACAGCCCATGAAAAGAAAAGGAGCAGCCTCACTTCAAAGGGCCGTGGTTCTTTTCTTGTGGCCTCCCGTAACCTGCACACAGCTGAAAAACTTGTCTAACCCCATTCATTTAAGGTCTCCTTCTTTCCCCTTAGCAGACAAAGCCGTAAAAACAATGAGCACATTGAGGCACAGAGGAGGGAGGGAAACCCCGGGACTCCGGCCGCACACRCCCTGTTCCACGATAAGCGCCGAGMCGCAGGAGCGAGCCGGTATCTTGGGCAGGGCTGGCTACGAGCTGTGCTCCTGGACCTGGACAGAGCGGGYGCCAAGACTCCAGCTTGTGTTAGGCCACCTGGTAGAGGGGCAGGAGCGGGACCAGCCTCCAGGCACACACGCCCTTCCCAGGCCAGCGGCACAGCCGGCCGCCTGATGCCAGGAGACACGGGAGCATCCCAGGGGGATGAAGAGTGGGAAAAAACCCAGGCAGAGCTGCAGGCCCGGAGAACAGTTTGCTAGGACAACAGAGGCTGAGGAGCTTGRTGTGTTGGCTGTGCCTCCTTGGTGAGCAGCTCGGCTCCCGCCTGACCACGTGGCAGGTGACAGGTCCTGCCCGCGTGGCCAAGGGCCAAGGGTGGCACCAGCTTAAGCTGCTACGACGTGGGCCTTCAAGGTCATTGCGGGGCATTAGCCCCGTGCTGGCGCCTGCAGCCCTGGCCATTCTCCAGGGCCTGGTACCACGTGCAGGAGAGTCGGTTCTGCAGCAGATCCTTCCCGAGCAGGGCTGACCRTGGGCGCTGCCCTTTCCTCCAGCAGGAGCAGAGCTTCATGCAGAGAAATTTCTGGATTTCTTCCATTTCTACTTTCAAATGTTCTGCTAGTTAAAACCCTTCGGAGTTTTTCTCTGCAGTGACATACGTGGCTTCGTTTCCTGCAGCTGATACTCATTCACCCCTTTCACCCTTTCCCTTCTAAAAGCAATGTTGCAAAATTCAAGTATAGGCTGAGGGACAACAGTGACATGGGAACTCGACGTCATTCCTCGAGTTCCCACTGCCAGGTGCCGCACCGAGGTTTGTGGCGCACCGGGACACCGGCCCTTGGCCCAATGGTGTGAACGCACCAAGGAGGCACCCTGGGTCCTACCAGCCGACACACAGCGTGTGTAAAGGCAGTGAATAAAACACCGTGTCATCTGCACCCAGCTGGTACCATGGGCAGGAAACTCTTGCACTTTTTTTCTTCATATGAGCTAGAAATTAATCTGTCTCAGCGCCCCGCTTTGCCCAGCTCRGCTGCTCCAAGTCCTCCAGGCAGCAGTGGTTTCACTGCCATCCCCAGGGATTTTAAGTGTGAGGGGCTCTGAGAGCTGGCAGGATCCAGAGTCAGGGCACACAAGGACCCTTCAGCAGCCAAGCTGTACTCTCCGTTTCGAGGCTCTACACCTACAGTCCCCTGTTAGTGGCAGCTAGTCAGAAGGCTGAAGTCCCAGACACTTCTTGTGGGTTATTTCACTCTTGAGGACAGTGACCGCTGCTCAGGCAGGGTAGAGTGTCACTGAGCTGCTCAGCTCTCRGATTCCTTGTTTGAAATGTATTACACTGTGAGTGTCTGTGCCTGGCTCCCAAGCAGGGTGGGCAGGGCTGCTGCCCAGGGCAGCTTCTCCAGGCTCTGCCCTCCCTTTTGTTCCTGCTCCGACAGCAGGGATGGTGGGTCCTGCTCCAAGGAATGGGGACTCCTGCACCCTGGGTCTCTCGGCCACACACTCATCCTGGTGCTCATCCCAGCAAGGCTTGGGGAGCATGAGCATTGGCACGGACGGCTCAGAAAGGGCCTGTGAGCGCATCAGCCTCTCCAGCTCGGCATGCGCATCCCGGGCCGGCACGGAGGATGGCCTATATATCATTTATTTCACACGGAGCCTCTGCCCAAGGTCCAGAGATGCCTCTTGGATCCTTTTGCCCACTCCAATCCCACGCCTGCTGTTCTCCTGTAGCCTTGTGATTGCTCGGCTATATATCACAGCACATTTATTCTGACACCCTGCGAGAGCGCAGGTTAGTGCAGGCCTGCCAGGCTCAGCAAAGGCTTCTAAATATATTAGCAAAGGAGAAAGCTCTGGGATGGCTTCCAATTTTAACCAAGGTCACATTGGCGAGTGCTGGTGCACAGTGCAATGTAGAGCGTCGAACACAGCATCATTCCCAGGAGCTGCAGCCCGCTGCACACTGTGTTTCTGCAGCACAACAGAAAGAAATAGAAAGAGAAGGTGGAAAAAAACCCCTGGGGGGTCTGAAGTTTCGCTGTGGACATGCCGTGTGKCTCAGACCTCTGTAGCTGGGTTTGTTTTTCTGCACAGAAGTGTTGTCTACCTGCCTGAGTCTGCTCCATGCAGACACGAAGGTTGTCAAAGCACTGGGACCTTTGGGCCTTTGGACTCATCCTAGCAGACAGTTTTCCCATTAGGAGGCAGCCAAATGCTCCAGGGAAGCACATGGGGCTGGAAACAGCGACTGCATTCCACATTCACCAGAGCCTCTTCATGATGCATCCTAACAACAGCTCTCATCCTAGCCACAAGAAAGGATTTGGAAAGTTTAGGGAAGGCCAAGGACTCAAGGTAAGACACATCAGAGACGAAGATTTAAAATCCCCCTCTGGCAGGATGACTATTTCCATGGGAAATGGAAAAGACCCAGACTTGTATCTTCGCTCCAGGCTGCAGCAGAAGGCTCGGCCATGGCAAAACAAGGCCCAAGGGAGGGGAGGAAGAGAGGCAAGAGGCTCYGGCGCCGGACAGGGCTCCAGAGCTGCCCACTGAAGACCCCGGCAAAAGGCAGAGGCAAAGCAGGGAAGGTTGTAGCCCTGCCAGCATTCAGCAGGATGCAGAGGCTCCCAACGCCCGTGGCGGCTTCCCATTTCCCCAGCAATGCTGTGGAGAGCCYCGCTGTTCCCTAGGGAACAGGTGAAGGGCAAAGTCTGTGGGAAAAAGGAGTGGGCTGCTGTAAATTACCTCTGCGTCTCGCCGGGCTCACTGGCGGAGAACTGCGCCGGGGCTCCCGGGAGCAGAATGGCTCGAGCCTGATGAATGTGACGCTGGCAAGGCCGCTGGCRCTCCACAGCAGCCTCCTGTGCCCTGTTCCCAGGATTATTCATCTATGGTGGAGCAGCAGTTTCTCTCTTAAAGAAACTACRTCTTCTGCCTGTCTCCTGCTCTGAAAGGGCACATTTCAACGTGGCAGAGGACTTAGAAGCCCCAGCGGTGCCTGACGCTGCATGTGGCCRTGAGGAGGTGGGAGGAAGAGGAAGAGCTTTCCAGTGCAGTCAGTGCAGAGACCCCGGGAATGGCAGAGCGGGGCTGGGGGAGTCCTTGACACCGGCCCAGGTTTTGCGCCTTGGGACGCAGCAGAGGAGGCGTGTGTGCAGCCCAGACCGCTGCTGCTGGCCGGGGGGTGCGTGGCGGGGCAGCAGGCGGGAGGGAAGCCACYGCGGAGCTGCAAGCAGAGGGAACGCGCTCTGCAGCACGAGGCAGCGYGGCAGCCGGGGCTGAACGGGCTGCGCGCGGACCCTGCACCCGCAGCGCCTGTCCATGCAGTGCTGCGTCTCCCTGCCTTTCCTTGCGGCTCTTTGGGGTCAGCGGTGCAGCTCATATGGCAGCGTTACRGGACCTGCAGCTCCGCCACTTGTCTGCTTCCCCGTGACGGGGGCAGGCGCCTCTTGCTGGTGGCCGCAATGAGCGTGGCTGGGTGCTGGAGACCTGCCTGAGCACAGCGGTGCAGTAACGAGACTCCCACACTCTCCGCGAGGACRCTGGCCATGGCGAGGAGGTCCCTCTGGTGGGCAGTTGTCACCAAGCAGAGGCTCCTGCAGGAGCAGCTGCCACCTCGCCCAGCTCCTCTGACCTCCCTGGTCCGCAGCACCCCGCAAATTTCCTGCCTGTGGAGCGAAGCGGGACCCGCCGCTGCCCAGCGTGCCTGTTGTGCTGCAGGAGCCCTCCAGGCTCGGCGCCCCAGGCTGCAGCAAGGGCCGGGCTGGGCAGCCTTGCCAGAACTGAACCATAGCTTTGGTCTCGAAATCATCTAACAGCGTCTTGCAAAACTTCCAGGATTTCATGGGCTGGACTGGAGCAGAAATGCCACAGGCAGCTCTGCCAACCCCCAGCATTCAAAYGCCATGAGTCAGCCCCCTCTCCCCTGACTCCTCCAAGCTCTCTTTCCTTTCTGGGTTTCTCTGAGCTGGGAGGTTAAAYGTGGCTCATATTTTCCAGGTTTCTCCCTACCTCTCCCCCATCCTCCCCTTGCTCTTCAGAGAAGGGGGATGTTCCCAAGAGGAAAGGGAGATGCGATGCGCTAATTCCCTGGCGCAGGGCTCTCCACTGCCGTGCGGATTGGGAGAGTTTGTGAAACCCGGCAGGGCTTCAGGCTGGCTCCTCATTTAACTGCCTGCAGGTCCTGCCGTGTCACGAACGGCAGAGGTCAAGGTGCTGGCAGCAGTTCTGCGATTTGTGCACACATAGTTGGCTTATAAAAACTGCCTTGTCTTTGCCTCCATGTGAGCCTGCCTTATTCATCCAGCTGTTACAGCTGTTTTCCCATGCCGGGCTGTGTCTCCTCCTCTTTTCAGGGCGTTTTATGCAATGGCTCTGCTGAAACACACACTTGGACACCTAGAGCATCCCTGCAACCACAACCCGGCATGCCGGATTCTCATTAAAATCGGTATGTTTTAATAAGTGTGGCCCAGGAACTGCACTCGTCCCCTGAAACATTCAGGCAAAATGAAGCAGAGAGAAAGATCCAAAGGAGAGAAGTTGCATCTGCCAACAACAGCCTGGCCTTTCTCTTACACACCTGGGCCATTGAAGGGCAGACCTGGATTATTGAAGGACAGACCTTTTGCTGTTGCAGGGACAGGGGCCTGGCCCCCATGCCCGGCTCTGGGCTGCAAACCATTGGCAAGGCTGCAACACCCTGCGCTACAAGCAAGAAGGCCGGTGAGTCCTGGCTRYATCAGKAGGAGYGTTGCCAGCCGGGCGAGGGGGGGGATCCTGCCCCTCTGCTCAGCCCTGGGGAGGCCAAACCTGGAGTGTTGGGGGCAGCTCTGGGCTCCCCAGGACAGGAGGGAYGTGGAGCTGCTAGAGAGGGGGCCAGTGCAGAGCAACGAGGATGATGAAGAGACTGGAGCACCTACCGTATGAGGACAGACTGAGCGAGCTGGGCCTATTTAGCCTGGACAAGAAAAGCCTGAGAGGGGATCTCATCACTATGTACAAGTACCTGAGGGGAGAATGTAGGGAGGAGGGGGCCRAACTCTTCTCGGCGGTGGCCAGTGACAGAACAAGGGGTAAGGGGCACAAGATGAAACCAGTTCCATGCGAGGAAGAACTTGTTTGCTGTGAGGGTGACGGAGCCCTGGACCAGGCTGCCCAGAGAGGCTGTGGAGGCTCCTGCTCTGGAGATCTTCCAAACCCGCCTGGATGTGACCGGGTGCCCCGTGCTCTGGGTGTCCCTGCTGGAGCAGGGGATTGGACTGGGTGATCTCTGGAGGTCCCTTCCAACTTCAACCATTCTCTGCGTCTGGGATTCTGGCATCTTTCCACGCTTGGCTCTCATGGACCACAAGGCCGGGAGGGTCTGCAGAGCCCAGGGTGCTCCCTGCTGCCGACCATGGACCATGTTCTTGACAGGCTGGGGTGCGCGTCAGGTCCGTRCTTACTCAGGGCTGGCTCTGAGCTTGGCAGCCCTGCGCCAGTCTCTGGCACCCCTTTGTGGCCAGCTGCACCATCACAGGCAGCCCAGAGCCTTCCTCCCGAGGAAGAGGAGGGAAGCCTTTCCCAAGGGAGGAGGTGCCTGGGCAGAGGGGAGGTTCAGTCCTGCCCCGTGGAGCTGGGAAATGCCTGTGCAGGCTTGGAGTCATCCCCGGCTCCAGCTGCTCTGCGTCTCTGGGCACTTGCGGGAGCTTCCTGCCAACGAAGGCACCTGGAACAAACGTGAAGGGAGGGCCCCGGCCTTTGGCTTTCCGAGCTCGGACACAGCCAGGGTGGCCCCTTCCTATGGAGGGAAAGGAGAGCAAGGACAGGAGTCTTTGGAAGCTGACACTGCTGTTGCGGTGCCTCAGCTTGCTCCTGGCCCAGTGCTGCCGGCAGGCGACTTTCCTTCCTGCTCGCTCTTCCCCAGAGCGCACTCAGAGTTCCCCGCTGCTCATCGCCTCTCCCTCCTCATCTCCTTTCCTTTCCCAGGGAGCTCAAGAAGGCTTGTTCCCCATTTTCCCCGTTTCCCYCCCACTTGGCCTCTCCTGAGCCGATCAATCCACAGACGTGTCCCTTGGGATCTCTTCCCGCATGACCAGCCCTTGCGGAGCCCTACCCGCAAGCAGAGGAACGGCAGCTCAGGAACCCCGGTCCCGCATGTGGCCTCCCTTCGGGTGCCAGCTCCAGGCGAGCGCTTGCCGCAGGATGCACAYGGGAAGGCCGAGGGAATCCCAGGGAGGCTGCACTGGAGCAGGAGGAGGAATCGGCGGCCGAGCTGCAGGCTGGGGCACGGGCGGCTCCTCTGGCAGCCGGGCGCGGGGGAGCGGATCGGGAGCCCAGCCACGGGCACTGAGCCTTGACATGGGAGTGAGAGGGCCGTGACGCCCGGGCAAGGAGCTGCCGGCACTCACTGGCGTTTCTGCTGTGAGGAATCCTGGGATCCTGGCACCCTGCAATGCACCTGGACATTGCGGGGCTGGAAGGGCTGGTTGGCACCCCGGGGGGGCTGCAGGGCAGGCTGGCGGTGCTGGGGTGCCAGCGAGGTTGCATCGCGAGGGCTGGGGACACGAGGGGCACAAAGGGGACACACCAGAACATGCAGGCAGGACTGTGTGGGGAGGTGCCTGCCTGGAGGCAGGGGCAGGTAGGGGTGCAGACAGGGTGCAGGGGTGCAGATGGGGTTCCAGGCGTGCAGATGGCCTACAGAGAAGGTGCAGGGGTGCAGATGGGGTGCAGACACTGCATGGGTGTAGGCAGGGGATGTAGACAGGGTGCATGAATGCAGACAGGGGGTGCAGGCAGGAGGTGCAGGGGTGTAGGCAGGAGGTGCAGACAGGGATGCAGACAACAGGTGCAGGCAGGGGGTGCAGACGGGAGGTGCAGGCAGGGGGTGCAGGGCATGCAGGCAGGGGGTGCAGACGGGGGGTGCAGACAGGGGCTGCAGGCAGGGTGCGGGGCTGCGGTAGGTACCGGTCCCGGCTGAGCTGCTGCTGCCCCCGCTCTCACCTTCCCCGTTGCTCCCGGCGGAGCCGCCAGGGGGCGTCGCTGCGACAGCGGCCGGAGCGACGGAACGCGGTGCGGGATGTGGCACCGGGATGGGAGTGCTGGGACATGGGGACCAGGATGGGGGAGCGGGATGTGGCACCGGGATGGGAGTGCTGGGACGTGGGGACCAGGATGCGGGAGCGGGATGTGGCACCGGGATGGGAATGCTGGGACATGGGGACCAGGATGCGGGAGCGGGATGTGGCACTGGGATGGGAGCGCTGGGACGTGGGGACCAGGATGGGGGAGTGAGGTGCTCGCTGTGTTCGGCTGGCGGGTGGGTGCTGTGCCACGCCCATGGGTGCTGGGCTGGAGAACGGTGCTCCTGGCCGTAACCATCCACCCAAGTGTCTGCAGGGGAAACCGTGTCTCCCCTCGGAGGGTTGCGAGTGTCCGTCCGACAGAAACCCCTCAGCAAGGGCTGCTCTGCTGTCGGGGTGTCTCGGCCGGCCGATGCGGGTGCTGGGACCGTTGAATGGGGTGCTCTCTCGTGTGCCTTGCCTGGCGATGCCAGTCTGGGACAGAAATCTCACCACGAGTGTCCCGGTGGCTCCCGCGGCAGCGCAAGTGCCTCCTGTGGGATCCGGAGGAACCGGGCGCAGACGGAGTCCTCACGGCTCCAGCACGCTTGTTTGGAAGCCTCCATTAATGCCTAGAAAGAGAAATAACTTTGATTAAAGACTCCAGATGAGGAGGAATGCAGCAGCCCCAGCCCCCTCACCCTGAGCTGCTGGGGCTCTTAAACCATCGCAGCTGCTGCAGACGGCCAGAGTTCCCTGGCTTGCATGTCCTGTCACACCATCCCCGTCTATCTTCATATATATACATCACTTTGCATTGGCTACTTGCCAGTCACGTTTCCTGTATCTTGGAGGGGATTAATAGAATGAGATTCTTTTCCCGTTTCCTATAGCAGAAAAAATATTTTCAGCCTCTGGGCTGTATGTTTTTATTTTTCAAAGCAATGGTTTCAAAGCTGGTGATGCGCTGCCAGCTTTGCCCATCCCTTTTCTTCAGGACTTGTCCTGGGAGTGCGTCTGGGTTAGGAGTGTTTGCATTCTGAATAGGATTTTCTGGAAGTAATCTGGGGAATGTTGAGCCACAATTAGGGAAACAACCGCCCGGCATGGAGGTGAGCAAGCAGCACCGGTTCAGCAAGGCACTGGGGTGGTCTGGAGGACACCACGGGCTTCAAAATTACAGGGTTGTTCTCTTGGACTTGGGAGTTGCTAGCCAAAGTTTGGGTGTCAGATAGTTAGGAGAGTCTGTGCTTCAGCCCATGTGAATGAAGCCCAGATGGGGAACTTGGGTTATTATGCAGAAATTAAACATTATCTTCTGGAAATTATATTATCCAGAGTCCAAAGCAGGCTCTTGCATGATTACTTTCCTTTCAGGAAAGCAGTTTCTCTCTGTGGACTGCATTTAATTGTGTTACTAGCCCTTTTTAATTAGCATAATTTAGAAATTAAATTAAATTAAACATTTTATTATTTCAGCTGTGGAAAAAGAGGGGCCACCGGAACAAGTGCAGGCTGAAGGGGAGCGTCTGCTCGTCCCTGGTCTGGCTCCAAAGACGCCGCGTGCTTGTCCACAGGAGCGAAGCACCCGGGACCCGGCATTGTGGCTCCTCTGAGGAGAGGAGCCCAACATCTCCCCAGAGCTTCACCCTCATTTCTGAACCAAAGGGAATTCTTCACTCAGATTTTGCTGTTATTCCTGCTCATCCCTTGTCTCCTTTGCCTCTTCCTGATGGATATTTGGCCATAGGAAGCTCTGAGGTGCTGGCAATGGAGGCAGAGGGAGCAGGGGGAGAAGGAACCACGTCCGCCTCGCGCCAGGTGGAAAGGCTTTCTCTTATTTTACCCTTTGAGCATTTTGCATTTGGGGGTGAGCAGAGAATAGAGTCTCACCCACAGCCCTGGCAGAGACACCGATGAGAACAGGCTTTTCTTCCCAAGGCTGTGCAGGGAGTACATGGGGAATACGCAGGGCATAAGCACTTCCCTCCCGTCCCTGCTCCCCTTGGCGGGGCAGCCGCGGGCAGGAGCCACTCGTGCTGCCGGGAAGGCGGACAGAGACCTTCAGCCCCTCCTGTCACCGTGCCAAACAGCGCAGCTTTGCCGAGCCCGGCGTGATACGAGGCCAACCGCCTGTAAAGATAAGCGTGTTTGTGGTTTCCCGTTTATTAGCAGAACCGGGATAAACCCCGGACTCTTTTCATTGTTCATCTTGACCTGACAAGGTGCAGAAACCGCGGGCTGCCTTCTCCAGAGCAGGATTTGATTGTGTGGTAAGGAATGATGTTTGACAGCACGGGCTGGACCGTAGGAGCACCAGGAGCCACAGCAATGCTGCCAGGCTCCCGGGGGACGTTACAGCTCTGGGGACTATGTCATTCTTTCAGTTCATGCACGAGCTACACTTGGCAAAGATATATATCCTGGATGAGGCAAAAGCCAGGGGGAAAAGCCTCCTTGGTGGGGCTGGGACAAAGCAAGCAGTGCCTCTCTGCTCCTGCCTCTTCCCATTAGGCCCCAGAATATCCCAGGGTCAGGCAGGGAGAGGAAGATTTTGTCCTGGGATTTTGTGCAAGGACGAGAGGTAGATGTTTACAAAGCCTGTCCCTGTCCTTGCTACCCCGGGGCTGTGGGCAGCTCTGCAAACACTGCACTTATACCTGCTGGAAACCTGAGTCACGGAGTGCTTTACAAACTGGATAAGTACCTGCTTCGGCACAGGGAAACGGAACCGGAGAACCGAAGGCTTTTGCCCCATGCCACGGGTGCAGCAGCGCAGGGCTCAGGCCACCCGAGCGCCGGGCTCACACGTCGCCTATTGAATCCCACCTACCAGCCCAGGCCCCACGGAGCGCCTGCGACGCCGGGAAGAGCCGGCTCGCATCCTGCCACCGCTGCAGCTGTCCGAGCGCGGCGCCTGAGCCGAGCTGCTCAGCCGTGTTTCTAAGGACAAGCTTCGCCAGGCCCGAGGGCTTGTTCTGCTCTCTGGACATGGTTTCGTGCCTGTTGTGCACCTTGAGATACGCACAGGGATGCTCAGCGGCAAAGAATACACCCCTCTGGTTTTTATATCCCCGCTGGCTTTGCTCCTGGCCAGGGAGATGCTGTCCCTCCCAGGTTTCCTTCGCCGAGGCTCGGGCTGAGGCCCCGCTGTTCCTAGCAGCAGCTCTCCAGCTTTCCTCACTGCTCACGGGAACGCGGCTGCCTCCGAAGCTCCACGCGCGGATTCTCYCCTTGCAGCTCCTTCATTCCAGGCAGTCTTTTGGGGCCATGCTTTGCCACTAAGCCAGTGCTCTCACCACAGCCACCCGCGGGCTCTGCAGGAGCGGGCGAGGAAGGGGCCGGCACTGCCCAGGCCGGTGCTCCCCCCTGCCCGCCGAGCATCACGCTGCAGGAGCCAGCCCCGCTTCCCAGCACGCATCCCCTGGGCGTCATCACAGCAGGGAACCCTTTGAAGGGGTAGATGGGTCTCTGCCTGTGCCATGATCCTTCCCATTGCTAAGGTTTCTTTAATCCAAACACAGAGCTGGGAATGAAATCAGGGTGGGAAAGTCATGAATTATGTCCAGGCAGCCCCATTATGCAGGGGAATTAGGTGAAACAGCAGGAAACACAGCGTATTAAGCGAGCCAAGGAAAGAATCCACTTTTTCTGACTTTCTCTCTTGCCATCTGAAGCATGAAAAGGCTCAGGGAACTGGTTAGACTGGGAGGGACTGGGGTGGAGCCTCCAGGGCAGAAGCAAAGAAGCTGCCAGGACAGACTGAGGGTGGGAGGGAGGCAGGGGCCSAGCTGCCTTCTCCTGCTCTGCAGTGTCTCCCTCGAGCACCTGCCCTTCCCAAGGCGCCCGGGCAAAGTGGTGGGTGCAACCCCAGCTCCTGGGGAGCCRGGACCCAGAGAGGAGCCAAGAATTCATCACGGACTTGAAAATAGCCCTGGCACCGAGCGCTGCGCTGGCTGCAAACGCCCTCCTAAAAATAACCGGCCAGAAGACTGGGGACCCAACCGTTTGGYGAGGTTTCTCTCCCCTGCAGGAGTCTCTGATGTTGCATCGAGGCCCTTGAYGGCCACAGCAGCGTTTCCCTGGTCACCGATCAGAAACCGGTATAGGAGGTTGCTGTACGTCAGTCACGGGAGATATCCCAAGTGTCTCACATATCCCAGCAGAGCCATGTCGGGGAGAGCAGAGGAATTTCCTTCTTTCGTTTATTTGTTCCCTAACCCACCCAAATCTATAGCTGAACTTTCCGCACAGGGACGCACAATTTGACCCGAACACAACACGCCAGATTTTGCCTTCAGCTGCATTCTGTAAAGCAAAATGTTTGCTCCGAGCTGGCAGCGGAAGGACGAGCTACCCGCACGTCGCAGCTACAGCCGGGTTGTTTTGCAGGCACGCTCTGTTTTCCCTTGGAAGCTGCARTTTCCCCTCATTGCTAAGCAATTTTAAAGGCTGTTGCCAGGGGGAGAGCACGGTTTGGCACCGCATCTTTTGGGTTGCGGAGCTCCTGCTCACAAAGGTTTTGTGCCTCCCTTTCCTTCGGAGCATCGGTTTGCACAGTGGGCCTGGATACATCCGGAGCCCATTGCTCTGGAGGCGGGATTTTGAGCCCTGGGTCGCCTGGAATTGCGGAGCGGCGGCAGGGACCGCGGGAGCTCTCATCAAGCTGGCTCCGTCGCCGCGGATCGCTCACTCGGGGGGCAGAATCCCTCGGCTGGAGCGCCCGCCGGGTGCCGCTGCGCTGGGGGCAGCCGGGCTCCGGCGCCACGCGGGCCGGGCGCTCCGGGCCCAAAACGCGGCAGAATGACCAATAAAAGCCACGGGACACCCGGCTCGGCAGCACYGAGGCGCCCCGCCGGGGAACGCGGGTTGTCACGGCAACGCGCCCAGCACCCGATGCGGCGACGCGCAGCAGGGAGAGCGCTCCTGAATCCCGCCTTGCCCCCCAAGGGAAACCGAGGCTTCCTTGGACGCCAGCGGCTCTTTCAGGCCCCTGACGGCCCAAAGCAGGCCTGAGCGAACGGCAAATGGAGGCGAACGGAGCCGCAYGGCTCTGCTTTCCCGGGAATGTGGAATTCCCTCAGCGGGCAGGCACAGAAGCGCCTCAGAGGTGCGAGGCTGACACCACCCGCGGCAGGCGCCTCGCGCGCCTCCTGCCCAGGCACCGTGTGGGGTGCTGCGAGCACCGTTAGCGCCGTGGCGCCCAGTACAGGGCACCGCGGGCGTGCGAGRCTGCTCCCACCGCCCCGCGTGCTGCTCCTCGCCCCTAAGGAGCCSTTCGGTCCGAGGGAGGCCGTGAGGGCGGGAGCGGCCGCGGGCCACGAGGGCGCCGAGCGGCGCGTGCCGAGGGGGCGGCGCCAGCGCCCGCGCAACGGCCAACGGCCGCTTTATCGGCCGCGACAACAGTCCGTTAACGGCGGCGCCAATAGCGACGCGAACGACCGCGCCAACGGCCGCGCTAACGGCCAACGGCCGCGCTAACGGCGGCGCAACGGCCGCGCTAACGGCTCGCGGCGGCGCCCGGGGCCGCGCC
>PTEX01000139.1:1140180-1304115 GCA_003342815.1 Eudromia elegans | reverse complement strand
CCCGGCCCGGCCCGTGCCCGGCCGCCTCGCAGCGCAGCGCGGTAAGGGCGAGCGCGGCGGGAGCGGAGGGGGGGACGGGGACATGTCGCCGCCACCGTGATTTGTGTCGCTGACGGCGCAGGGCCCGGCCCCCGGCGGCGGCTCCGCGGCCACCAGCGCCGCGGATGACACAGCAGCCGCCCGGGGCGGCGGGATCTGCCGGCGGCCGCGCCGCTCCCCCCGCGCCGCCCCGCCGCGCGGAGCTGTCAGAGGCGCCGGGCCTGGCGCCACGTTCGCGCTTTGTCTGCCCCTGTGCGCGGCGCGAGGAGGGGGCGAAGCCGCCGCGGGCAGCGCCTCGGTGCCCGGCGGGCGCGGTTGTGCAGCCGCGCCGCGTTGTGTTCCCCTCGCCGCCCAAAGAGACCCGTGCTGCGCTGCAGCCCGTGCTGCGCCGCAACCGTTCGGCTTTGTAACCCGTTCCTGGGGACGGCAGCAGTGCGGTGACAGGGAGGCTGCATCCTGAACTTCTCCGTGGCTCTCTGCACTTCCAGATTTTTCCTTTTGGAATGGGCAAGCTGCGAGGCACAGGCTGGCGGGCCTGATGAAGCCCCTTCCTGGGCCGTCAGGGACCGAAGTCGGCTTTCCCGGAGGCAGACGGCCTTGGTTTGAAAGCGGGAGGGAAAGGATGGGTAAAGCTGCGCTACGTAAGCGCTCAGGGCACCTRCCAGTTGTTGTAGTTCATTATTGCCTCATTTGTAGCACAACTGGGCGTGGGTTGTAGCTACAGAACAAAGCGTTGGGGCACAARTGTTACATCAATGGCAGTTTGAACCCAATGGAAACGCAGAACCTCATTTGGTGCTGCAGAGCTTAGCGTGAGGTCGGTGATTGTTCCCCCTTCTTAAAAGCAAAGACCTGAATGCTCTGCGTTCGGGCCTGACATGCGGTTGATTTCAGCTCTCTTGGGGCAGCCCTCTTCACTTTTGCTGATCTATTGTGGTTCATTGAAGGACCAGGGRGGCCCTTGCTCCACACGCTGCAAATCACCGTGTCACTCTAAAATTAAAATGCCTTCCCAGTAAGCCTTTCTAYTGACATCCCAGTTTGACTCCTTGCAAGAACTGCTGCTTGCTTTGGAGCTGTCACCAAGATGAGGTGAGAGCTCCTCTCTCTGGAAAGCTCTTGCCATCCTTAGTGGAGGACTGGGTGTAGTGGACRGGGCCTGAGGTCTCATGGATGTGGGCAGCCCCAGCACGATGCGAGTGGCTKTAGGTCCCTTGGAAATGTGGTTCTGCTCTAGTCAGAGAGGAAGCGTCACCGTGGATGGTGACACAGTTGGTGAAGAGGCTGGAGCATCTCTCATAGGAGGAGAAGCAGAGATGGGGCTCTTCAGGATGAGGAGGAGAAGGTTTAATCGAYGTGTGAAATCATCTAGTCTACTATCGGTGTCAAGATGGTTGACGGATGTCAAGAGGATGGGGCCRGATCTTTCTCAGTGGTGCCCAGCAATGGTGCAGATCTGGGGTTGCAGTTCTGTTCCTACACGCGTCTTTGCGCGTTCGGCTTTGCCTCGGGGAGCATTATTAAGTGAGATAGTGCTATGGTTTTGTGGCATTAGTTATTCGCCTGGCAAAGTAAGGACACTTGCTGTTGTTCCTCCTGCCACGCTGCACGGCTGCCCACGCATGTGGCCACCAGCTTGGGTCTGTCAGGAGTACTGCAGATTGCAGCTCCCTCAGGAGCAGCAGCAGCATGGAAACTTGGAAGGTGCGGAAAGAACAGAAGGCACTTGGAGCTTCCACGTTATTTCTTTCAACTCAAAGATAGCGGRTTAACAGAACTGGACCAGGGAGGACTTTTTGGTGGTGGAAGTCACYTGAGAAGCCAGCCCTGAGCAGCACAGCAGACCATGCTGCGTGTGATGGGTGGGGATGTATCCCCTTCTGCTTATGGCCTTTATTCCCCTCATAAGCAAATAGTCACCGTGCTCTGCAGCRAGTGGAAGCAAAGGTTTTGTTGCAGTGATGCGTGTTGGTTTTGCCCCTAAGGACTATGAAGGTTTTGCACCTTCATCCTCCTGAAGTACCAGGTGCAAAACATTGCAGCAAGTTTTATTCCCTCAAGCCCTGAATGAGGTTTGTAGACTGTGGTTTTGCCATGTTGCTTGTTATCTTTGGCAGAGATATGAGTGTTTTATGTTTTGGGAAGCACAGGCTGTGTTTGTATTTAAAGCTCTTTTCCTCTGAGCTCTGTGGAGTCCAAGCCCTCCTTCCTATGCACAAACTGCCCTGGAGGGCTCTGTGAATTTACTATGTCACTTTTAAAGTACTGCRGGAGTAAGAGTGTTGTCCTGCTTTTAGGAAACTTACTTTTTTATTCAGAAGATCTCAAAATGCTTTTAAAGGAAGACAGAAGAGCAATGGGTAAATGTTGCAGGTAAGCGAAGAGGTGCGAAAACGATGCAAATTGTTTGGGAGTTGCTTGTGTCCAAATATATATCTATCAAGATCTTCCTAAATGCTGCAAGAAAACAATATCCAAGTGCTTAATAGCTATTAGCTTGTGATCTGTATTGGGGAAGGGAAGATGTGAGGTTCTGAGCTTTGCCCCTATCTCTCCCTGCTTTAGCTCGGATTTTTGGAAGAAAAATACACCCCTCTTTTTTAATTCCTGCTCTTCGAGCATCACAGCTTGTTTCCAGGAGAAGCTTTTGTTCTGCTGTGCCCGCTTGGCWGCTGAAGACAAACTGTGCTGGTCTGACTCTGCCCTTCTCTCTCATTTTGGGTGTCTGTCCTGTTCCTCCCAGCTGCTGTTGCTCGGGCTGCTCCCTCTGCTCCCAGGAGGAACAGCTGGAAATCAAGGTAGTTGCTGCCAGTTTAATTTTTGCCCTTAGGTCTCTGCAGATTGGAGGCGAGACCTTCCTGAGCCTTATTTAATTTCACTCTCTTGCTGCTCAAATGAGCCTTTGGCAAGGCCMTGTGTATCTCTACATAAAGGTATACCCTGACCCTATGGATCRTATGGAAGCTGGTGCAGCACATCAGCTATTTCAGGAGCTGTTTTGGGCACACATCGCATCTGAATTGTTGGCTAAAATGCAGAGCAGTGAAATATTCCTCAGCATTCTTTCGCTCTTCAGTTTAGCAGAAATATTCATTTTTTTCACATGACATTGTTATGTCAGAGTTAACAGTCTGCTGATGTGATTGGAGTGGCTCGTGCTCTTTGTCAAGTCAGGGAAAACGGTTTTTGTCTAGAAACTCTGTGGAAATGCTGAAGCTTATGGAGAAGTGACCTCCGTAAGGTGCTTTGGGATGTCCTCGCAACACACCTTGTAGAAAGCTCAGTTCTGCTACCAGGGTGTAACTACAGGCTTTTACTGAGTCACCAGAAGCTAAAGGCTAGTAGTGGAGCTAAATAATAATTTTGTTTACTTAGAAGACTGGCTGTTTTATATGTGTATTTATAAATGCATGTAGTCATTCACAATGTAGGTGTTTTCTATGTGGTTCTAAGATAAATATGCCCATTGGGCAGTTCTGCCTGAAAATAAGGTGACATTAAGCTTGGATGTTCCCCAAACCTTTATGCATTTAAGTGTCAGCTCTTCTTCTGAAAATAAAAGCTGTGCTKCTTCTTCACCTGCCTTGGGCTGTCCCACGGCTGCCCGGCTGGAATCCTGCGTAGTCATCATGAGCCTTCACCAATGCAGATGTCTCTGAAAAGTGGCCAGTAATGGTGATAATGACTCTGTAATGTGTTTGAGCTCTTTGCTGTCCCAAATTAGCTTTGTGGCGTTCCTTTGGAGTAGAGCATGGTCCTCCAAAGCTCCAGGGACACAGCTTGGACAGCAGTATTCCCATACTTGAGTCAGTGCCTACTGACATTGCCTAGAATCTATTTCCTCCCTTCCTATATAGGAGGAAGGCACATAGCTGTCATGGCAGAGGAGAGGAACCCCCAGTTTCCTGTGTGGTAGGAGACGCTGTGGTGACACGGTGGCACTTCTCTGACCGGAGAGACAGGATCTGGAGCAGTGTGGAAAGCTCATGCAGAAGAATCTGCCACAAAGTGCCTAATAACAGGTGGCAATTTAGAGAGGGCGTCTCCTCTGAGCACCACGAGCGTTAATCCGGCCTCACCGTCTCTCCTAGTGTCGTCAAACGTGATCATCGGCAGGGAGCAAATGGCAAGACAAGGGAGATGGCTCATCCGTGGTGTCCCACRTGTCCGTGGTTGAGCTGGGACTCAGAGCTGGACATTCCAGCTCCCCGTTCCTTGCGGCCAGCGAGAGGCTAAGGAGCATGCGACCAGGAGGCACTGGCCTTTCCCATTGCACAGCTTAGCCCATGAAGGGCAGGGATGCTCATGGGGTGCCCACAAGCTTGTAGCTTCTTGCCAACCGTTTTAMTTGGTTGTAGGGCCAAAATGAAAACAGAAAAGAATCCCTGTCCATTTGGAGGTTTCTGTGAACAGAGCTCCTAGGACAGGTTCATGMAGCCCGTGCTTGCCCGGGGAGAACTTAGCCATATGAGAGCTRTCGGCCCCGGCTCAGAGCAGGTCCTGCAGGGAGACGTGCGTCGTTGCCACCAGCTTGCCTCTGTCTGCGAACTGCTCACCGAGKTTGCTTTGGTTTGTAATTAATCTTAAAAACTCTTTAGAACTTGTCAAATTCTGGAGGCTCTGTTGAGGAYGGTTTCACCGGACCTGTTTTCATCGAGACCTCGATGACCCTGCCTCTTGGCAAAGGGAGTTTTTGGCTTCGCAGCTGTGCATGCCAGACCTGCGGAGAAGAAAGAGCTGTGGTGGCAGATGGTACGTTCTGCTGGGTGCCTCTCCACTTTGGGTTGTTAAACGCCTGGGAGAAGCTGGGAAGCCAAGTTGGAGCAGCAGCGAGCCTCCCTAATAGTTCCATCCGGGGCTATTCCATCCCTGCAAAAGCCGTGGCAGCTGGTGCAGGGAAGCAAGAGGCCGGCTTGGCATTTGAGGGGCAGCTGGAAGCTGTGGAGTGGAAACGCTTCATGTCATCTTAGATGTGGAGCTGCTCAGCTGCATCCATGCGAGGGAGGCCGGGCTCTGCCACCAGCTGTGGCTGGCAGTGCYGCAGGGATTGTGGTTGGGTCCCCTGGGGCAGCCCCCAAGTGAAAGGTAAAAGGTCAGGAGACGTGCTGGGGAAGCGGGTGGTTCACACTGGAAACACCTTGTGCAAAGAAACAGGTCTCGCTCCGTGTCCTGCATTTTTGTGTTACAGCAGGGAGGGATGTGGAGTATTYAATAATCGTAATGCCTTTGAGCTGGAATGAGAATGCGTCAAGGAGGTTTCTGGGGTCTTGTGTGCCATGATGTGCCGAGAGCTTGTGCTGACGGTTGGGAAACTGAGGCAGGACGGAGGAGACTTCCCTAACGTGCTGCAACAAGCTGATTGCAAAGCCCACATCCTCTGTGGTTCCGAGGGTGGAGTGGGCCATTACAGGGCATTCCTATGAAATCTGTGCTCCGGTGTCGCTTTCCAGAGCCCTGTTCTCCTGCAGCACTGGCTACGAGCTGCATTTTGGCCATGCACCAGCCCCTCAGCACTGCAGGGAGAGCTTTGTTTCGGACTAGCAGCATCTTCGGGCTGTTTGGAGGAGAGTTGTGGTCTGTGAGAACACGTTTTAGGGAACAGCTAATGGGGGATCTTGCAGGAATGACTTAGAATGCATTTTAGAGGTTTTTGCTGCCTCAAGACCTTTCTTTCCCTGTCATTACACATTGCTGTCTGTTATCTGAGGTTGCCATAGTTGATGCAGAGAGAGAACCGGAGGCCGTGGAGATGCAGCCCTGCAAACTGGCTTTGCCCTGCATGTCYACACCAGCCGGCCAGGCTGCTGTGAAGCCTCTGCTCTGCCTGTCCTGCTGTGGAGCAACCCGTCCTGGAGGGAGACAGACCGATTTGTGCTGCTTTCCCCAGGACTGAAGTTGGTCATTGCGAGCTGARTGTCTGGAGACGCCCTGCAAGGGCCGCTCCACTTTCGGGAGCGGGTGTCAGTAGGCCAGAAGTGAATTCCCGCCACGAGCCTGAGCATTCCTGGGCTCCGTCCCCGGACGGCGATGGAGCAGGAAGTGCCTCCCTCTGGAGCTGCAAGAGGATTTTCATAACTTGCCAGCATTGCCATTGCAAACTCCATCTTTGGAGTTTGTGCCATAGAGCAAAAGCAAGCAGGAACTTCTTGTTGTGTGTTGGGTGATGTCTAATAATAGAAAAATGCTTTATGTGGTTTGCATGGCGGGAAGAGGCTGGGGCCAAAAGCCTGTGTCTSTGATCGACTTGGAGACAGATGTTTGATTAAATTCTCCTCTGACTTGGGAAGCCGGGCCGTCCATCTTACAGCTCACGTCAATAAAGCTGCAGTGTTTTTGCCCCTGGTGGAATTACAGTTGTGCGTGGAGGCTCGTGGTGCTTTTGGAAATTACTTTTTTAGCCTCATGCACTTTTAATTGTTGTCTGCTAGGAAATCGATGGGCTTCAGCTTTCAGAAGTTATAAATTGGTTGAAAATGGTTTGTTTTGAAAGCACAGCCTTTTTTTCCTTTAAGATGAGGAGAAAATCCACTTAAAAGACAGTCTGCTCTGTTTTCTCCCCTCCTTCTCCTCTTTCCAAGCTCACTTCAGACGAATTATTTTTTTGCAGGAGCATGGAAGAACTTTAGGCCACTTATTCCTGCCTTTGTTTTATATGTGGTAAGATGGCCCTGTGCACATTTGATTTCTGCAAATTGTGGCTTGACATCTCTCTGCTTGTTTCAGTTTTCCGTGCACAACCACGTTATCATTTTTAACATGCGAGTGTAAAACTGCCCGCTGGCAGCTGCTCGGGGCCCGTGTTGGACCTGGGGTTAGCTGCCTGGGATGCTCCATGGTGTCAGCTGCGGAGCTGGGATGTGATCACTGGCAGCCTTTGGAAGAAGAGGAAGTCTAGCAAAACACACGAAGAGCAAAACCCTTCTCTGCAAGGGGCCCTGCCCTGCTCGCTCTTGTGGTGCTGAAGGGCTGGAGAAAGCCCRGCTAAGAGGCTGGCCCTGTAATGAAGCCCCTCAGGCCTGGAGCAGTGAAGGCACTTGAAGCTTTCATTTGTTTTCCAGTATCATTTTTCTCTAACAAGCTGAGCTGTTGGAAGAGCCTGTATTATGGGCATTTTGAGCATTTTGTTTTGCCTTGTAAGCTGGCAGCATTGCTAGTGCCCTTAGGATTTATTTACATTTGCCTGACAGATATCTGTGCTACGGCAGTGTGCAGGAGCCTTGGCCTGGCCTGCAACCCAGCCCAGAGCCAGCCCTGCACCGACACAAAACCCCGCCGTGGATCCTGCTTCAGAGCAGTGCAAACCTTGCCCTTGGGAAGCGCGGCTCTGCCTGCTGGGAGAAGTCCCGGGAACCTGCAGGATGAGGTGAGTCGAGCTGCCATTTCAGCCCCCCAGCAGCTGAATTTTTGCTTTGTGACCATGCTGCTTCTGTGTCAGCAGATCAACGCTTTGCAAGAGCAGAGATCACTGCTAGCCTCCCACTCGGCTGCTYCAGGCTCCCAGCCCGCGGCTGGAATTTTTATTTTGTTTTGGTTTCCACTGCCAATAGGAAGAGCCTTGGAAAAGGCTGGAGCCTTTTGCTTTGAGCTTTCTCCAGGTTATACAGCAAGTTACCCATTGGAAAGCAAGTGGTTTCTTTCAGGGATGCMTCTCCACATAGACAGGGGTGCTGCAGGAGGGACAGAGCTTTGGTCCTGCTCGCAGGTGGCTGCAGGCAGCCCCAGGAGAGGAGATGAAGCGAGGGAAGGAGGCTGGTTGTGCTCCCAGCACTGCGAGGTGATGAATGGGCTCATCATCGGAGGGCTCCTTGGCCAATCCTTGTCCCCAGTAGCCACTGGCTCCCTGAGGAGGAGACACGAGCTGCTGGCAGACAGAATCACTGCCAAAAAGGTTCAAATGTAGATTCTGAGGCTTATTTTGTCATCCTGAAGATGCTGCATTGCTGGAAACTGCTCTTATGGGACAGCTTATGTCTTTAAGGGTGCTTTGCTGGTTTTACCTTGAATACAATCGTTCTGCATTTATGCAATGTGATCAGACTTGCTCCTCTGTCCTGCAGAGATGACAGTGGCACATGTGAAATGCATGTCACTTATTTGGGTGGTTATAGGAAACTCTCTGTSATGTGTTCAGTTTTGGTCTTTCTGCTTCGGGTCTGGACGTCCAGTCATCCCCTATGTGTGACATCAGCTCAAGGAAATGTTGTGGATGCTGGAAATGCTTAGCATGCAACAGGAACTCCCCAGGAAGGAGGTTTCCAGTGCCCAGAACTCCACCGTGTCCCTGTGGTACCTGCAGCGGCTCCCCCAGGTATCCTGGCCAGCAGAGGAGTCTCGAATCAGGCTAGTGGCTGGGAGAGAGGCAGCAACGTGACCCTGCACAGCCACAGCGGGTGTAAGACCTGGGCACTGCAAAGAACCTGGCTTGGGAGCGTGGCTGGGCTTGGAGGCACTGTGTGGGTTGCCATGCACGAGGGGAGCCCCATCCCCATGCAGGCCTGCCCTGGAGCTCTCCTGCCTCTCTGGTGGCCGCCGTCTTGCCCTGTGTCCAGCGCAGCAGCCTCCATCTGCACTTCCTGCTCTGCTCCTGCCTCCTCCCGCCTCACCTCCACAATGGAGGTGCCCTTGAGGAGGGTTTGGCCTGGCACAGAGAAGACCCTGAGCAGTATCTGAGCTGGGAGCTCCACCAAGCTCAGGAAATGATTGTGCTGGAGTGGGAGCAGTGCTGTGAGCGAGGCAGCCGTTGCAGAGACCTGCGCAAACGCGGCCACGTCTGACCAGGAAGCTGCAGCACCCAGCGGGAGCTGAACCAGGACCCTGCTGCCCTTACCCTGCTCAGGGAGCTATTTCTCAGCTCTTAAATTGAACACGTGTGGTTGGGAGGCTCTTGGGCTGCATCCTGCCCTTCCCTGCATCCTGGCTCTGGCGCGCACGGGGAGGCAGCGTGGCCATCTCTGCTGTCCCCTGGGGCGCCCTGAGCAGCATTCTCGGGGTGCGGCCCAGGTGCTGAGAGGAAGAGCAGCAGCTTGAGGAGGAGGTCGCGTTGTGGGCTGAGCACCTCCCCGAGGGGCCCTTGGGGGTTGCCCCCGCATCCGCAGCATCGCTGTGTGTGACCCCGGGGAGTATTGCTGCAGCATTCGGTGCCTTGGTTATTTATTTATTTATTTATCTCGTCGCTGAGCGGGAAGGATTTTCCTCCTTTGTCTCCTGCCTCAGGAGCCGCTGCTGGAAAATGCTCAAGGAGATCTCGGTGGTAACGTTAAATGAAAGCGAGCGACCATTCGGAAGCGAGCAGGTAAAAATCTCCTGTAGGGTGAGTGAGGGTTCAGGTTGGGGGTGTTTTTTGGGTGCAGTGAGAGCGGGGCGGGCGCCAGGTTTTGTTTGCAGGACGAGACGTGGGGAAGAACACGGCTGTGGCGCAGCCTCCCCCTTCTCTTGGTACGTGCCCTGGCACCCTCTGTCGCCTGTCAGAGGGTTTGAGGAGCCCCTTTGYGCCCACAGAGGGTTTAAGGAGATGKGATAAATCCGTMCATTGCAGGCTGAGGCTGGCGGAATATGCACCGTCTCCGGCAGCTGCGTGGTAGCCTGTCCAAGCGTAGCCATGTAATTGCAATCATAAATCCTGCAACAAGCCAATAAACCAGGGCTTGCGTATGATCACGGGGTGCCGGTTCCCCTCCCTGCCTGTCCATTTGCTGGGTTCTGGCGAGTCGAGAACACACACCATTCCTCTAGGAATCRGCTCCTCCCCAGCTGCAGGGATCTGAAGGAGGCTCTTCGCAGGGCGTTTTTTCTTTGGTGCATATGTGTATATATATATATATTTAGTTGTATGACATGGAAAGAATTTTCATTGACTGGCAGCAACTACCTTGACTTGAAGCTTCTTTCCTATGTTTCTGTGCTTTTTTTTTTTTCCCTTTTAATTTGGTTTCTCACAGAATTTAGGCGTTCGCAGGCAGATTGGCAAACTGTCGATTTTTATTCCCCCAGAAATTTTAATCTAGGGACCATTTTGAGCCAAATTTGATAGAAGAGTGTCTATCTCAAAAATAAAACCTATTTGGCTTTAAGGCTGCTGGAAGAGGGGAATCTGGATAATTTCCTGCCTATGAGGGGAGGCTCCTGCACAARTATTACCCAAATATTATTACTTTGGGCTGTGAGTGTGGAAGGGATTGTGTTTGGCACTTGCAGAGCAGAATTTGATACGGGTACATGAAGAGGGGTTTAAATTGTGGAAACTCATCCAAGTGCCTTCCTTGACCACACCTTCCCATTGTAGAGGTGCTTACAAAGGATGGAAGCATCCTGGGAACTTGGGATGCAGCAGGAGGCTGAAGGATAGRTTGAAGATATCCTGGATAGATGAAAATATGGACATAAAATCCCTGGGGGAGAGAGAGAGCCCGTAAAARCATCAGAAATTGATAGTGCATCTCTGCAAGAACAGAGCTGAAAGGCACTGAGGRGCCCAGCGGCAGGCGGAGGAAGGTGTACGGAGGGCCTGGCCATGCCGTGGAGCTCGACACCACGGCCTCGTGGAGCGCCGGCCATGTGGAGAGGAGCAGAAAACCCATGGCGCTCTGGAAAAGTCCCGGACCTGTTTCTGGGGAATTAGTGTTTATAATTTGGCTCAAAAGCAGCTGGATGCTGGAGATGTGAGGCCTGTGTACAAGTGTGGGTGTGAAGAGCAGCATGGAGATGGGTGCCTCGTTTAGCTGATTCACAGCTACTCTCTGCTTCTRTACTCCAGCATGCACATGCTTGTGCAAAGCTGAGGGCAGCTTGCTCTGGCATCAGTATTTTGGGCACGGGAGCTTGTCTGGACGTGAGGCTTGGGCAGTCAGACCTCTCTTAGAGGTGATACGTGAGCACCCATTTGCAAAATAGCTGGATACCTGCATCCCTCTGCTTTTTCTGTGACCCGTCGGGATTATTTCCCTTACCTTCTGTGCTCGGAGCTGGCGAGGAGGCAGTGACTCAGCCTTTCCTTGCACGGTGATCCTGCACTGGAGCTGGGAGGTCTCTGCTAYGCACCCCTGGCTGCTGCGGCTTCGTTCAGCAGCCATCCGGCTGCCCGGGCACCCGCCGTCATGCACGGAGCGGGACAGTCCCCACGCAGCAGCGTTCACGTGCGAGGAGCATGGGGCAGGGTTACGTTTCCTGCAGCTTGGGAGCAAGTAGCTCCTGGAAAGGATACAGGGAGCTGTGTTGCAGCTCCTCACTGCATCCTGCCTGTGAGGTGCTGTGGGCTCTGGAGTCACCTGACTGCAGCCTTCTGGTTGTGCATTAGCACCTCGCTAGGCTCCCAGTGTTGTAGCCATCAATGTGGATCTTCATGAGGACCCCGCTGTGCAAAACCGTGGCCTTGGCTAGGGAAGCGGCTAGGGAAGAGCAAGAGGAAYTGAAAAGCTGGGTCTCTTCCTCTGTTGGGCAGTGGTGTCATGTCCCAGGAGCAGTTTTAGTTCTCAACAGCTTGGACATACCACTCAGCTGRGCTAGAGCAAGCTCAGGTCACTAATATGTGATCTCTGGGTGCACAGGGGCTGCCTGGGTTTCCTCATGTTGAGCTGCTGTTGGTGCCCCTGGGAACATGTCCTTTAACTACCCCACAGTAAGAACCACCCCCCAGGGTGGACAAGACCCACCTGATTTTTACAGAGATCTCTGTTGAATCAGACTTGTCTAGTTTGGTCAGAGCCAACAGCAGATATTCCTGTGGTAAAAACAAACACCAAGGGTTTCCAGGTGGCTTTACAAGGAACCCCAGAAAGTAAAGACCTATGAAGCTACCTACAATACCTGGCTCAAAACACATTCTTCACCAGTTCTGGCCACTAGAGTAAACGGAGAGACTCTCAAACCTTTAAAGTTTAGTGGCAAATGCTTTAGACTTGCTTGGTGATAAGGTACCAGCTGATTTGTTGGAAAAAAAGCTCTTATAATCCTAATGTCATGGAAATTTAGCAGTGCAGGTAAATATTTGCAGAGCAGTGGTGAGGTCTTCAGCTGAGAATGGTTTCGTAAGGCTGTGTTGTTCTGCTTGCTGCTGGTCAGGGTGGATTTTTYTTTCTTTCTGTTAAGCAGTCCAAGCAAATCATGAACCTGCCAGAGGCCATTAGTTGGCCGATTTACAGTCGCTGTAAAGCGTAACCGCTCCGTGTCTGTGGTGGCGGGACTCTCCGATCTGTCTTAATTGGGTGTCAGGAGGCAGATTTGTTAGCGAGGCCTCCGCTCCATCTCTTAATGCCGCAGACCTTTTGCTGCGTCTGGTAGGAAACACCAGCCAGTGAAGCCCTTTTCTCTTTCTTCTCACGAGCCAATAACTGCCTAAAATTTTCCACTTATTTACTTAATTCTGTCTTTTTATCCYGTGTTCATTCAGCTTCCAGCTTTTCTTTTATCGACTTCCACACTGTCAAGCCACGTGGATGAGAAACCTTGTCCTCTCGCTCCTCAAATGAAACCCGGAACATGTTCTGGCTCTTATGAGCATATCTGTTGATTAAGGCATTAGGGGGAATGCTGGCTGAAAAGCAATGTGCTTGATTAGCCAATTATCTTACCAAAAAAAGCAGCRAACTTCAAAATGCAGAAGAACTTGAGGCTGATTATTTGCCATGTGCCACAGGGAGGCCAGAGAGCCAAGTGAAATGAGAGGTGCCTGAAGAGAGGGGCCTGCCAGCTAAAGGTGAACATCCAGCAGGAGATTTTCTGGGTGACAGAGGAAGGAGGACCGGGAGAGTGTAGGACGGCACAGGGGGCACATCCTCTTCTTTGCTCTGCCTTTCCTGTTTGCTGGGTCCTGTGTCAGACAYCTAGATGTAGCTGGGTCAAAATTCCTACTCTGAGGCTGTACTGGGGCCTCGGTTGGCCTCTTAGGCCATGTCTTGAGGTCGCCGAGATGGGCAAAAGCGACGTCAAACCTTGCAGGGAGGAGCGGAGCAGGAATGTGAAGCCTTGGGCAAAGCCCGCGCATGCCCTCACGGCGCTCGCTGCTCCGGGCCATCGGAAGCTGCAGCGCCTGGCGGCCGTGGCCATTGTGCCCACGCTGGAGCCAAGCTTGGGGGCTCGGGGGGAAATCGGTGCTTTGCGGAGACGCAGCAGCGCTTCGTGTGCTCGGTGCCTTGGGGAAGGCTAATCAACGTCTGACCTAATTACACGGCTCGCTCCTCCCTAGGCGGTGCAGGTTTCCATGTGCTTAGGAGGCTTCCCTGGTGTCTCCGAGCTGCGCTTTGATTCCTTTCTCTTTCTTTTCACACTCATGTTATATAAACAAAAAAATAAGATGAGGAGCAATAAGGTGCAGCAGAATACTTGCAGGCTGCCTTCCCTCTCCTGCTGGTCTTCGGGGCCGTTCCGCTGCTTTGCCGCCTGGCGGGGTTAGCCTTTGAGCCCCAATGGCGCTCTGAGCACCGCCAGATTGTGGAAGATCCTCTGCCTKCCTTAGTTGTGGAGATGTGGGGAGAAACAGGAGCAAATTCTGTCTCTGTGCCCTCCCCGTRGGTCCAGCATTTTGACCAAGGCTGGGTTTGCCTCCCTTCTGCAAGACCCTTCTTGGTCTTCTGCTCCTCGTGCCACCCTGACCTCAGTGCTGGGACCAGTGCGTGCCCCCGCCCTTGCTTTCCCTCCTACCAGGGTTCATTCGRGATAGGAGATGGACAAAGTGGCGTGCCCTCCCTCTCGTTAAACAAGTAGAAATCCTCCCAATGCAAAAATCCCTCTGGGAGGCAGCGGCAGCTCCCTTGCATTCAGATCAGTTGGGACAGGTTGGCTACCTCCAAAGGTGCCAAATGCTTTTCCCACAAGACAGAGATTTACAGGCCAGCAACAGGATTTGACRGCTGCTTTAAAATAAATAAGAAAAAGCAAGCCCAGAAAAGAATGATAATAAAAAACCCCCAGCAAAACGTTGCCTTGTCTCCATTCATAAGCGTGGACTCTGTGCAAATGAAGAAAGCTGAATATTGTCTCAGCGCCTCTGCAGAGCTTAATCACCTGGGTAATAATAACCCGTGGCCCCCCTGCCACGGCAGGGCTTAKGGCTAAGCTCACGTGCGGACCCAGCTTTGCACCGGCCTGCCGCAGGGGTCAGAATAACTTGGCATCACCCTCTTTAACCCCATGTCCTGCAGAATATCCAACTGGGCCCAGTTTGGTCCCAAAGGGCTCAGGGAGGCAGGAGAGGACRTGGGAGACAGGGCAGAAGCAGAGAGCAGGAGGAGTTGCCAGGCTCTATCAACCCGTTATCACGGCTGGCGTTCCTGCGGCTGGTGCTGTTATCCTGGATAAGGGCCAAAAGCTTCTGCCGAGGAAATATTTTCCAGTGGGGCGGAACAGTGCATGGAGGAGCTGTTAGGAAGCCAAATCCCTTCCCGGGAGCGGAGGGCGAGGACGAGCTCACACCGGGCTGGGTCGCRCGTCTCGCGTTGTCCTTGGCCCTGGGACTCCCGCGTGTGGCRCTTGGCTCTCTCTGGCAGGGTGTATGTGCGTGTCATGTTTCGCTGTTCTTTTTATTTTCTTTTTTAAGAAAAAAGTGGCTTAAGTGACACTCTAGCTGACAACAGATATTTAGAAATGACAACTACATTTTAAATTACTTGTTCTTTTCTGAAACATGGCTCCAAAAAAGCTCAAATTTGCTGCTCTGAAAGAGGTTTTTTGTCTGGGRTCAGTCAGCATAGTTTTCTTTTTAGTTCCATTAAAACAGCAAGGAAAATAATGTTGAGCTGAAGATGTTTTATTCAATCCAAAATGAAATACGATATTTCTGTGTGTTCGGTGAAGGAGACATGGAAATTTTATGTACATCTCTGTGAAATAGAAGTAGAAATACTTTGTTAAAAATATCAAACCCTAAAATGAGAAGGAATTCTTTCTTTGCAGAGTTTTGGCTGAAATGGCTTGACCCAAAGTATTTACAATATACAAGGCCAGTTCTGGCTTGCCAACAAATAAGCAAATGAATTCTTATTTCCTTGGCTCTATGACACTAATTTGTTTGTGACTGTTACAATGTGACCATGAAAAGTTGCATCTCTGGCAAGTGCTGACCTGCAGAGGAGGGGTTAAACTAACTTCACTCGTTCAGTGTTTTAGCTTCCACCCAAGTGGATTCGGTTCCTCAAGAGACTGCAGGCMGACAGGGATGCGTTTTACACTGGTAGCTGTCCTCCTTGTTTGAAAGGCTTTGGAGATGCTAAAATTGCCATCTTCCTTGCTACCCACTCGCATCGTTAGTTAGTTACTCTTGTGGCATTTCTACTTGCTGTTTTCTAGCTTCCTTTTCCAGCTGTTGGGTAATGCTGCACTTCCATCTGCTGCTCTAAAGACCCTTTAACATAAGATATTGTCTGTGTATATCGTGTTTCTTGATTAATCTTGTTTCTACTTGTAACGTGTTTCTCCCTTTAGGAAGCTAAATAGCCAGAGCTCTCCCTTTGCCTCTCTGCAGAGGAAGGAACATGAGCAGCAGGCTCCCTGCCGCAGAGTTTGTGCCACCGTTGCAAGCAATTCTCCTTCTTGCTGCAATTAAAATCCTCCCATTGCCTTCTCATTCTAATTAACTTCAGGGATGTTAATCCCTTGTGTAATTAGAGGCTGGCCAACGCTGTGAGGTTTGGGAGAGCACTTTCTCGGGTGCTGGTAGAGCTTTGCCCAAGCCCTTCTGATCCCTGCTGCAGTATTTGATGGGGCTGATGCACAGTGCAGGTAGGTACTCGCAGTGTGTCCATGCTGACGTTTCCAACYGTACCCCTGCTCCCGTCTGGATTGCTGGCAAAATGCTTCTGAGCTCTGTGCCACGACACAGACTACTCAAAACTAGTCCATGGATTTGCATCTGAACTGTCTTCCTACCCGTGGGTCCCCTGCTTGCTGCGTGGGGAGTGTCGCTGGGCAGGGCTGGTGGGTCTCATTGCCACACGTGGTGTCTGGTCGGGAGCCTCTGTTTGGACCCGTCTCTTTTGAAGGATGGATCTTGTTTGCCTCACATGTCCTTGGGTGGTCCTGGGGCTTCCGGTCCTCATCCAGGTCTGTGGGAACTGTGTTTCCTTTTGGATTGGGAGGCAGACTTGCCAAAATAAATATTTCTGACACTGTCCCTGAGCAGCCTGTGAGAGCTTGTGGAGAGACGTAGTGAATTCTTGGCATGGTTTTCCGGAGCTGCTGTGTGCTTACCCAACATGGTTACCCAGACACACCCTAGAAATTAAGTCTAATCTTGTAATTATTATTTTTTGACAGAAAATCTCTAAATCCTTGGGTAGGAGACCCGGAAGGGGCAGGCAATCTCACCCCTCATATAGAGAAGGCTTGTAGACAAGTTGTTCCACCTGCTAGATCGTGAATTCCCTTTAGGCCTGTTTATTGAATGTTATAGGGTAATGTATTCTCTCTTTAGGTCTCTAAGATAAGCCTGGCTTAACTGTTGCTGTCTGTCTGTAGCCTCAGCACAGTAGGTCAGTAAGACGTTACGCTTTTGTGTTTGTTTCAGGCGWACGTTCCCCTCGTGCCAGCTCAGACAGTCGAGTGTTTGCAGTGTCAGCGACACTTCTGAAGCCTCTCGGTGCGTGTGAGTCACGGTGACACAGAGCTGGGTCCTACGTTGTTCCCGGCTCCGGTTCGGAGACATTCCTGGTGAACTGCCAGTCCGGACTGCGTTCCCCTGTGCTGTGGGTGGAATGGAGGGATTGAGTGCACTGAACGCCGTGTTTTGGTTTTAATTGGAATGAGGAGTTTGGCATGTGGCACACGTGCGTGTGGCCGTGCTGGGATCTGCATCAAATGGTGTTTGCAAGGAGGGCAGCTCAGGGCATTTGGAGACTGAGCTCATCTGCCCCTGTAAGGGACAAATTCAAGSTTCTTGTCCTGACACATAAAGCTTAAATTGCCTAAAACGAACGTACTGAGCTGGGAGCCCAGCACACTTGGGTTATCTTTGCCTGTTGCCCAATAAGGCAGGTAAACACTCTCCTGTCCCTGCTCTGAAGTGCATATTCGTGTCTTGCAGAGCAYGAAGTGCAACTTCCACGTGGGTTTTCAGTGTGCATCACAAATGTCATCTTCATAAAAATGAGGTTTAGCCGTTCTCAAATGTTCCTTTTCTAGTCAAGAGCTGMAGTTTGCTTTGAGATGATCAAAGCCATTTCCACTCCAGTGTTTGAGACCTGGCTTTGACTTTAGTGAGCAAACAACAGGGCAGTACTAGGTCAAGGTGACAATTTTGCCTGTTCCTTCGTTGCTCTGAAACTATGTGCATGTATAGAAGCTGGAAGCTAAAAACTTTAGCAGTTYATATCTTTCATCCATTTTTTTTCCTTGGTAAGCCCAAGTAATCCCCATGGCTTTAGTTGCAGAACTCCTGTCCCTTATGCGGCTTGTCTGGCTCTCTACTTCCTATGCTCAGGTTTGGTGGTTCCAGCCTGTTGCTGAGGACACCTGCAAGGGAATACAGGTCCATGCGTAACATCCTGGCAGGAAACTCTGACTCTGAACGTTGGCCTTAGTCTCCTATTTTTTGTTGTCAGTTTAGGAAGGGAGTCGCTGACATGAGCAACATTCATTAACCATTTTTAGAAAGCTGGGTTCTGCAGTTCCTCGCTGCCACACTGTGCTGGCAGAAACGTGGGCACAAGCAGCGTATCGAGAGCTACAGTTGCAGGAGGCACTAACCTCAAGAATACTTTGGCACTAAGTGATGTTAAGGTGCTAGGGGTGGAGGTCTGCGTGTCTGTATCTGGGCCAGCCGTCTAGACTATCATTACTGGGGCTGGAGGTAAATGGACACTCCCGGAGCTCAGCTGATCTTGAGCTCATCTCTAAAACAGGTCAGTGAATCGTGGCCTGGCTTGTCGTCCTCGCCGCAGGCTCCCTGATGCGGCAGGGTCTTCAGCAGCCCCGGCTGCGAGCGTCACGTCCTGCTTTCCACGTGGATCTGGAAGTCGTAGCTGGGCTGCAGGCTGCTTCTCCCGAGGGCGCTGGCTCTGCAGCTGCCCTAGCGAAGGCTGAGCAGCCTGTCTGAAGGGCTGTGCAGAGAAAGACATGCTGCCCTAGCCTCTTTTCCCAYTTTTTCCACATTTTCCCACCACCCCTCCGTTTGCACAAGCCTCCCAAAGGACTCTACAAAGTAGTGCACAGCCTTTCTCTTCATCCTGCTCAGTGAAGAGCCTGGGCTGCTTCTCTTGCTGGGAGCCAGAGATGGCAGGGAGGGACAAACCAACCCAAAACACCTGTTTTATAAATTATTCTGCAAAATGTACCCTAACCAGCTGGCTGAAATAACGACATTGGCAAGGAAAACATTCTGAAGCTTTGTCATTTGCATTTGCTTTTTATTACCCAAATCTGCCCTTCTCCCATCCACTAGGGCTTATCCAGTTGAGCTSCCTCATTTCCTTTTTATTAATCAAAACTGGCAATCCCTCGAGGTGCTCACAGTGCCTTTAGCCCTGGGGAGGCAGCAGGCTGCTCCTCTTCGGCTCATCATGGCTAACTCCTCGTCAGCAGCTTYGTGGTGCCGGGGTGGAGAGGCATCTGATGGCCTGGCATGAGWGAGCAGGGTGGCAAGGCCAGGGCAGGCCCACCTGGCCCTTCTGGGGGACATGTGGTGCCTAATGTKCTCCTTCCATCCTGCCCTGCTGGTGCAGAGCAGCACTTGTCCGGAGGGACAAGTCTGCAAGCGATTGCACAAAAAATGCACTTAGGCTCAAAGTGAGGCTGGTGGCCAGGCAATAAAGTGTCAACATTCCTGTCCGAGTTGGTTCTTCACTTGCTGTTGCTGGGGCTGGTTTGTTAAGGGACATGGTATCCTGGCAGGTTGGTTTTTTATCTCCTTACCGTGGCTCGTGACCCAGATGTTAAAAGCTGGGGACAGATCTGAGAGCAGGTTTTGGTTGTGGAAAGTGAGACAGGAGAAGAACTGGGCTCAGAGCATCTAGTGCAGGTCTTTCCCCATCCGTTCAGGCCCCGTGACCATCAGCAGCCCCACTGGAGAGGACAGTTTGCAGCTCCCTGTGCCAGGGGAAGGGCACTGAAGGAGAGGCCAGTGGAAGCATGAAGGATGCGCTAGATGAGCCTGTCCCTGAGGGCTCTGAAGGGGGAACAGTGCCTGGTCCTGCCTTCAGGGACGTTTCCAAGGCCAGGACGTGCGTCCTGCTCTCAGGGGAGTGTTAGCAGAGCCGGCCCGAGCTCCGCACCCAGTGTTTAGGACAGAAGGGAYGGTTGCTTCCGTAGCGCCTCTTCTTGTCTTTCCCCCTGCAATGCCGGCCCTCAGCGGTGCCTTTGTGACGTTCCCACCATGACCTGCATGTGGCTGCGAATACCCCCAGCTCCGCTCTGCTCCAAACACTCCCCTTTCGCCTTCGGCAAACTGGGTGCGAGCAGCCGCTGCGCCCGCCAGCAGCCGCAGGTGAGCAGTCGCCTGCTCTGCGCCTCGGGACCTTGCAGACGACGGGCACTCGTTAAACGTGTGAACAAGGTGGCGGYGGCGGCTGCCTTGTCTCCTCCCAATGTCCTTCCCATTGCTCRTGTCCTGCCTCAACATCCTGAGCGGGACCGCGCTGCTCAGTGGCTCAAAGTGCCCCCCGGCCGTGTGTGACCCTCCACGAGGCAAATCCCTTGCCGCTTCCCCAGCCATCCCCTCTTCCTGAAATGTCACCAGACRTTTTGGAGGATTTGGTCCAGCTGAATAATAAAACCCGTTTGTGGCTGAGGGCTGGTGTCTGGGCAGCAGCTCCTCGTGTGTGGGTGCCACTGGTGGCAACTCGGCAAGTTCCACGTCCCGTTGTGCTTGCCTCTGTGTCCTAGGATCGCGGTTGACCCTCCTTTCCCRTGGGATAGATGTGTCTTGGTGCTTGTAAAACATGGAAGCCAGGTGGGARACCAGGAGCTGGATCCTCTGCCGAGCGAGGGTCTGCTGGCCTTGGTGGCTCCATCCCATGCCCTCTCCGTTGGCCGCCCGCAACACGGAGCTTCTCCACAAGCTTTATACCCCCGTGGCGCTTTGCGTAGCTCAGYGTTGCTCGGGCGCCAGCTCGGGTCTGTTTGGATGGGCTGTGATGGAAGTTATTCCCACCAGATGGTCATTTATTGTCTGCGGGAAGCAAAGCGGTGTCTCCGGCTGGCGACTGGCAGCCAGGTGCCGGCGTGACGGATGGGAGCCCTCCTGCTTCCTCCTCCGCCTTGCAGGATCTCTCTCCTGTATAGAGGCGGAGGAAATAATGAACCTTCTCCGAGCTCCCCTGCTAAATGAAGCCATCCGGTCCTTATTAAATCACAGAGAGAATTTATTGCAAAGGGTGGAACAGTGATTGCTCCCTAAGTGAAAGGACGGACCTGTTCTTTGCTGCCAGCAGTCTGGTGCAATCATAAAACGTTGTGTTTTAGATGCTTCTTTGTCCAAGTGAATTGGAGAGCTTGATCAAATGAGACGATCCATCTGTTTGGAAAAAGAATCGTTGCTTCTATTGCTGGGAAAAGCAATCRCTTTTGCGATTGAAATCCGCTGTCTGGATATCCAGCCCGTGTGGCAAGGATCAGGTAGAGGCTGCTGAGGAGGACACTGGTTTTAGCCCTTTTCAGCCCCATTTTATCCTGTCTTTGCAAGCAGCTGTAGCTCCTGGTTCTGGCATCTTTWAACGTGGTGGAAGGCTGAAGTGGGGACACTGGTCGCCAGGGCTCTGCTCCCATGGCACTGATATCCTCGTTCCTTGGTTGTCTGTGGGCAATTTTGGGCCTCCTCACTCAGCACTAACCATAGAACACTGGAATGGCCTGAACRTGGCTCCCKTCTCTGTCCCCTCTGGCTTTTCCCRTGTTTTTGCTTGTTTCCCTGCCTGGAGCACAGAACAGCTCATTTCTGAAGAGCAGGAAGGCTGTGATCAACGGGAGTGTGTGGCTTGACTGAAGGCTGGGGAGGCAGAGCGCAGGGAGTCCGGGAGGAGATGCTGCCCCGGGGGCGCGCATAACCCCCCCAGCCTTTATTTGGTGGGTTCGCCTCTATCACGGTCACCTTTTGAGTTGCCTCTGGCGTGATCCTTAACCCGGAGCGGGTGCCCATGTGACAGCGAGAGGACAGGCGGCAGCCGGGGTGTGTGGCTGCTGGCCAAGGGATGTGCTGTGAGCGGTGCTGGAACAAACCCCTCCCTGGCTGTGCAGCGCACGGGCTGAGGGGCTTAGCCGCCCTCGCGCCCGCCGCGCTGCCGGCCACGGGGCACCCGTCCCACCACTCGCTCCGCGGCTCGCTCGGCCGTGTCACCATCTCGGCCTGGTCGGATGTGTCTTTTAGGATTACGGGGCTTTCTGCGGCACAAGTGGCCATTATGTTGCCTCAGTGCCTGAGAAGAAAAGCGGTGGTTTCTGATAATGGSCCGCCTCCGTTTATTTGCAGAAGCRCGGCCGGAGCTGAGGCACGAGCGCYYGCTTGAAGAGCGCGATTGCGTGGATGAGCTCGTTATCGCCGGCGCGCGCCCTTTGCGCCCTGCGTGCCGGGACCGCGCGGCGCGTGCGGCATGGGCTCTCCGGCCTGCGCGTGCCATCGGGCAGCACCCACKCTCCTTGAATGCACTCGCCATCCTTGACTGTGAAGGAGGCATCCCCTGGGACCTGCCGCGTCGTCAGTGAGGACCTTGCTACCTGCCTGCCCTGTTGTGTGCTTGGCTCATGGGTGAATCTGCTTCGCGGGTGCRTTTTGGATACAGAGCATCTCTCCTTTCCCTTCCCGAGTAGGTGTCTTGTAGTTGAAGCTCAGGCCAGARTGCAGTAGCAACGTGCTGCTTTCTTGGGGGAGCACATGAGAAATGAGCGTTATTTTGCTGCCTGTTCACACTGGGSTTTGGGTTCCATGTTTCCTTTGGAAACAGTGAAAACGTTGCAAGGAATGAGTTGCAGGATTGGGGCTTTTGTTTTATTCTTRGCAGAAGTGAGGGAACATGTAAGCAGGTGATGTCTAAGTAAGTCACACTTTGTAGTATCAGCCAACATAAACCATAGTTTCAAAACTTAGGCTGCTCTTGCCTTTATTTTTTTTAATTTCCAGAACTGCTGCTATATTTCCATGCTTTATTTATTTATTTTTAAGCATACAGGACCTCAACCTGGAGGGCAGAGCACGTTTGTGTCACGCAGCAGCCAGGGACTCGTGCCAGAGGCCTTGCCTGTCTGATGACCTCGTGTCCTGCAGCATCAGCCCGTGTGGGCAGACCAGGCTCTCCAACCTATGGCACCTAAACCATTCCTCTGCCTTGGGCAGTCTGCTTGAAGCCGGAGAAGGGAAGGATTTAGTGCCTTCCTAACGTGYTGGTTGAGGGCATCTGGTCAGAACATGGTGAGGACCCCTGGTTCCTCTTGCAGAGGCGAGCAGGGCAGCGCCTTCGAGTGAGTCTAAGCAAAACGAGACCCGTGAGCCATGACGTTATTACTTCTTCCTGCTCGCCTCCCAAAATTGGGGCAGGGTGTTTCTTAGCTGCCTTCTGGTTTTGTGGCTTTTTCTTGTTTCTACTCGATTCCATCCATAGTGTCAGGAAGGTAGTGGCTCCTCTCTGTCACTTAGGTGGTCCTGTCTCTTAGGAAAGCCCTGCAGTCTGCAACCAGATTTGGTGGAATAGAAAGCTTCTTGCTTCTAGGCATTCACAGATTTTGCTTTTGTTAAAAGAGGGAAAAATCCACTTCCTGACTCCCAAAGATTTCTTATTGCAGTTGGTTAGAAGGAATTATTCTTATGATATATATATATAAAAGGAATATATATAAAAAAGAATATATATAAAATATATATATATAAGGAATTATTCATATATATATATTCTTGAATTCTTAAGAATTCAACCAATTCTTATTGGTTGGTTAGAAGGAATTTTTTATTTCTGTTTGTTCTGGGCTTCCTGTCCTGTCTTGGTAGACCACTTGGTAGACACTGCATGGGTGTCACAAAGAAAATCTGCCTATTTAGAGGAGCTTCAGGCACAACCAGAAAACGTCTGGCTGAATTTTATGGGATTTTTTTCGTGGTTTTAGTGCGGGTGGCTTTGTTTTGGTTTGCTGTGATTTTAGCCTGCTCTGCGCTCCGTGTCCTGCCAGCCGCCTGGCTGTCACCACGGGGTGACAGCTGCTTGGTCTCCAATGTGTCGCGCGAGGTTTTCTGCATTGCCAGGTAGCCGAAACCACATCCGAGAGGATGAGGAAATATATGAAATGCTCAGCCAGGCACGGTGCACAAATATCCAAGAAGCCCGAGTATGGGTTGGCTGCAGTGGCAAGGAAATTCAGTGCAATTTTCAAAGGTGTTCAGAGCTTAATTAGAAGGGGGTCGGATGCAGAACGCAGTGATTGCCGTTGCTGTGCTTYACGTTTTGCCAGCCCCAAACCTGCTTGCTGAGGAGCAGCAAACGAGGCTGTACACGTGGTGCTTCATCTGCTCTTGCTGAGATATGATAATACCTGGGTGTCGGGAATAGTGGTTCCTCTTGATCATTGTCATTTTCTGTAGTGACCGTTTTGACAGTTTGCTTGAGATGAAAGCTAGCCTTTGGCAACGAAGAAGACTGCTCATTTCATCTGCCACGATGCTCGCCCCATTTTAGACACGTTGCTAATTGCTTTTTGTTGAAAATCTGCTGCATGAGAGGAGAGAAGATATCTCTGCAAAAGGAGCTCATTAACAGGAGATTGTGGGAAGCRAGCCTGGCACTGAGCTCAGGTACCATGGAGATAGGCAGTTTTCGGACCTCCACGTGCCCAGGCAGCCTGAGGTTGTTCCCCGCTTGCTGCTGCGAGGACATTAGGCCAACACGTTGTGAAATTAAAGTGTATGAAGGGCTGTGGTTGCCGTAAGGGGCTACCCGGTGTGACCCTAAACTCATGCAGTATCGCAGGGCTCTGGTGTCCGCTCGTGGCATCAGTGCAGGTGTAAGTATCTTCTCAGTGTGCCCTTCCTTCACGCTGCTCGATAAACAYGGCCTGCCCCTTGTAGAGATAGAGCATTTCTTAGCAGTGTGTATGGTGCACTTGTGATGGCTGGTGATGTGTATCCCGTAAGCCCTGGGCCTTGGAGCAGGAGCTCTGGCCGTGTGGTCCAGGCTGCATCTTTTGCCTCCTGGATTGGTCAAGTGTGTGTCTGTGGCCCTGCAGAGCTAGATTTTTACCTCTTGGTGAATTTATAGCCAGTAAGAACAGGCATGGCACTGCATTTACTCCTTGATGGGAACACTCAGCCTGCTCAGAGATGGATATTAAATTGGAAGCAGGTGGTTTAGGGCTTTTAGCCAAACAACAGGCAGAACCTGGGCCCTGAAGGAGCTGAACTGCAGCTTGGAGAGCACAACAGGAGAGCAGGATATGGGCGACTTTGCTATGGTGCCTCTTACCAAGGGGATGGGCAGGGTTGGATGTCACCTCCCAAAGGGGAAGGTCCCACAGTGATTTGCAGTAGAGAGCACTGGGACCAGAGTCAGAAGTCAAGCAAGARGCACAAAAACTCAGGTTGGGGTTTGTGGACAGAACATGTCTACGGGSTTGGTCTGGGCTGGAGCCTCTCCCCTGCTCTCTCCGACATGTTCCTTGGAGTGGACCAACTTTGTTGTACTACTGTGTGTCCATCCTGCGGGGCCCAAAGTGGATGGAGCCTGTTGGAGTAGAGGAGGCCACAGGTGCAGAGAGACCTTGGGCGTCTTTGCACTGCTCTCCCCCGGCTTKTTGCAGTGGGTGTCGTGGCATTTCATTCCTTCCACTGGATTCACTCCGTGTGACCGCTGGCATGTGGACCTGACTGCATGAGGAAGCAGCAGTGCTGTAAATCTGGTGCAAGTCTGGCCTGAAGGCCGGGCTGTGGGGATGTTCCCATTGTCGGGCTGAGATGTTTACTGACCGCAGGGCCGTGAGATACGACTGCCCAACCTTTGATCCTGGCAAGCAGAAGGATCCTCTTGCAGAGGAGATGAACTCAAACCACGGATGACAGCACTTGGAAGCAAGGGAGGAACAAATCCACAGAGAGCCCATCCAGACGCTTCCAGGCGGGATGCTTCCCCAGCACGTGCTTGAGCAGTGAATCACCATCACCACCCCAGGGCCGAGCAGCATGAGGTGGCCCTGTYGATACAAGAAGAATTTGCACTGCAGCTTCCTTTTATAGGAAGCATCTCTTGTTCTTAGAAAACATGGCATGATAAATCCCATATGGCGGGAGCGGTTTCAGTGATCTGCCATAGGAGTTCTGGGGTCCATCAAGACTTGCCTCCAACAACTCGTGCACTGCCTGGTTGGCCTGAGGCTCTCTGTAGTATTTCGGGGAAGTGCAAATAGCAGAGAGAGCSTGCAGCCTGTCTCAGGCTTCTGCAAGTGCTAGATTGCTCTTTGTTCCTTCCATGTTAATAATGGAGGAGCAGCACATCGASGTGGGAGCCTTTTCAGCCTTTAGCTGAAGGATAAGGACTGAAGAAATCTAGGCTCAGGATGTTTCAAGTGAGTCCTTTAAACCYCTCTCTAAGCACCTGTGGCAAAGTGGTTGGGGAGATGGGCTGGACACTTGCCATCTGTTGGGATTTGGGAGTAGTTGGTCCTTTTAATAACTGAGCTTTGATACAGGTACTTAAACCTTGAGATGCCTCATTCTGAGTACCTTCATTAGCCTATTCTGCCTGAACTCCATGTTTAGCACCGATCTCTTCGGGCTGTCGTGTGTAAGTAGCAACCCCTGGCAGCCTACCTGAGGGGGGAATATCCTTATCCCACTCGCACTGTGTGGGTATGTGCAGTAGCATGATGCTGCTGATGCTCATACCTGTCCAAGCGTTTTCGGAGACATGCCTTCTGTGAGAAATCCTCTTAGGTTTGCAGCATGCATCCTATGGAAACAACAAAGATGTCGGAATCATTCTCTTTTTGTAGTTTTCCTCTTTGCCCCAGCAGCAGCAGCACGTCCTGACCTCCCTGGTTGCTGGTTTTCGCTCTGTCCTGCCCGCAGCCTGCAGTCCTGTTGAGCCTGCCTGGCCCGAGAGCAGCCCTGCTGCGAATGAACGTGGGGTTACTGGGTCCACACCAGGGCTGAGGCTGCTGCAGGAACAGCCTGGGTTTCCTTAGCTTCGCTCAAGCTCTACTCGAAGCTAATCCCACCTGGAGTCTTTCAAAGGAAATTCCTGCAGAACATTTTCTCCTTTTGGAGGCAAAGGATGGTGAGGTATGGGAAGGCTTTGAAGAACGACTGGCATCCCAGAGCCGTGAGCCTGCACCCCCACTGCGGAGTGGTTGTGTTAACCCTTGCTTTTCCCAAGACCTATTTTACCACTTCCTAAGTGAGTGCGCTTTGGTGAATGCATTAGAAATAAGYACCTTGAGTAAGAGTCCAAACATTGAGTTGTGTAAGAGTGTTTAGTCCTGTGCCACTAGTTGGTAATAAATTGGTAATTTTGTTCTGACGGCGGCATCCTGGATACAGTTGGTTGCTTTTTGTGCACTCAGTGGAAGGTGATGACAGCGTTAGCACTATCGGTTGTCAAGATGACTGATGTCCTGCCAGGCTGGCACCTGGGTAGGGCCAGGGGAATGTGCAGTTGTTGCTTTAAGGGTAGGTTGGGGTGTCGAATTATCTTGCTGAGATGAAGCAAGAATCGGTATCCGGAAGATCTCGTGTGGGCAGCAGTCTTGCAGGCAGAGTTGCCACGTCAGCAGTTTCTGGGCTAAAACACCCTGCCCGTCACTTAAGGGAAGGATTTTTTCCAGGGGACTCATCAGGTGATAGCTCTGGTGTGACACAAACAGGGAGGATGGTGAAAACTGTAAAGGTAAAACTGTACAGTTAGAGGACTACAGGAAGAACCCCATTTAAGTCACTTTTTAAAATAGCAGCTGTTAACAATAATTATCTGTTGCAATAATGTCAACAATTAATGGGTAATGATATACAGTTTGCCCATTTATACACTGCTGATTATATGTTATGTGCACATATTAATGAGTGTGACATGGAAAATCATAGAAAAGATTTGTAAGGTGGTTTTCAGTCTCCAAAAGTGAATAGCATCCTCTTTGGTGGAAGGTGGAGCAGTGAGGAGCAGAGGGAAAAAAATAGAGGTTGGATGTGGATTGATCTCTGTTGATTTCCTCACAGGACCATGCCTGGGGTCTGGGAATCTGTGGCAGTAGGCCCAATGTTAACGCAAAATCAATGCCCCCCAAAGAGCTCCCAAGAATATATGTTTCCATGGGAGGCTGGAGGCCATGCTGGACATGCAGCTTGACCCAAGGGCACCTGGGTCAGGGCTGGAGTCCTTAACCCTTGGACCAACCAACTGGTGCCTGTCATGGACCTTTGTCCTCATCTGAGCTTCAGSTGAAGCAGCGGTTTGGGACATTTGCGGATGTAGACACTTTCCTGGCCATAGAGCCATAAGGAGGACTGTGAGCAGCTGTTTTCGTAGGCATTTTTCTTGGCTGTGATCAGGTTGAGATGTTCTGGTGGACAACAGGATGTAAAGCAGATGATGAGATAATAGTTCTCTGGGTCAGTGGATGATGAGCGTTAATTCTGGAAAGGAAGAGAAGGTTTAACGTTAGTCAGACATCAGGAAGGGGAGTCCATCAAGCGGTTTGCCTCGAGTTGTTCTGGACATAGCTAGCTGCTTGCCCTCGTAGTTGAACAGACCTGTCCCTGATTTGGTCTCCTACCAAGGAAGAAGAACTGCAAAATCTGTCTCTTTCGAAGGGACAGGTGGTTTGGTGACCCAGCAAAAGAGCTTGGGAATTTTGGCCTTGCCTGTTGGAGCCTGTTTCCTCAAGAAATGGAGAGAATACTGCTGCTGGCTCAAGTGAAACCCTATTGCCTCAGATTAGGGAACCATCAAACACACCTGTGACTCCCCTGGTTTTTGTTCTAGGGAATCAGCACATGAAACACACTTGAAATTGGGCAAAGCACAGAGATCAATAAATATCAGCAGAAAGGTCCTACTTTGGAAAGGTCCTAGAGGCTGGAGGCTGGAAGAATCACAGAATCTTTACAGTTGGAAGGGACCTCTACAGATCATCTAGTCCAACCCCCATGCTCCAGTAGGGACACCCAGAGCACGGGGCACAGGGTGACATCCATGCGGGTTTGAAGATCTCCAGAGGAGAAGACTCCGCAGCCTCTCTGGGCAGCCTGTTCCAGGGCTCTGTCACCCTCACAGCAAAGAAGTTCCTCCTCACCCACAGATGAAACCTCCTATACCTCAACTTAAAACCATTGCCCCTTGAATCCTCTCCTGAGAGTGTTTCTGGGAGTGTTCAGATGTTTTTGCATAGGTTAATGGGAGTGGAGAAGACAGTTGTCCTGCCAGATACCTTTCTAACAGGGAGACACTGCTCAGAATGAAGTATGGAGCTGCAAATGGCAAAAGTAGATTAAGAGAGTGGATGAGACCTACGGCCTGTAGTGGACTGCTTGAATCACATCTCCTAGAGTCATAAAACCATTCAGACTGGAAGAGACTTCAAGAGATCTCTCATCCTCCTCCTTGCTCAAAACAGAGTCAACACTGAGTCTGCATGTTACCCCTTATCTGCAGTGACCAAGCAAGTGTGGTGCTAATCAAGCAGTGCAGCTGCAGGAAGAGTGCTGTCAGGACGTGAGTTCTGCATGGTGCAYGTTTGACAGCACTTGCATAGACACAGTCTTCCAGTTTGAGTTGCTCAGCCCCCAGGCAATGCACGAGGGTTGGGGAAATCCTCAGCATCTCGAGCCCATTCCGTGTATGTTGCCTCTCTATCGAAGCGCTATATTTGGTGGCGGTGACGTGTCRGTCGTGGATCCAGCACCGTAAGTAGGTTAGGGAGCTCTCGCTGGAATAACCACGTCGGGTTGTTGGTCTCCATGTCATTACATGATTCACACGGGCTCTGTGCAGACTAAGCACGTAAAGCAGATTACACCCTGCGAGATGYGAGGCTTTTATCTTGTTACGAGAGTTGGTTGTCAGCCGACTTGCTACCCAGGCTGTCTGCTGTCAGTGCCCATTCATCTGCTCTGAGGGTGTTTGTGTAAAATGACAGCCCTGCACCACGCAATGGGATAACTCAGCGCTCCGTAAGCACGGCGTAATTTTCTTTCTTCAAAGTTGATTTTTTTTTTATACAGTTTCCTTCAGAGGCAGATGAAGATACCAGAACTTAACTTATTTTTGTGGACAAAAGGGCTTCTCTCTAGGGGCCTAGAAATGTCCCAAATCTGCAATTTGTGTTTGCTGAATTCATAACTTTGGGCAAACCAATCCCCCTCCCCAGCATGTCTTCCATTTCAAGCCGCAGTATGACATGTTTCTTGCCATCAAAATGCTGGCATGCCATGGGGCAGATCCCCCCACCASAACATAGTGCGTTATGTAGTAGCTCTTGCTCTGCTTTATTCTGCAGAATGCATGTTCGTCATGTCCCAGGGACGCATTGGGGTCTTCCCAATCTTCCCTTGGCTTCCTTTCCACCAGTGTCACTTATACATGGCAGGACCCCTTCTGGTGTTCACCCAGCCCCAGAGGATGGGGGGACCCTCCGACTGCACCTGCTGAACCCCTGCCGCCAGCTCCGGCAGGGAAGCGGAGCCGTTAAATGCAGCACCTCTATCAGCTGCTCCTGCCACCGATTTATCGTCTCCTCACAATTCCAAGCCCTTGAGGATGTGTGTTACAGCCACCTATTCTCCCAGCTGAGGTCTCAACTCTATTTTTTAAGCACTTTTTACTTAATAATTGGTGCTTTCCGTTCCATAATTGGCTCTAATTAGCCAGAGGGTGACAAGCGCGGCCTCCCCTAGGGCTCCATGATCTCTAGGGCTCTCTCCTTTCTTTTTTTTTATATTTTTCTCATTTTTCTCTCTCTTTTTCTTTTTTTTTCTTTTTTTTTTTTTGTCTTCCTTTTCATCATGCCACACATTTTTGCTCGGGAGCTAATGTGTGATATTGATCTACATAATGAGCCTTTTTGACAGTCTGGGCACATGTGGGAATAATTCCGCGAGCATATGAAATCCTTAGGCCAGAACTGCTCGTTCAAAGCTGCTTCCAAATGTAGCCACAATTGTTCAGCAGTGACAGCTGAGCAGCAGTTCAGGAGCTGGAAATTGCACGAGCCGGGAACAGATTTTTCTTCTTCCTTTCCGGATGGCATGTGACTCTTTGAGGGTTTGCTTGATGATTTTCCGCTCGTCTCAAAACAGGCTGTAAACACCAGTCTCCAGTGAAGAAGACGAGGGATGAAACCTCCATGGCCTGCAGCATGGTGGGAACTCCCCTTTCTTCTCCCTAGRATAAATTAATTGGATGCTTTCTGTGTTTATTCCTTTCAAGGGTCCTTGTGAGACCCTRAGCTCCCTGATTTCTTGTGGCAGATGTTTCCTCACGCTATATATCACATGRGAAATACTAATTTTGATGGATTTTTCTGTCTTCTGGTTTCACTTCCCACCTTCCCCCTTAGCCAGGACAGTCAAGGGCCATGTTGTCCAAAGATCCCTGCCGTTTCTGGGATCTTGACTACCCAAARCCAGAACACTCTGTGCCTGCTGCTGGGGCTGGAGTATTTGAGGGACCTACGTGAGTTTGCTACAAAGAGGTTTGTGTTCTGGGGCTGCCGTGTGTATTCTGCAGCATGCAGGGATCTGCAGTAACCGCCACCTCTCCTAGCACCGTTTCCGTGTTTGATCTGTGAAGGCTCCGCGGGGACTGGGAGCCGAGGGGYGCAGATGGTGCCGTGCCGTTAGTGAGGAGCCTGCAGCTCCACAAGCTTGTGCTGGGAATGCGGCCGGCCTTGGCCAACGGGGCGATTTGTGCTGTGGTCAGCCCCGGTCTGCGAGAGCTCCCAGGAGATCCCGAGCGCTGCAGTGATGATCTGTGCTCAACGCGACGCTCTCCTCCCTCCAGTTACTGTAGTCAACTCCCGGGTGACTCTCTGCGCTTGATCTGAGTGAAATCTGGTACATCCCGAGAGCATCAGATTTGTTGTATGAGCACTGAGCTGCCCTTCAGCATGGGTGCAGCAAGTCCTCAGGCAGCAAATGCCTCATGCTATGAAAACTGTTGTAAACCCATGTCTTGCTTAGTAGAACACTGTGGCCCTTTTCATGAGGGTGAACGTGTCTTTGTGAGGCTCATGGCGCATGTCGGTATCTTCAGGTGACTRCAGGAGTGCCTTTCCGTGCCTTTTCCGTACTACGGAACACGCCGTTTGTTTGCTAGAGGCTCTCATGGCCTRTTCACATCAGAAGAGGTGGTGAGTTGGAGTCCAGGCTCTTACCTCATCTGAAGTCAAGTATAAGTGTGTGTGTGTGTGTTCGGGGAGGTTGTGTTCACCTGTGTTGGTCTCAGGAAGAAAGGATGGGATTATTGGTAGACGTATGGATAGGGCCTGGTTTTGTTTTGCAGCAGAACTCTTAATTCTGCTGATGTGTGCACTGAATAAGACTCTCCTAATAGGGTTGGTAACATAAGCCCTTGGATAACTGCTTCTTACTCTGCTAGCAATAACCYACATGTGCATATTTAACCCTCCCTTTTTAAATACTACCAGAGGAGCACCTGGTTCAGCTTCCAGAACAAACATCTCATGGTTATCACTATCTAAATTGTGTTTTGGATAGGATCTCTGCAGGTGAGGAGCCCAAATATGCCCCATTTCCACTTCAGCGGGGAAAGCTGGTTCCATGCTGCGTCTGAGTACAGCTTGAGCATGTTCCTATTCAGGTGTGGGCAAGTGTCTGCTGTGGGAGTCCTCAGGGTGCTTCAGTAAGAACAAAAGAGTGACCAGAGTGAGGCCAAGACTCCTGCCTATGTATACATATGTATGTGCTGTCATATATAGCAATATTTCCCCAACGTATTATCTCTGCTTCCTGGATTCAGTCTTCATAAGGCAGAATCTGTGTTTACACATCAACCCCATGGAGCTGCTATGGGACCGGCATCAGGCAGATCAGTTGCTGAGAAAACTCCGTAGAAAGTGGGAGAATTAAGGGTGTGGAATAACCTGCATGGCCTTTGGAAATCCCTTCCAGCTTGTGACTTTCTGGGCACACACCAGGTCACCTGAAATAGCTGTACTCTAATTATGATAGCGTACCCCAGGCTTTCTGGATGATTAGGTAGCCRAGTGAAGCTCTAGGGCCTCATGATCTAATGTAATTTCTGCATTTATTTGTATTTACTCAGTCTTCTTTCCTTTTTCTGCTCTATATTTTGGCTATAGTACTCAAGAATGTGTTTTAATAGTGAATACAGGACATTTAGTGAATCACTCGGGGTCTCTATCTAAAGGTTCRGCATCTTGGCTGAGGTATCCATGAGACTCCTACAATCGGTCAGGGAAGATTTTCATCTCCTGAGGATACCTTAAGTTAAAACTGTCATAAAGTCATGAAGATGCTGGTGTGCTCTCTAGTTCCACTCCACATGCAAACCTCCAAAAATGGAGCATACATTAATTGTGGTCAAAAAACTCTTGTCTCCTGTTGGTCCAGGGCGACCTCCAACAGTTTCTAAGTGGGGTTGCTCTTGTGTTCTTGGGTTGTTCTCACCAGGAGCTATATTGTAAAGGGGATGCCCTTACGGTCGCTGGAACATATGGGGCTTGTATCCTGGTGAATGAAGTGTTCGTGGAAACCAAGGAGCAGAGCAAAAAGTATCTTGTCAGCAATAACCAGTACTCCTTGGCTGCTCCTTTTTTCCAACCTGGCATCTTTTTATAATTAGTGGGTTTGTAGAAAGTCAAAATAGATGCTTATGATTATCCCTTAAGGAAGACGGGTGTTTGTGTGGTGTGCAAGACAGAGGCATTGCTGGGGAGACCAGTCATTTTAGAGGACAAGGAATTAATTCCTCCCTCTTTCTTCTTTCTCAGGCCCCCTTCGTTCTCCGTTTCTTACCTGGAGTGATGGAAAACTCGTCTGTGGCRTCTGCCTCCTCCGAGGCAGGGAGTAGCCGGTCTCAGGAAATTGAGGAGCTGGAGAGATTCATTGACAGCTACGTCCTGGAGTACCAAGTCCAAGGCTTGTTGACGGATAAAACAGAGGGGGACGGAGAGAGCGAGAAGACACAGTCCAACATCTCGCAGGTGAGGGAAGGATGCAACTTAAGATGGGATGCAAAACGAGGGGACTGGAGTTACAGGGAAATCACTGATGGGGCAACTTTCTTGTTCAGCCAAATATAAGGACTCGAAGTGCTTAGAAATATCTCTTGCCACTCACATTTGATTTTCCATTAAATGACCTAAAGATGTGACCTGAATTTGTGACTTCTCCCAGGTTCCTATTTCACATAAAGGAAAATAATTGTGTTTGACCTGTGCTGTCCTCCCAGGGGTGCCCGGTGATGGCCAACAGTGTGTGTGTGAGCACCTCCGGATGGAGGAGAGGGACAAGAGAGCAGAATCCCTCTTTTTGCCTCCACTAAGCCCAGTGCTTCGCCAGAAAAAATGCCAGAGGACTTTGCCTGGCTCGGGATGAGTTGCAGGGGCTCTCGTGAGGAATATTCAGTTCTGAGAAGTGCTTCTGCAGGCCTACTTCCCTGCACTGCTTCCATCCACATACAGCGGCCTTCAGGGATTTTAATGAAAAGACTGGATGAGTAAAAGCAGTCAAAAGCCCCAAATGCTCCCTAACAGCATTTAACTGCTGCACATTTTGATATGTGTAATAACCTGTTTGCTTACACCATAATTGTTATGTCGGGGAAGAAAATTACTCCGTTGTGGAGGATGTGCATACCAAGCAAGCAAACCAAGGGGTTGCTTCGGGAGGATGTGGCTTGGCGTTGTCTTTAGGAACAGATCCCACTGAGATCATGTCATTTTTTTAAAGCAGCCATTTGAGGTTCAGCGTAAGGAGAAATTTCTGCTGCTGCTCTGAGGGAAATCCTGTGTATCTGGTGCCAGATGCTTGCTGAAGATGCGAGCTGTCAAACTGAAGTGTTAGAGAAGATCTGTCCAGGGTGAGCTGTGAGTGCTGCTCCCTGCTGTTTCATGGATTTGGGCTGCCCTGATCTGCCTGCTAGGGCATGAGGGCAGCAGAGGTGCTTTCCTACCTTGCAGGAATCTTGGTGAAATCAAATACCCAGGTTGTGGAGCACCAGCACACTAGTTATGGGGACCAAATAATAATAGAAAGGTCTTTGCCTGAAAGATGGTCGGAGCAAGGATCTGGCCATCGTTAGGTATCTGAAACTGTAACTGTGTTTGAGCTGCACCGAGGCCTGCAGAAGCCTCGGCAGCTGAAAGGGACCCTTTTGGGGGGCTTYCTGAGGCCTGACCGTGGCTGGGACGTGGCTGATGCTCAGCTGGGTCCTTGGAGGGTACGCAGGCCCTGCGGGAAGCTCTTCAGGGGTATCCTGCGCATTTGCAGGGGCCTTCCCTGGCTGATGCAGGCAGAAGATACCTGGAAAACGCCTGTTTGGGTCCCCATGGCTGCGTCCCCGAGTCCCTGGCAGCCTTGTCACAGACTGGGTAACAGCGGACCACATGCATCCCCCCTCCCTCCTGGTGGCACCTGTCTAATGAAGCAATATCCATGAAGCCTTGACAGTGCTGAAAAAGCACCGGAGGTGTTTAATAATGAATGGGATACCAATTCCCAGGAGAGAAGTGAGTCACTTCCCTTTGCCCATGGATTTGCTCCAGAGGGGGCTCAGGCTGGGGCTTTGTAACACTTTCCAATCATCAAATACTACCTGGCTAATTAGGCTGCCCCAGCAAAGCTTCGTCTACAAGCAGCTCATGACAGGGGGAAGGAGATGGGGAGAAGAAGCAGAACCCATCCTGGAACCCTTCTGAGTGGGGTTTAGCACTGAACCAGTCCCACCACCTCATCGCTGTGGCTGCTTTGATGCAGGATGAGGACCCTCCCGCCAGATCAGCTCATTGCAGAGCCAGAGGTTCATGTTGGCAAAGGGAGCCGAGCTGGGTAAGCCCCATCGGGGCCATGGCTGGATGCCGTTGTGTTTTGCACAGACTTTCCTAACTTGCTTCTGAAATTTCCAGGTGATGAATCATGCCAAAGTCCGTGCTGTTTCCATACAGGCTGTGAGCCAGCTGAAAACTTCATGGGACAAAAACTGCCCTTGCAGCTTATGAAAACCATGCAGCGTTGTGCGGCAGGAAATGCAGGAATTCCAGATTATTTGCTTTTGTTTCAGCTTTTCTTTCTCATTTCATGCTCTGCTGTAGGGGTTTTCTACCACTTGTAAGTTTAGAGCAGCAGTCAGTGCAATGAGTGGAAGCCAGTTTTCCATGGTCTCCAGGAAGGACTCCGCTTCTCCCTTCCCCTGCACCCTATTTCCAAGCGCAGTGGCACTGGAGATCATAAAAGCAAATGTCCCATAGTCTGTCACTCAGAAACTTGCTTAAGAGAGATGGGAAAGATCCACTGCTTATCTGATATAAGTAGCAGTTAGCTGATTTATCTGAGCCATGCTGAGGATCTGATCTGGAGCTTTGGAGCTGTCATATATTGGCTCTGCCCAAAGAAATTTATCCCAAAAGGAAGCTTTTTAAGAACAGAGTTTGCTGAAAAGAGGTCTTTACAAATTCAGGATCAAAGCTATTAGAAATGGGAGAAAATATATTTAAAAATCAAGATGATCCAGAGTTCTTCATAGTGTATTTTTTAACCTAAGGCTGGGAAATGACTCTGTTTGAAGTGATGCTTCGGAGAGGCCTCAGGTCACACAGGGAAGTGCTGTTTGCTTTAATGTGCCAAGTTGAGGAGTGCTGTTAAATTAGAAATAAATCAGTAGGCGAAGTTTTACAGCTACTCCATGACACAGAAGAGGCTTAATTCTGGGTGGCAAATTGTTTTAAGGGATGCTTTGCACCTTACCCTAAATTTGCRCAAGCAGCGATCAGAATTCATGTATTTCTGGTTTACTTTTCTCTGATTGCTTCTTATTAAATCAAAGAATAAACATGCACGTACCCTGCCAGCAGCTGGTGCAGGCTGGTGGATTGATTTGCCTGGTTGCAAAGGCAGCACGTTCCCTTTTAATGAAAGCTGGAGGAAGAAGAATGGTTTATGGTGAAGGCACTGGACTGAGGCAAAGAAAATTGTTTTTAACTGCAAGGTTCTACCAGCAACTTAATCTTTAACTTTGAGCAAGTTACTTAATCTCTCCATGGCTCGCTTCCTTGTGCCTATAATGACCCTTTCGCTGTCTGGGAGAGGATAGATACACTCAGCCATGGGTGTGAGATGCTCGGCCAGTGCAGCCTCCTGCAATGACTGCTGCCCGGGGCAAGGAGGGACGTGTTGTAGAGGCCAGGGCACTGCAAGCTGCTTGCAGGGAAGCTGCACCTGTAGCTCGTGTCCTGAAGGTGAAGTACAGGCACTGCTTGACGCGTGTGTCTCCAGCCTGGCTGTCAGAGAGGAGAAGCAAGGCAGAGGAAAGATGCGTTTTCCTCCCAGTTCTGTAACAGTGCGGGCTGCTAATGTGATGAGTGAGCTGCTCTGTGTGTCGAGAAGGTCTCTGCTGGCTGCTCGTTATATGGAATCAGTTTTTCATTTTTTCTTTGTAGTGTCACCCAAGCAGTGACTCCCTGAAAGCCTTACTTGGTCAAACAGTTCCAACAGGAGGAGTAAAGTAAGGGGATGGTTGAAAATTTTTAGTCTAAGCTTTGGGAGGTGCAAAAATTTGAACTATGGATTAGATGGCATGACCCCAGATGGAATTATTTTGGTGCAGGCACCTTGCTATCAAGCCTTGGAAGAAGCTGTAGGTTGTTTTCAGCAGTTGTTCTCCTCTTCAATATGATGCACTCTCCTGCGAGGCTCAGCAGCCTGTGTCCTGTACAGCCAAGAATCCCATGCTATTGGGGAAGAACTTTTCTATCCTTCATAAAATTATCTGTGGAGGTGGAGGGATCTGCGTCCCTGCCTGCTCTGCTGCATGATCCTGCGTGGTTGTGTTGGGGTGACACTGTGGCAGCTCAGGACTAAGACCTGTTATTAACTGGACAGAGTGGGGAGACGCAGAAGCTGTGCAGGACTCCATGGGAAGCAGTAATCAAGTCAAGCTGGATCTGAGACATGCCGAGCTGGCCCTGCCAACCCTAATATATTAACAAGGCTGTTGGAGCCTGCACGGAAATACTGGGGATGTTTTTGCAAGAAGGTGTCCTTTGGATGCCTGCTTCTGCAGTCAGAGGTGACCTGCTACGGTTGGTGGCTTGCTGGCCAGCTTCTCCTCCAACATGTCCATGTCACCATGCAATGCGCTCAGGGGCGACAGCTTCTTGTTCAGTTTCTTGTAGTTGTCTGTGACCCGTCCCTCTCCCCCTTGGACCACTTTGGAGCCAAAGCCGTAGAGATCCAGCCTTGTTTCCCGTGGGGGATTTCCATGGACATGGTGGCTCCTGCGGCCTCGCGGAGCAGCCGGCCGGGCGTTGAACTGACCCAGCAGCCTCCCCAACTCAGCTGATCTTTCACACCATCCTCTCTGTCCCTTTTGCAGTGGACGGCGGACTGTAGTGAGCARCTGGACGGCAGCTCTTCCCCATCAAGAGGAAAGAGCTCCTCGTCTCACGAACACAACCAGGTAGGGCTCGTGCTTAGCTCTTGCTCACCAAAGCCTCGGTTTGTAGCTTTACTGTGTCACCCAGGAGCACGGTGGCCTTGCGGGATGGAGACCTGCCGGGTGTGGCAGTGATTCCTCCTCCAGGAGGCCAAGAGGGATAGTTAGGCTCGTTGAAAGCAGAGTGGAGAGGTCTCTGATTTGCACTCATGATAAGCAGGACTTCTGGGCTGTAATGGCTTGGGTGTGGTGGCATCTTCATTTTTTGCTGCTTTTGTGCACTCTTTTTGTGTTTGGTTTTTTTGGGTTGTTTTTTTTTTTTTTTTTTTTTTACACCACTTAGCCTTTTCATTTCAATATTTCACCAAGCGCCAACAGGAATCTTTTCTAGATTTCTAGTGCTCCATGTGTTGGAAAATAGAGAGGAGAAATATTTACTAAGATGCCAAACCCATTTCAGAGGTGAGGAGCATCGCCTGGTGTGAAGGGAAACTGGGGACAAGGAGCACATTTCTCTCCTGGTCCATCCTGAGTTCATGTTCTCACTCATTGCCCTTCTTGAGATGCAATCTGATGCTGAGTTGGAACAAGTGAGGAGAATAAAACCCATAGGAGAATAAAACCCAACTTTCTTAACTGTTGAATGTGGAGCTGTTTCTCTGCCTGGGGTTAGCTGGAGGTCCTGTGCTATGAACTGCAGTGTCCTGGTGTGTGAGTCTTGCGCCCTTGGGCACTCCTGGGCTCTGCTTCTTGCTCCAGGGAGGTGACCCTGGCTGAGCTAAGATGGGATGAGCTAACACAGGGATGCTAAGAMAGCCTCTTCCACCAAGGGCCAGGAAGGTGGGAAGAGGGGCACAGCTGGATGAAGGGTATGATGAAGACTGAAGGAGGAAGTGCAGTCTTGGGAGAGAAGACAGGGAGGTGTGAGAGCATGTGGGGGGCTCATGTGAATGTGTGCAGAGAGAGGGGAAGAGAGGGCTCTTAGAAAGGAGTAAACAAGGACAAAGTGGGTCTGTTTTCATGGTTGCTGGGTGTGTCTCCTAGGGAAGGTGGTTAAGGCAAGTGATTTCTCTTTCCCTGCTTGCCATCCTCCAATCTCACACGTGAGATCTCATGAAAAAGCATGTGAGAGCCCCTTCCCCACAAAGCAAGCAGAGAGCCGGGGTGTGCAGAAGCCTGCAGCTTCAGAGCAATCYGTATCCCATTTCCCTGCACCATCCCGGGCACAGCTTTTCCCGAGCAGAGCAGATCTCCATCCAAGCAGAGAGCACTGAAAACCGCTTGGCTTAGTGGGACAGAAATTCAGCTTTCCCCTGCATGCTGTGTGCCTTGCCCTAAGGGAGCTGAGCGCGCTTGGGAAGGAAGATGTATTTTTATATGCAAACAGCCCTGCATGATGGCGACGAGAGCGAGAGGTGTCGTTGCCTTGGTGGCCGTCTCGGTGCGAGGACGCTGCCTTGGCCGAGCCTGCGGGTTCAGCGCGCTCCAGCTGTGATCCGCTGCGCTCCAGCTGCTCCGATCCTCCGCGCGCTTCCCTGCCTCCCGCTCCCTGCCGCCTCCTGCTCCCTGCCGCCACCGCCTGCGGGCTCGGCCGCCCGCTTCAGATTCGCGTCAGAGACTCGCGGTTTCCCTCGGGCTCCGCGGGGCGCCGCGCGTGTTGGCAGCATCGCGTTGTTTCCCCACTCAGCAATGTCTCGGGTTCGTGTCCGAGCCCCCGGCAGCCGGGCGGCACTTGGCTTGCCGGGTTGAGCGGCGGGGCCAGCGCGAAGGGCTCCCGGCGGATTTGTGCCGCGGGAGGAGGCCGAGGTCGAGCAGCAGCGCTGCATTGCTGACTCGGGTCAGCGCAGCCCCGATGTCTTTCATCTGCCTTGTGCCTCAGTCTTYTGTTTTGTTCCATTTCATGTATTTTTTTCCTGGCCGTTGGACCTTTTTGATCCCTCCACCRGGGAGCTTGGTTCGTATACACAAATAGCACTCACACATGTGCAGGCTGCGCTCGCTGCTCTGTTTTCCCAGTGTTCGGGTTCTCTCCCAGCCTGCAGCAGAGCTAATCATCAGCTCTGTCTGTGCTCGGCTTCCCTGAGCAGCGAGTTACAGATTCGCCTTGGCACCAAGAGGAGCTGTGAGCTCTGCTGCTTCTGCCCAGCACCGCGTTGCTTTCCGTTACTGATACACAACTGAAACGCTGCTGGGGGGAATTAGCTGCAGTTTATTATTGTTTCTGGCCAGTGATTTTCTTCAATCAGTAGCTTTAAACAAACAAACAAAGAAATCATTAAAAAGATACTTGTCTTAAGTCTAAATTATGATWTACTGTTCAAACACACTAAGGAAAAATACTTGATGATTGATACTTATTTCCCAAGGGAGGTTGTTAAGCTTTTCTTGGTCACAATTTATAATGGATTTTGAGAGGTTTTGTTGGAAGGGGACTTTTCAGTTTTCCTATCTTACTTCCTTTTGCAATTTCTWTATTGCCTGTTGCTCAAGAAGTACCAGTTCAGCTGAGAAATACTTGGATGTAAGGTTTTTATTGGCTTCAGCAACAAATAATGGGGATTACTTATCTCTGTGTGCAGTGCCCATGACATTGCCATTGCTGGAGGTGGCAAAGGRGCATCTTCTATGGAGAGCTGTGCAAGTCCTTCCATTTCAGATGGGGACAYGTGAGGTCCTGAATGCTGAGGGAGAAGGGGAATGGGGAGCAATTGTCCGTTGTTCCTTGCAAAGCAAGAATTGGAGCAGACTCCGTGGAGCTGTCCAGTCACTGCAAGCGAAAGGAAGCAGCGTAGAGGTGTATTGCATATTTATATAAGCATTTTTATGTGTTGTACGTGCACATGAACATCCACAGGATGTTGTGCAAGTGGATTCCAAAGGGAATGAGAGGAATTCCGGGGTAATGTGCCTACTTATGGTAATAATATGTCTTGATGCAACTTCCAGTGCAGGGTGTTGCTACACTGCAGGGTTTCTGTAGCTCTCAGGTATCTCCAGGAAAGCTCACCCCRTGCTCCCCCTATTTCTTATGCTCTTTGCTCAGATAGCTGCAGTTAGCTACAGTGAGAGACTACGTGGGGGTCAGTGCCCCTCGGGCAGCACTCTGCACTTTGTGCAGCCRGTGCAAAGTTGCTCGTGAGTGGAGAAAACTTCCCCTGGGAACCTTTAATTCTTGTCTTTCCAGTTCTGTGGACAGGTGCTGAGGAAAGGGCAGCTTGTGGGGAAGAAGGGATCTCACTGATCATCTCATGACAAACATTTCACAAGCCCTTGGTTTGCTAGGAGAACCCCAATCACATATAATTGCACTGTGCTCATCTAACATTGCCCTTGTTTCTCRGGATGAGCAGAAACGTCTCCCGTTTGCTGCCTTTCCCTTGGAAAATCCCATAGCGCTCTGTGAGCCCTGGRGTGAAACCCATTCCCACYGACACGTGTCCTATACCCTCTGTGYACCAGAATGCCAAGAAAAGTGAGCAAGGATGCAATAATGGTACAATTTTACATCCTTTTATGTTTGGATTTTTATTTTTCTTCTGAAAAGACCCAGTGGGAGAATCTTATATAATACTTTATTTGCATTCCCCTTGCGAGGCTGTTGCAAATAGGAAACTCTTTGATATGTTTTTGAGAGCAATTTGTTAGGTAAAAGGASCTGAGGAGGCTGTTGATATCAGGAGTCTCAACGTTCGGACCACAGGAAGAGGGCAAAGTCTTTGATTTTGAGTAGGGGTGGGGAGGARTGGAGAGAAGCACCCATTGGAGCATTTTGGTGACTTGAGATTGGCAAAATTAGTGATTTTAAAGCTTTCTGTCTTGAAAGGAGAAGAAAATTGTGCATTTCCATAAAGAAAGCCCCATTCTCTTGGATGAAAATATGTAATGCCGGAAATAGAAGGTCAAACAAATATTATCCTTTTCAGTAGCTTCTGGGAAATGAGAGGAAGCTGGAAATGCAGAAGAAAGATGATCCTATTTTTGTGGCATGCAGACTTAGAAAATAAAATGAATTTGGAAGCAAATCATGAACTTAGTGTTAAAGAAGGTCTGAGCTGCCTTCTAGTTCAGYAGAGGACATCCTGTAATGCACTTCTTAGGTCCTAAACTGGTTTGTCTCTACAGTGCCTGTCCCAAGCAATTAGACTACATCCGTGCTGATAAGGTAGAGGTGTTTAGGACTCTTCCTTGATACACGGAGGAGCATTCGTGTCTGTTATTAAACATGCCTGGCATCCAGAACAGGGTGAGCACATGCAAAATGCCTTTGGAGARCAGTCCCTCACCTGTGCTTGTTTGCCACCGTGGCTGAGCCAAAAACGTCCCAGGGACAGTCCTAACAAGTGAACAGCATTAGGCAACAAAGTTTAGGTGCTTGGGAAAACTCCCTGTGCGGTCCAGTAGCCCTGAGAGCYCTCCGGTGCTTTGCAGGGATTGTGTGGCACCTCCTGGCCACAGGATATCTGACCATACCCCCCAGCCTGGTTTTCGTGTAAGTGTGAGAGGTTTCCACGTGTCCACAAAATCAAAACAAATGCAGARTAGCCAAGTCAGCATCAATTCATATTTCTCACAAATTGGTGGGTTCTGAGGAGGGACGATTATTGGTAGAGATGTTGGTGCAGATTGTGGTTCAGATTTTCTCTGCCCCCCCAGTGAAATGTCTGAGCGATCAAATCTGGTTGACTACCACAGAGCAAGCAGTCGTCCTTCACATGGCATCCCTCCGGAAGCACCATGCCTYGTGCTGAACCTGCCTCCCATCTGGATGTATCCGTAGGAGAGGGAAGCCATGAGTGCACTTCTACTAGGTATCAAGGCATCAAGAAACACTCAGCTTTGAGATATAAATCCTTAAAAAACTGAATTGTTTTTTGCAACACTCTTAGTGTAACTGCTTGTTCTTGTCTGTGTGGTTGGTTCTTCTGTATGATTTTTTATGGAAGCTGGGAGTTTGTCCCTCGTTAATGCTTTGGGTGAATCTTTTTGCTTAAAGAGCTCTTCTCAATTATTTAGTATCTGTGGGAGAAATAATGGTAGAACGGCTGTTCTTGAACAGATCTAGAAGAGCAGGGAGTTGTTGAAACACTCAGAGTCTGGTGTCAAAATTTTGCTTAACTGGATGACTTAACTGCAGGGGGAAGTGGGTACGTGAAAATTTATGCCATGGAGAAACCTAAAAAAAGGACTCTTTACATGATAGGTGCCTTCTCCCGTTCTTAGTGGGGTTAAGGCTCAAGTCATTYCTGTACAGCTACTGGGCATCCAGGGAGCGGGAAGGCTTGTGTCGTTGCTGGAGCCCTTTGCAGGACTCCCTGCAACTGGATATTAAATTAAAGTGGGGATTTTGGTACCGAGTTGAGCACGACGAGGAGCTCAGCGTTGTCTCCAGGCCTCTGGAGGCTGGTGGCACTGCCATGCTTGGCCTGTGCTTGTCCCAGCGCAGCGTGCGCTGTGTCCCCGCCTGCACTGAGGACAACCGTGTAGGCGGTCACTGCATTCCCAGTTCGGAACATCTGGGGAAACCTCCTCTCTTTCCATGAATGGGATTTTCACACCTGTGCTGAAGCAGCAAAAAGAATCAACTCTTGGTCTGGGAAAGGAAAGAGGCTTAATTAGTTCRTGCTGCAGAGAGCTGTGAAGATGAAAATTGCCATCTAAGTGAAACATATTATTATTGTTAATTAAAATGCAAATGTGAGGTTTGACAACTAGCTGCTAAAGGAGAGCGGTTGGCAGCGTAAACGTGCACAAGCCTCACGGTTCCCAAGGGGTTGCAGAGTTGGCCTGAAGGATTTGCATGGGTGAAAGCAGCTGCTTCCATCCATCTTTTTGAGGGGACATATTCCAAGCTTAGAGGCCCCCTCCTGGTGGAGAGGGCACATTTGGAAAGGTGCCTGGAGCCTCSTGAGAAAAGGAAACAAGAGCTCAAGGGTCATTTGCGGTACTGGAAGAGTCTTGGTCTTTTGTGGAGCACCTCAACGGAGAACGTTGGGAGGGGGATATGGAGGCAGTGGGTAGSTGTGAGGCAAGAACAAGGAACAGAGAATGTTTTGCCATTACAACCGTTTCTTCAGCTACTTTCAGAGCTGCAGAGGAATCTGATCTGTTTCTTCACTTTGCTGGCTTAAATTAACAAAAATATCACGTGGGAGACTTGCAGATAATCTTGCTGTTAGCTGGAGKTGTGAGGGTGCTGTATCTGATCCCTGGGCAACCTGCGGTGAACGTTAAGCCCAGCTATTGACTGATAAAAGGTTTCTTCTTGTGAAAAGGATAGAAAATGCAAAAGATGAGGAGTAAAAGAGTGAAAAAGCCCACGGGCCATGAATTAGAGCCAGAAAACAAACAGACTGAGTGAAAGCAATATTGGTGATTTTTATCTTGTTGGTTCATGGTGTTTGTGCTGTCTCGTCTCGGTGAGTCCAGATGTTACCGTCTGGTGGAGTTAATCCCCCCGACTTTCTCCTGACGTGATTTTGTGCAGGTATTTGTGCAGGTACGTGCTGAGTTGCAGCCCGAGCAGTGTCATTGGGAGTGAAGGGATGTAGCCTGGCAGGATCTCCTGAGTCAGCGCCCTGAATCCCCCCCTTGATCTGCAGGCCACCACGAGCAGAAGTCAGACTATAACCTGCTCTATCTGAAACCTCCAAGAGCTGCCATGTGTGAGCTTGGCAACATCTCCAGGTGACCCTGCTTGAGCAGGGCAGTTGGACCTCCAGAGGTCCCTTCCCACCTCATCCCTTCTGTGATTCTGTGGTACCTGAGGAACACGGAGGAGAAACTTCAAGGTGGAGGTCTCAAATTCCGCACATGATTTAACCAGTCTGTTTTTGTGGTGCCTCCTGAGGGTTGTTACATCCTGGATTTATTTTTCTTTCTCTGCTAAGTGACCACCGTTTAGATGGTGGTCATGGGGTTTTCTTCATAGTGACTCTTTTGAARTGGAAGGAACATTTGGAGCAGACTCGTGTTTCAAGATGAGCTTTTTTGTTTGTTTGTTTTTCTCGAAATACCCCAAGAAAATCTCCGTGTACTTCTTGGCTTTCCAAATACATCCCCAGATGTTATCTCTGAAGTGTAAGAAATGCAAATCCGGGTGCGTTTGATTCTGCTGTTGTAGAGATGGTTCGAAAGGCTCCCTGTAGCCCAGGTGCTGCAGCTACCRATGCTGATCTAGATGGACAGGACACCCTTTTCTGGGCCTTAGCATGTAGAATACAACCACACTCGTCACTGATCCTTTTAACAGCCGGCAGGTAAAGAATAATATTTCCACTTTTCACTCTGTGCTTGTGTCTTCGCCACATCAGATGAAATTGTTCTCCCTTCCCGGGATGCCTGCAAGACAAGCTATTTCCCAAGGCAGCCCAAGCTCCCTGTGTCTCGCCACTGGCACCAATCCAGTTTAACAGTCCCCGTAACTTTTTGTCTTGGTTGATATTTTTCAGCCATTGGGAGGCTTGCATTGCGTGGTGGCGAGGGGGGAAGCAGAACCGTTGGTGCAGTAGCAGAGCCGCTTCGGCCTCTCCTGCTTCGGCTGTGCCGTAGCCGCAGCGCTGCGTAGCGTGGCCCTAGGTGCAGGCGGCTGGCGCACGTCTTCACGGCGCTGCACTTGCTCTGCACACCCCGGGCAAGAGGCTCCRGTGTGCTCTCGCTTACACAGAGTGCTGCTTAACTAAGGAAATAAAAACTGATGCAATTCCGATGCACGGGCTGGGAAAGGCTGGTTGGGCTAAGCTGTGAGACTCAACCTTAGCAAAGGTATAATTGTTGGGAGCTCTTGCCCCAGTCCTTCATCACACACTCGGTTTTTCATCTTCCTCGTTTTCAGAATATGGGAAAGAGTTGAATATTCTGTGCTTTGAGAAATTCCTTATTTTCTTTTAACCATCCTAGGTCACTTCAAAGCTCTACCCCGAGCCTCTGAGCAGAGCTTTTGAAGTGCTTGMCCTGGCACAACCCACCTTCCTCCCTGGCTGCTGGGCAGGCAGTTTGGATAAATCCGTGCGTTGCAATCAGGAGTTCTGGTTTCTCAGTGACTCCTCTCAGGTCCCATGGGCACCTGACTGAACAAGAAACCGGCCTCTGGCAGGAGAACCCGCAGTAGGAGAAGAAAGGCAGAACGTGACGGGTGGCCCTTTCATAGACTAAAATAATTGCTCGTTTAAGAGTGTGGGCTGGTGAAATCCCAGTGAATTCAGGTGTGTGAAGAGCTGGAGTCCAGCTGTGGTCTAAGCCCAGAGCAAAAGTGACTGAGCAGCYGATTTAGGTGTGGGGAGTAATAAGGATATAAACATTTTCAAACATGTGGGCTTGCTCAATATGCGCAGTTCACCCTCATGGGTGTAAAGGCGGTAAGTATTAATTCCCCCCTCGTAGGCTGGAAAACTGAAGCCCGAGAGCCAAACCTCATCCTGCCCTCCCATAACGTCACCCCTCAGCCCTCGGTTAACAAGAGGAGACGTGACCCCGAGATGCTGAAGGAGTCCAAGACAGCAGAGCAAAGCGTGTCCCCGTGGGGCTGGCCCTGGCACTCGCCGAGGGAGCCGCGCGCGGGCTGCCGCGGGGCCGGCCGCGCGTCACTAAAGCGACCTGTTTGTCGTTTCCAGGAAGAGTGGGATCGCAGCAGCAGTGGCAGCTCGGGATCCCGGCCTAGCTCGGGCTCCACGCGTGGGTCTGGCTCCAGGTCTGGCAGCCGCGGGAGAAGCAGCCAGTTGAGTCGCTCGACCAAGGTATATGTGGTAGGGACGGCGGGGCGAGCTGGCGGACGAGTGCTGGAGTCGTGTCCTTGGCTTGGCTGGTCGGCGGAGACGTCCCCTTGAGAACGTGGCTTGTGTGCGGCTGTGTCTACGTGCAGGGCGTGCGTGTGAGCTGTGCCGAAGGGCTGTTCGTGCAGCACCCGTGCCTTGCTGCCGCGGCAAGGTGTGTGTCTGCYTAGGTGTGTCGAGATCTGGGGAGAGGAGGAGATGTCTGCAGYTGTATTTTTGGGCAAGTCTTTGCTAGAAGCTGATCTACGACACTGACGGAGAAGAGGGGACGCCGTGGCACGGTGWTAGTTGTGCCCTTGACACCAGCTGCTTTCTGTGGGGGCTCTTGGCTGGGCGAGGCGGGGAATTACTTTCCTGAYCCAGAAAAAGGGAGTTTGAGAGTTGACTTTTGATCTGTGTTGAGGTCAGTTCCCTCTTGAACTCAGACTGGGAACCTCCTCCATGTCCCCTGCCAAAACTTCTGGGKTTTTTTTTTCATGGAAACCTCCAGTTTTGATAAATTGTCATTTTTCCAACAACTTAAATCACAGCCTTTTTAGGCAGCTCTACCTGTGTTTGCTCTTTTCTGTTTTCCAGCCAAGTGTGRCCAGGGGTCATAGGCAGTGGCAGAGGAGGTTAGGAGGAGAAGGATTGGCAAATATAGACCTTACATGCGCTGGAAAACTAACACATCCCCCCGGGTAATCCCTGCATTTACACCACAGGCAGCGCTAAGACCCAGCTGACCCCTGCGTGTTATTTTATATGAATGCTAAGCTCAGTGATTAGACATGCTGCAGCAGTCAGGCAAYGAAGAGCACGATTTTGCATTTGCCGTGATTTGCTAGGGAATGGTAATGAGGAGCGGCGAGGGAAGCTGGTGCTAGGCTGAGCTGGGGTTTCGGCAGGCGCCTGCGTGCATGTCAATGCCGACTTCATGTGGGGAATTTGCTGAAGCTGCACGCACGAGTGCAGAGTCCCCGCGCTGGTGCCGTGTCCTCTGTCCCTGTGCTTGTTTGTGCAGTCACAGCGGTTCAGCAGTGGCCAAAGTGGATTTTGTTCACCTGGATGTGTGCTCACAGGATCGGGGCACGGAGGGTACCTAAGTGCATTTGAAGCACAGTGTGCGTAGGGGCTGTTTTACTGGAGCACTGASCTTTCTGAGTGTTTGTGACAGTCTCATTAGTGTGTCTCTCGGTCATCATTCCTGGTGGCTTAATTAATTTTCAACAGCCCTAACCCCTTTTTGATGAAAATTATCTAAATCTGTGGGTTGGGTCACTGAGAACTCCAAGTTACAACTGATTGTAATTACAGACTTGGGGGAACTGGCGAGAAGTAACTTCTTAAATACGTGTTTTCTTTTTTACCCTCTGGACTTGAGAATGAGAGAGAGGGKTTTTTTGTATTGTTATTAGGTCTCAGCACCATATTGAGAGCTTTAATGGTGCCCTGTAGCTGGCGTAGAGTTGCTGCCCTAAAGAGCAGCTACTGCCCCGTTCTCTTTGGTTCCTGTTGCAACAACTGCACTCCATGGCCTTTGAATGGAGGCAGAAGAAAAGAGGATTGTCTTGAAAGGATTATAGTGGTGCACAATTTAATGACAAATTGCACTGTCGTTTGTCCCACTAGCCTTCATCTTTGGAGTGAAACTAGTATTTTGAATGTCTTCTGGAAGTGACAGGGATGGTCTAGGAGACCAGTTGAGTTGCAGTCTAGTTGAGATGTGGGTATCCAACAGCAGCTAAAAGCTTAGACTCATCTTCGGAGCCTCTGTGGTCTCCATGCAGTTTTTAGAGATTAATTTAGAGATTATTCAGCTCCAAGCTGAATTGGAAAAGAGTTTCATGATCCAATCTGTTTCATTAGGAACTTATCCCCACACTGATATCTTGGCTATCCAATAAGGATGTTGCTGATTTGTCTCATCCTTGTTGTACCTGGTTATGTGGACTTACAGTTACTCCCTCAGTTTAAATACTCTCCTCTGTGGAAGTCCTACTCTTGGTAGATCATTGACAAATGCTTAAAATACACCATGTCCRTAGGAAAACTCTGTGCAGAGAAATGCTGCTGTCTGCAAGAAGAGATGGTGGTTCCTGGGGTGATAACTCTGAAGACCAGCACATTCCTATTCATTACACTGGATGAGAATGCCCCTAAGAATTTAGAAAATAAATTTCTGTCTTTGATGAGAAAAATTTCACTTATGTTTGATGAAATTAAAGAGCTCTGCTTTCGCTCCTAATCATAGGAGGTTTTCTGTTCATTTTGTTTCTGTACAGAAATCTGTTAAACTGCAGATCCCAAAAGGTTAAAGTCATCATCCATAGACCACTTYTAGGAGAGTGTAGGTGGAAAAAGAGCAATGCAACTGTGTTTTGAACATCTGTTGCCTAAATTGTTTGTTGTCCAGGGAATAGCTCTCAAATCTGGCCATCTGTAGGACACTGGAGAGGGACACCCTCTCTCTGGAAGAGCAGTGCTCAGTTCGGGTGCAAATTGTGATATGGGACTTCTGTAAGAAATGGTCCAATTTTGATGAGTTTTTAGTATTTAAAATGGGGGCCTCTCAGGAAAACTATACATGTATTTAAGSAATGTTTTTTCCTAGTAGTCTTTGCTTTCTTTGTTATCAGCATGGGTATCACGATTTTATGAACCGATTAAATGCACCTTGTACATTAGAAACTGCAGCTTTCAGGACAGCCATTATATTGTAATAATATTGTAGATTAATGCTTGGAAACGCGTGGATGATCTTCAGAGAGACCAGCCGTCCCAAGCACAGCAGTGCAGGACAGTAAAACGCTGCTCCTTGGGCCCACACTGCTAAGGAATTGCTTGTGCAAGTAGATGGACCTGCTCTTTTATTATTTATTTATTTATTTATATTTTGTAGTGTCCATGGCTGAAAACAGCCTAACTGCTTTCGCAGAGGATCTTGCTGTGTGGCTCTGGACTGTGAAGGCCACTGTGCATGGTCTGGGCCGCTCTGAAATTAGAGCACACATCAGCCTCTTTCTCCTACACTCCTTTCTCTGAGGCCTCACCATTCGGGCTGAAATGTTGACAAAAAGCTCTACAAGAAATACAAGGTGTAACAGCCCGAGGCCAAACTATGAGCAGTTGGAACTCGGTCGTGGGGTTCCTTATTCCTAATGCATTTGTGTGTCCATCCCATATGGGTCGAAGTAAGGTCTGATTTCTTGAATGATCCTGGMAGAATCCCCTACACTTAACCTTTTTGCCTCTGCTCTGCTAGTGAAGGGTGGAAGGGGCAGGACATTTTTTTGGGGRCAGCTGTGGGCAGGCTGCTGGTTATAGAGGGGCTATGAAGCAGGAAGAACAGGGCAAGGTGCTGCCTTTCAGTGGCAGGGCAAGAGGTGCTGGCAGTTTATGTTGCTTGTAAGGGCCAGGGCTGCCACATATCCTCCCCGTGCTGGTCAGTGCTGCTGSAGGTGCTGCTGTCTGACAGCGAAGGGTGCAAGAGGCAGCAGCGTGGGAGATGCGCACGGTGGGATCAGCTTTGCAGGGCAGAGGGTGATTTTGCCTTTGAGACAGAAGTTTTCCTCAAAAAGCCCCCGCAAGATGGGTTTGAATGGGGAGGCTGGACGTGGGTTGTGCAMTGATCTCAGCTCAAGCAGAAGCGATGAGACAAAAAGCAAAGTATTAATTCCAGTTAGTTCCACTCTTCATGTAAAAGGCTAATGCCTTTGAGGAAGAGATAAAAAATGTATTGGCCAGCTCAGCACAACGCTTTGAACGTTTTGTGTAGCAGCTTTCAAGCAACGACTGTTACGATCTTGAAGCCTACGGCTGTGGTGATGTTAGTCCTGACGTGCTGCTCTATCCCACGGTGAGAGTGAGTTTGAGCAATGGGAAGGCAGGCTACTGGGGTTCTTGGAAAAGGCTGTTAACGTGATGGGAGATCCYGGAGGGGTTTAGAGGTTCCTCAGGCTGCTCTGCCTCGTGTCTCACCAGTTGTCTTCATCCTTACAGGGATGAAGGATCCTCTTAAGTGCTCTGTGTTTTGCTCACGYTGTGTGTCTTCATGCCCAGCATGTCAAACCTGCCTGACTGTGAAGCTGGGCCCTGCTGGGTCATGTAGGCCTGTGCCCCAACATTGTCTATGGAAGGGGGGTAAAAGGAAGTGCCCAAGTTGGAGCAGAAGCTGTATATTGTCTCCTCTATGTTGTCCATAGCTGTGTGTCCATAAGGCTGAACCTGTGTGTCGCTCCCTGCCTCCAAAGCACCCTGTTTTAGTGAGTGAGGGGACTCAGGATTGCCAGGAGGGTGGCCTAGCATCTTGCTATCTCTATGCACCTAAGACCTCTTTCTATCTGCCACGTCACTGTGTGCAGCCACCCGATCACTCTTAACGTTGCCATGACCCCTTCCAGCTCATGGGCCTTCCAGCTCATGGGCCACGACCGCCCTAAAGAAACTCCCTGCACTGGTGTTCCCACCCTCCTCAAACAGACCGGGAAAGGAGAAAGCCCAGAGAGCTCTGACACCCATGGCCACATGAGGCCCACGCACAAAGCCGGAGCTCTCGCCCTGTGCTGTGGAGCGGGCCAGGCCTGCACACGGCATCGGAGCTGGGCCAGCGCTGGAAAGAGCTTCACACCTTCCTATGAGTAACTGCCTTTCCCTCTTCTTTTTAGAATGGCAACAAGGAGAGCAACCTTGACATGCTGGGCACAGACATCTGGGCGGCCAATACCTTTGACTCCTTCAGGTAAGCCCKTCAACAAATGTCTTTCAAAAGGTGGGCTCCGTTAGCTTTTGTCTGTGTGTTGTCCTGGACGTGATCGCGTGGGGTGGCACAGGCCCCTGTCACTGCTCTTCCTGCTCGCCGTTTAGCCCGTGGCACAATCAACCTGCTTCAAGCATCCCATGTGCTAGGAGAGGCCGCTAAGCGCTGTCCACATGTCTCCATAAGTTACTGATAGGATTAACTGCAGCTGGATGGGCAGGACTGAAGCAGCTCCGAGCTCCCTGGTCTGGGGGATTTTTTTCCTCTCTTAATTGGCAGCTCATGCATTTTGCTTCGCAGCTGGTGAGAAAAGCTGCCGAGCTGCCGTTTGAGCACTGGGAAAATGAGCGTGCTGCCCCACCGAAGCAATGACAGCTGAGATCTGGGAAATATGCTTTCCATCCAGTGGTGTGCATCTCCRTGCACCAGGCCTGAACCACGGCGGGARCCTGCACGGAGCCTGCAGGAGTTARTGTTTCCCCTGGGATTTGCTCCAGGCCCCAGCTGATGAAGGACACATTGCAGCAGGCAGCCTGTAAGGGAACAGAGCCTCTGCRTTTCATGGACCACACTAGTACCTGCTGCTAAAGCTCCTTGATTTAAAGAGCAAGTGTAGCTGTCAAGGTACATAACTACATCTCCATTGAAAGAAGGARCTTAGAAAGAGCACCTCCGACTCTGGAGAGCTCAGCATCTCCCAAAAGCTGAAGAGATGGCACATAGTACAGCAGGGTAAAGGTTGGAGGTGTGTGTCGTGTGCTCTGGAGCAGAGCAGTGTCTCCAGAAGCACCAGCCTTCCTCCTCCGCGGAGGCTCAGATGTTCCGCCTGCTCTCAGCCTCTCAGTGTCTGCATAGTAGGGTGCTTGCTTTCTTCGTGTGTCTCCGTTTTTCTGTCGTAGTGGGGCGACGTGGGACTTGCAGCCTGAAAAACTAGACTTCACCCAATTTCACAGGAAGCTCCGAAACACCTCCAAGCACCCGTTGCCTCACATAGACAGAGAAGGGTGAGTGCTGTGTGTCTGCGGAGGGGTCCCAGCCCCAGGAGTACTGCTGAGGTTGTTCTCTCTGGGGACATGTATAACTTTTCCAGGTAGTGGACTTGCTAAGTTGGTCGTGTGGCTCATACAGAGGACTTGGTCACAGGTGGGATTTGCGATCTCCTGAATCAGTAGTGGAAGTGCCTGTTTTTTAACTCAATCATGCAGGAGCAGAGCTGCTCCCTGCATTTTGTATTACTTGGTGGAGTTCAGTTTTAGACCGTGTTGGGTCCAAGCTAAATTTCATAGATTCAAACACTTTTGAATGTTGGGGGAAAGATCCTAGTTTGACCCAAGGTTTCAACACGTTCTTGATGCATCTCCTAGAAGATCTCTGCTGGAGAAAGTGTATAGTTATCCCACAGCTACATTTTATCTAGTAATGTTTCTGCCATTTTTCACAAATCATTTTTATCTGTAGGTGAAGGAAAAACAAGAACAGGTAGAAAATGGGGAGCAGAAATTGTTAAGTGATTTTTTTCAGTGCCACTCTATTAGATGTAGTGATAGGAATTCACTCTCAAAGTAACTTATCTGTTAGTGAGTTGTTTTTTCCAATATGTGGGCAACTACTGTACACTTAGCTGGGCTAATTCCTGGTAGCCATCCTTGCCCAGCCCATGCTTCAGCATTTGCCTTTGTAATTGGTGCTGGGGTAACAAGAAGCAAAAGCAYTTAACTGTGTAAGGCTCTGCTGCACTTTTTAAACATTCACAGTAAGTAAAAAAACTAATTTTCAGAATATTTTTGGAACAACATGAGTAACTCTTAAGTTTCTAAGTTAAATATATGTCATTGGCACAAACAGTGCATCTATCAGAATGTGATTAATACAAGTCATAAGTTACACCAATTAGAATGGGAAAAATAGAGACAAGATTTTTTTATTCCTTTTTATGTTTGCTCTGTTGGACATTGATGAGCTTTCCACACTGAAATGATGCCAGCTGAGCTTACTGAATATCCAGAAAGGCGCTTCAACACATGGCGTTTCTGCTGGATATTCTGGGCTCTCCACAGAGGTCTATGACCTCCCACTGTGATTCCACCAAGATCTGTTGTTGGCCTCCTAGACACCAGTTACCTTGATCTGCCGCTCTGTGATTTGTTGTCTAGTGTACCTTGTTTAACATTATCTTATCACTAAGTGACTGGAAAATACTTTATCRTTCTTGCAGGATAAAAATGGATTGCTCAGATTCTTTATAAATGCAGAAGACTATGTATATTGACAATGTTTCCTTCTAAACAAGTGGTTTGCATTCAAATAGTAGCAGACCCATAATATTTTCAGATTTTTTTTTATTATTTCTTGATCTAATAACGCTTGCTAATCATCTCAGCAGCCGTGTATTTGGTCTGTTATGCTTGGTTTCTCTTGCCAGTTTTTTGTCTTTCAGAATTTATGTTTATATTTGTGTGGATTGTTGTGTACTGCTTTTTGCCTGTTTGTGATTTAAATTTATGCTTGCTCGCTGCCATCTTTCTCAGCAGGAGAACAAGAGTATTGGGGGAGTCTAGTAAATGAGAAGCAGTTCAAAAGAAACATGGTTACATTTTTTTCCCCATTTTTTCATCCGGATGGGATGTGGCTTCCATCTTCCTTGTTATGCRAATTCACTCCCTTTAAATGACCTAATATTAGTGCTCGAGACTGCCTTAGGTTTTCTCGCAAGAGTTGCAACCAGACCATAGTAAGAACATATTAATGCTCTGGCAAGAGGTAGCTGGTGCTGGTGGGTGGGACTGGAAACATTCACTTGATGGAAATGACCCTGTGCCTGCATGGCAGCRTTTTGGAGGCGTATTCATTTCAGAGCACCTCTCTTTTTGTGAGGGTCTCCTGCATGGCTCACAAGCTTTTGTTTTGTTCTCTTCCTGCCGTAGGCTTGGCAAAGGGAAGTACGAGGATGGTGACAGCATCAACCTGAACGACATAGAGAAAGTCCTTCCCGTGTGGCAGGTAGGTGTCAGAGCCGTCTCGTCYCAGCTCCACGGTGTACTGCTCGTACCCCAACAGCTCCCTTTGCTGCCTTTCGTCATGAAATGGTCCACGGAGGCAGGGGAAGCTCCCAGGCCAGGCAAGTGGTCTAAGCTGGCAGTGGTGGCCTAAGAGCAACAGGGACTTTCACTGCCATTTGCTTAAGTCTTATGAAAATTTAGGATCCACCACTACTTCCAGCTAAGAAATTGTGGCCAAGATGCTGCTAGGCTGTTGCTCTGTTGATTTCCCTAAGGCTTAACTTCCTAATCACTGTGGATAGCCTGAGCTGAGGTCCTTTAGGTTGCATGAGAAGGAATCACGCTGTCAAAAAGACATCAGTGACTCTCTTGATTCCGATGATTCTACCCTGAAGCATGCATGTGTGTGTGGATGTAATGATTATTCACTTGTAAGTGACCTCTAGCCTGCCTTTTTTACTCCAGATCCATCCTCTTCAGTCTTTTTTGGTAGCTCTGGCTAACTGACCTTTGGCACTCAGATGTTACAGAATAGTAGGATGTGACTTTTAATKAAATAGCCTCATCAAGTAGGCTGGCTGAGTAGTGTCATACTGCCTTTCCCTTTCCCATGCTCCAGTCCTGAGGAGCTGCATGCCCTGCGATTTGCACCTTTCCAAAGGTGATCTGCATGCTKCTTGTTGAGGTCACCTTTAGGTCTTAAGAACAGCTCCTCTTTGCCTTCAGAGGGAAGGGCTGAGACATCCCGTGTACTGTGGTAGTGTTTCGATTTTCAGCCCTGAGTAAGAGCCCGCTGGGATTCTTGCTCATGCATCATRTGAGGAAGAGCCTTGTTCATCCTTCAAGTCATGTGATGATCCGTGTGACTATTTCTTTTGAGTGAACTGGCTGGTGATAAAGACATAAAGAAGTGAAAAGAGTACAGAAGTACTGCTGACTTTGGCATGGAGAAGCACTTCATGCAGCTGTTCTCTGCTCGGTCTCTTATGTGCTCAGTGTGTCTGGACTTTAGGTCAGAGGCAGAAAACATCAGGATTAGCTGAGAGTAAATTTAGCCCCAAGKAATTCTACAAAATGAGGTTATTTTCTATGGGGAGTGTTTGAAGCTGTTTTATGTATAGAAYTGAAGGGAGTTTCCAGACATGCTGGAACTGCCTTTTTTGGGTCACAGGCTGTGCCCGGGAGCCAGGACTGTGACCCTCTTTTAAGGACTCTTACTAGCTGACCATGTCCCTTGGGAGGGTAGGAGACAGCAATGCAGTCTGCAGAGGGAGGTTAGTTAGAGAACTAAGGCACTGGGAGGGTAAGTGCTTAACACTTGAGGTCACACAGGGCGAGCTGAATGCRGAAGTGCAGGATCTCAGAGTGGAGTTCTCCTTTCAGGATGACACTTTCTCTTAATTACACAAGAGGCAGTTGCCTCTAATGAACAGGAGGCAAAAAGCAGGCAAGGAGTCTGGTCTGGTTCGTAAATGGTACGTTATTTCATAGACTGGCCTGCCTCGGCCTGGAGAGTCGTGGTGCATGTGGGACTGAGCAGCCACGTGGTGATTGTGGAGGATTTATTGCGTTCTGCGCTGACAGTTGGAACGCTTCTCGACAGCTGGGTTAGTCCTGACCTGTCACTGGTTACGGGATGTGAACGTGCCCAGGCGACGCCGACAGTGATTGTGCTGCTCTTTGTCACTCTCTTGTTTCAAGAGGCTCTTTGGGATATGGTACACAAGGGTATTTATGAGCATGCGCGTATGGAAATGAATCCTTCCTTCAACTTCCAGGGAGCTTTCCCTCATTGCAGTTGTTTTTAAGGCATATCCTGAAAAAGAGGCTTTTCAAGTCAGAGGTGCATAACATTTTCTCTGTGTTGAAAACCTTACGGGTTGCTTATTACAAATGCTTTCTATTTACTTCCTGCTCATCTCTTRGGAGGTGCTAAATTGACGGGGAGCCATGCATGGACAGTGAGCCACACTGGCCTCTTGGCTCGTTCTCAAGWAGGATCCAGTGATACAAATGCTCTGTGTTTCTAAATGTGCATCTTCAGCCATGATAGAGATAAGCAAGAGCACCAGGTTTGAGAGAGAAAGAACAAAGCTCCATTACACATCTCTCTGATGCTGCCATCTTCCTGGGATACCCCCGAGTCTGTATCTCAGCTTGTATTTCCAGTGGYCCCTTGCAGGGATTAAGCAAAATGCTGTGGTTGTCTGGAAATTCAGGTTTAAATTTGGATTTTGCTGTGGCTGTCRATCAATAGCTTTTTGTTGCAAGGAAACCTGTGGTATTGAGTGATATTATTTGCAGGTGTAATAAATAAATAATGACCGCCAAACTCTCCCTCTCCATAGCAGTCTGAGGGCAAAACGCTTGTCCCCAGCCTTTTGTTTTGATGTTACAGAGGGGGTGTGTGTCTCCCACCTTGGAGATGCTCTTGGCAGCGGGTGAAGCAGCCCGGCTCGCKCTGCCATCTCGTGGGCAGCAGCGACAGGCGAATCCAGCACCGCTTCCACGCGCCGCATCGCAACATTCCCAGTCCCTTCCTGACACCATTGACCCGTTCTGTGCTTTAGTTTCCTCCTGCCCCATGTTTTCAAGGCTCGCCTGGTGTGAGTGGGTTTGGTGGTAAATAGAGCTTGTTTGGAAAGCTTCTAGCGTGCAGTTCCAGGCGGGAATGAATGAGTTTGCGGCACGGTGGGAGTGGCCGGGCGGCTGCCTTTGTGCTAGCACAATACTTGGGATCACACTGACACTGCTGGAAACCAGCTAGAAAACGCACTGTGTGTGCGCTGGGCATCTGCTGTCCTGTAAATAGCGTCRAGCCGAGGATAACAGAGGTTTTCCTCCTGGTTTTGGAGAATCTCATTCACAGAGTGCATGTGACTTGAGCAAATGCGATGCTGAGAGTGCGGGAAGTCGCTATTTTGGCTCCGTTTATGGGTCGTAACCACTTCATCTCACTTTATTCACAGGGGTCTGTAGTGGGACTTGAGCACTGCTTTACCTAACTACTGCCAAAATGTGGCCTTGGAAAAAATATTTTTAGAAGATAAGTRTCCCCCACCCGTGATGTGCTTTTCTTGTGCTCCAGGGAGGACTGATCCTCTRCTTTGGAGAGGCACAGGTGAGATGCACATTCTGGTTTTCATCAGCCACTCAGTTTTCACCTTGCTGATCAACTGGTTTGATGGAGGAGTCCATGCAACTGGTCAGCTATCAAGGAGTAAAGGCTTGGTTTTCACTGCAGTCAAAACTGATGCCCAACAGTCCTGTTTCTGTTGCAAATGGGTCCCATTTGTCAATTAAAAGAACCTGGAATAGAGATGATACAGTTGGCTACATGCAAACCCTGTCCTTGGATGTCCGTACGTGAGAGCAGCTCAGGGGCCAGCCCTCTAGGCCTACCAGACTGGCTTTTCGTGTTGGTAGCCGAGAGACACGCTGCCGGTGGCTTCCAACCTGTGTGGGTCACAGTCTGCTTCCACTGCCCTTCAGTGATGTGTTTCCTTTCTCCTACCAAACTGTGAGGAAAACACCTGCCTCTTGCCTCCACATCCTTACTTTTTGCAAAGAGATCTGACAAGGAGCCGGTAGCTGAGACTGAGGATCAATGGGACATCTTGAATTCAGAGATATAAAAAGAGTATTTGGGGACAAACACGCTGAGCAGTGGCAAGGGTTGCTGAAGAGGCGTCTTGCTGCTTCTGGCGTTCAGTTTGCTGCGTTCACATCTCCTGGCTTTCTGTTGCCTTCTTGACCAACAGGGTGATGCATTTGTGGTTTTATTATATGAGTCATTTTACTTCTGCGTGGTTAATGGATCTAATTGTCATTCAGCCTGTTTGTTAGATGAGAAGCCAGTGGTGCAAATTCTTAGGAAAAAGGGGGAGACTGCAGCTTACTAGGTTCCTTTTAGCACATATGAACCATCCTGGAAACCTTTGCAAAGTTTGAAAGTTGAAGGGGCCAACTCCAAAGCTGTGTGATTATGTGAATCACATAGAGCTGCTGCTTGAGGCAACCGCTGTGATCTGGAGTCCAGTCCATCTGAGGTGGCCTGAGAGCTCCCAGCTTATTTAGCATAAAACTATAAATACTTTGATTAAAACAGGAATATGGTATTTTAAAAAAGGGCAAAAAAATAGCCATGTAATTTCTAGGGCTGCTAAGGAGGATGAAGTTAAGTGAATGGCCAGAGCAATGTATAGATGATGCTACAAATGTTGTAGCCACCCTTGTATTCCAGACTCCATCCAGGCAGGCTTAGAAGTATCAGGTGTCCTGACTGTGCTGGGTTCCCACCTAAATTTAGACGCCTAATAGGTTTTTCTGCCTAATCTCCTTGGGATTCCCTTCTCGTTGGCAAGCAGAGGTTAGAGTTTAGTGCGGAGTTCCTGTGAGTAAAGGTAGAAGTCTTTATCTATCTAGGTTGGTACCTTTGGGKTTTAGCCATAGTAAAGATAGAGATGTTTCTGGGTTTGTGTCTYAATGTATGCATCTAAAAAAGGTCAGATAATTGCTAACTACAGATGTATACATTTACACTCATCACACCCTAAAAGGATTTCAGATGGAGATGTTTAGATACGTTTATCGTGTTTAGTCATTGAAACAGAAGTGAAGCTGACCCAGACATCTGAGGAGAGAAAAGTGAATCTTGGGCAGGCATTCTCTGTGCTGCCGCTCTCCTTGACTTACTGCTCAAGATGAAGAGCTTGATGTGCTGCCCTAGCGTGGGGGATCCTGGTCAGTCTAGATTGTTGGCTGTCCTGGAGCGGACCGTGGCTGCAGTAGCACAGTGGTCTCTGGTCACCATGGGACTCCAAGATGGTTTGCTCGTGGTTGTTGTTAGACCTTCGTTGCACTTCAGACAGTTTCAGAATCCTCTCAGAGCAATACTCGTGCTCCTCCTTCCCCTTTTGCTACCTGGTCCTGTTCCTACAGCAGCGGCAGGTTTCCAGGATGCCTTAGCGATACCTCTGGACAGTTCCTCCCTCCTCCTTGTTCTCTAGGCAGCCAGTCCCTTAACCAGCCCAAACCCCTTCGCTTTGGGAGCCGCCTTTTTGCAGATGATGCCTGCTGGCTCTCCAAGGTTGCTAAGCAGCTTCCCTCCGCGAGCACTGCCTTGCGAGCCAGCAAACACCCTTCTCCCTGCCCAGGCAGCRAGGGCTCTAGGAGACCCCCTCTGCTCCAGGAGAGCCTCTCGGCACTACCTCGCAGTGCCAGGGGCTTGGCAACCAAACGCATCCTGCACCCCTGGCTCCCAGAGATGGGTCTGTAGTGCCACAGCCACGTGTCGTCTGGGAGATGAAAGCATGGACTGCTGCTGGGGACTAGGCAGCCCCACAAAGCTTTCCTGCTTTCCGCTGGAGCCGGAAGCGCAATTCCTGCTGCCGAGAGGTATTGCTGGAAGCAGCCAGCAGAGGGGAGCCTGGTCCTGTGCATGCTGCTTCCAAGGCAAGGGGCTGCAAATCGACTCTCCTTGGAGCGAGGAGGTGATCGCAGTCCATGGAACGGACCGTTGTATTCAGCAGTGGTGAYGGGACACAAGAAAGGCTTAAACACAGTAAGTGCATTTTTGCCAGGGGCTACATGCCACCATTGCCATCCTTATTTGCAAAGGGGAGCGGAAAAGGCAAGGCTGGACTGGGTCAGTGTGAAAAACTGCTGGAGAAAGCCTGAAGGAAATTCTCCTCAGCCTCCACCRCGTAGCTGTTTCAGAGCAGGGTATTCCATAACTGTGCACCTGGGGGTTTGTCATCTCTGCATAGCTGGCATCCCTTCCCACTGGAAATGAGAGTGTTGACTCCAGGGAGTTCTAGCTCTATCTGTGTCCCACATCTTCCGAGGCTACACGTATCTTCTGCCAGTCCTGCAGTAACTCTGAAGGTTTTTATGTGTCCACATAGCCCAGCATATGACCAAGTCATGCTAGCTTGCTGAGAGCCCCAAACCAGAGTGATCTCTTCCCTCCCCAYCCACATCCTCCTGAATTTCATCAGCTGTGTGCAAACCTGGTGCAGCTTTTTGAGAAGGCTTTTCATTTACCCAGCCAGCTTCTCGTATCCCAAGGGTCTTTCCAGCACTGTAACCGCTTAAACTGCYGTGGAAAGTCCCTGTCAAAAAGCCAAGGTTTGCTTGAGTATAGGTCACAATGTATTGAGAGTCAGATCTCCACTGCTGGGAAAAGGTGTGTGGCTTTATGTGAAGTATCATCACCCTGGGATCTATTCTGTGCGGCATTTAACTCTGCTGGCAATGACCATCTCCTTGGGAAAAGGAACAGGCTGAGTGAGTGGRTTGACTTGGTCACCTGTAGCCCCTTCAGTGTGAATTTGTTAGCACTGAGGTCATCGACAGTGCAAGGCAGAAGACACAGTCTGCAAAGAGTTGGAAGGGACACATCACGACCAGGGTTGGTTTGAATTCCATGCAGTTCCTCCRTTGGGATAATCCTGCAAGGAACAAGCTTTGGCTCTGGTGGTAGAGCACAGTTGCTCTCTGAGCCTCAGTCAGGTTAGAACAAGAGTGCTATTTATCAAAGGGCAGAAAAGGGGTAGCTCTTCAGTGCGTGTTTCAGATGAGGGYTGTCTTCCATGCTGTGCTAGACTGCCTGGTAACACTGTGCAGAGGAGGCCGTGCAGACGCAGAGCTCCGCATACACGGTCATTCCAGGACGCACCAGGGAAGCGGTGGCCGCGAGTCGGAATCGCCTTCCTCAGGCTCCCTTTATTTTTACCTCTTCTTYGGGCAATGCTCTGAGCACAGTTAGTTGCAGCGGACGTGGAGCCCGCAGGCTCGTGCAGTTGCTGAGCAAGGATGCACGGAGCGAGCGAGAGGGGCCTCTTTGCAGCCCCCGAGGGCTGTCTGCGGTGGCGACACAGCGGGACGGGCGGTCACGGCAGGCGAGGTGACGGCGCTAGACGGCGCTGCGGCCCCTCCGTGCCGGCCGAGCCCGCGGTGCCACCTCCGCCGCAGGTCCTGAGTCACCATCGCTGTCCCTGGGGACAACACTACCTACTGAATATAGTGCCAGGTGTCTGGGCCTCCAATATTTCCATCTGCCCTTCATCCAGTATGTTGCCCCCAGCCCGCATGGAAGAACATGCAGACCAGAGGGAGGTAGATACCTGCCCAGGGGTGCTTGGTGCTGGAGAACCTCTCTTCCAGGGGCTATGGGCTTTCAGGCACTAAATTGTGTGAGTTATGCAAAAAAAAAGGTGCATAGTTGGAATTTGAGCTGCTTTGCAGGTTGTCCTTCAGCCTGGCTGACCAAGCAGCCGAGTCGCTGGGCTGAGACAAGTGTGAGGGAGATCTTGAGTGGATGGAGCTTCATGGCCAGGGGCCGCAAGGAGGTGAGAGAAGAGGATCTGAAAGCTGGATGGGCAAACGCTCCTGGCAGCATGAGCAAGAGCTTTATGTTGCTTTTAAGGAGTGCAACAAGTAGGTTTAGACCTGAGAACCTGGGGCTGGTGGGGAATCAGCTAATTTGGATATGGGGACTAGTATTGCTGTATGAATAACAATCCTGTAGATGCTTGAGGCTCTGAAATACYGCTGCATTGCACTCTGGCCTAAACATGCCGAAGACCAACACAGGCTCTCCTCAGGCTTAGAGCTGACTAGTCGTGAGAATAATAAATAAATAAATAATGAAGAAGTTGGTTTCTTTTCTGCAGCTATAGAATATGTAGAGAAAGACTGAAGGGTTTTATTTGGTTTGATTCTGCTCTTTCTATAGATCGTTTAAGGGGAAAAAAACCCCCACACTCCCTCCCCCAAACTACTTGGATTTTATTCTAACTTCTGAGGAATGATATATCCCTTTTCTGCCTTGTTTTCCCAGAGGATTCATTAGAAATCTGAGAGGTCTTTCTCAGCACTCCATTGGATTTCTGCTGGATATTTTCGTGAAGCCAGTTGGGGAGTAGCRCTTAAGTTAAAAAGCTGTTAGGAGAGTAGCAGAGAAAAAACAAGACAAGTTTCTAAAGATCCCGTATGAAAATTCAATACTACTTTGGTTGGTCAAATGCTTCTGACGGCTTGACTGTTTCCACATCGTAATCCTATCCCCCTTTCACCAAGAAAGACCTGAATTTTTTAGCAAAATAAAGGGAAGGAAAGAATTTCTTTCTGAAAAATGGACAGTCCAAGGACCAAAGAAAAGACACACGCAAATGTTGCCATTGGCAAAGGAACCAAATGTCAGAAAACACAGCTTTTCATAAAAATTCTGCTAATATGACATCTCTTGTGTGATAAAATAATGTATTAATGTTTCCGGCATCATTTAAAATGAATTATTAATTAAAGATGCTCCCCCTCACCCCTTCTTTTGCAAAAAAACTTTCCTCTGATGTTATAGAAATAGCAACTGCTGTAATAAATGAGACCAGAGGTTCTTAAAACACAGGTTTCCTGTTTGCAGCCAGCAGGTAAGTAAATCCACTGACGTGCTGCAGTTGAACGTGCCAGGCAGCTTGGAGGCACACATATATATATAGCTCTGGATGTAAATATAGCTGTTTAGTAGCAGGATAGATGTTTATTGCAAGACAAGGTAGTTCAGTGAGAGATTGTGCCTTAACTAGRAAGTTGACTGCTGCACGTGCCGCCTGCCGGCGCTCGTCGCGGGGAAGATAAAGATGTTTGTGACGGGAGTTAGAGGATGTTCTTGTCTGTGCTAGCGCAGGAGTGGGCTCCGTACCCACGAGGTCCTTCCTTGTCCTGTGCTCATGTTATCCCTGTTTTTTTCTATAGATTRTGATTTTAAAAATACCTTTGGGGTTTGTTTGGGGTTTGGGATTTTTTTGCGCTACCCCGGGMACTTTTCCGCTGGATCTAAAAGCGGCAGCCGCTGGGATATGTGAGCGCTAGAATGCAAGACAGTCAGCGAAAGCGACGTCCGTGCCATCTTTGAGATTCCTGTGCTGAATTGTGGGGTTAAAGGCTTTAATCTGGGCTAATATAAATAGCAGAAGGAATGTGTTCTTGCTCCCCCTGCGTCTCGCTGGRCCGTATTTGGACACGGATGCAAACGTACGTGTGGCAAAATGCAGCAAAGGGGTAGCTGCTCGGTACATGTGCATGGGGAAACTGAGGCAGGGAGCCAAGAGCTTGCTGGAARGCATGGAGACCACTCAGGATTCCCAGGCATTTGGCCACACAGGGCACAAGCCAGGGCTGACGCTTCCCCAGYGGAGGCGTCATTCTGCTCCAGGTTTTCAGCATCCCTGCTCACGCTGGTGTTGTCCCTATGGGTTCTTATCTGTGTGCTGTGCCCGCTAGGAAGGATCAGAGGACAAAGCAGGGTTAAAGCGGGAGCCCTTGCTTTAATCTGTGCATCTACTCTTGAATGTGACCTGGGAATGTCACTCTTCTTCCCTAGCACGTCGCTTCATGCTTCAGGTTAGAGCCTGGCCTTTCACCTGCTGGTCCTGCCCCGTGACATGGCTCACTGTTGGCTTTCGTCTCCTTTCTTTTTTAATATTTTTTTATTCCTGTAATGTACGAGCAGAGAACCCACTAGAGAATGATAAAGCTTCATTTCTTCCTGCTTTTGTGGYCCGCTTGATTATTTCATTTCTCATTGTATATTCTTTTGAGGCGCCCACTCTGAACGGAAAGAAAATATGTGTGCTTGCAGGAGCAGTTTGTTTCCTCTCGCCGGGGCAAAACAAGCCCGTATCATACAAGACACAGATTGCATCTGCTTGCTGGTCTCAGGGAAGGAGCCTCCAGGCCTCCCTCAGTCACACGCGTGTGAATGGTAACGCCTGTTGAATCTGGGGGCTGTGCGTGCCTCACCTGTGCCAGCCTTCCTCCTGCGGTACCGTCAAGGGAGCCTCGAGATCCCCCACTTGGCCTTACTGCGGAGGTCCTGGGGAGCCACGGAGACATTTGTGGTCTCTGCTTACATGAGCATTATTTGAACCAGCAGCTTTGAAGAGGAGGTGTTCTTTGCTCTTATTTAAAGGGCATTGAGCAAGAAGAGACAGTATTTAAAATCCAAATGTCAAATGTGAGTTCTCATTTGGTACCATTTAAAAGCCAAGSCGAGCCCAGGCGAGACTTCCAGCCTGATGGGATCCCCTGATAAATACAGTGTGAATGAAACCAGTCCGTTTTGCTCTGGATTTGCTAGGGAACATGGGTTCCTTGTGGGTGCTGCTTCCCACGTGTGCGTGAACTACAAGTTCTGCTGTTGTAGCTGGAGACACGAGAACCAGTCCATGTACTGCAGAAGAGAAATACAGCTCCTCGGGGCGGGAAGCGACCTGCTCCCTGAAAGAGAGGGTTGGGTTGGGGTTTTCTATGTTGTCATTCTTCATCACCCCAAGTTCTCCCTTTCTGTTGGCATTTCCAAAGCTGGTGTTGGGGCATGTCAGTGACAGGGGAACTTCAAGGCGATGTTTCCAATGATTTAGCGACTGACTCATTTTAAAGCTATGCAGAACCAGAGAAGTACCCATGTTCTGGTCAGGTGCTTTGCCATTGTTGATTAGAGCTGATTTTTTTTTGTACATAACCAACATGATAAAAATAATCCCTTTGCATTCAGATTTTGATCCAAAAAAGAACAGGTTTTAGTACCAAGATCASCAGCACAGAGGTAAAAGAGTCGTTTCCACGAGCAGAATCATGCTTGAACTATCTGATTACTCTGTGTCCTGCAGCACGAGGACCTCTTTATTTCCTTGTCAATGGGAGTCAACCATGTGTGCCTAAGTGTTCAGGAGCAAGACCTGCGTGCGACAGAAACGGGGCTGAGCTCCCCCATCTCCTGCAGCGAGAGTCCTGCAGCGCGGCCAGGATCAGCCCCTGGCCCCGCACTGAGAGGTGCTCGACGCGGGTCACAAATCGTCTCCCAGGTCCAGAGGAGGCCACGACTCGACCAAGGGGTGTCTAGACAAAGCGGGTCCCCAACCCAAAAATTGGAGCGGGGAAAAGCTGAGTTCTCGCTGAAGGCCGTTGCGGGCGGCAAGAGCAAAGGGCAAAGCCCAGAGCGTCGGTGTGTGAGCGGCCACCTTGCTGTGCAGTCACAATATCGTTTTTCTATTTTATTTTTTTCATGGTTGGCTTAGCAATTAAAAGGCTGCACTGCACTTTGGTTTTTCCAGTCTGCTGCATCGTGTGACCCCTGTGACTCCGAGTTAAGCCTCATTATATAATGGCGGGGTGTTTTTTTGGAAAACCTCCATTTAATCCTTTCTGAGCAGAATTTGCTGTTTTTGTTTTCTTTCATATCGTCGTCTYACTTCCCCTCGCCTACCCCTTCCCCGGCGCGCGCGCTGGAGGCGTCAGTCTGGGAGCGGGGTCCTTTCTTCCTTCTTTTTTTTTTTTTTCTTTTCAAATCCGCGGAGAAAAATGGTTTATTTTCGTTTGCTTGGGTTCCAGCGCCTTTCGCCGCCGCCGGGGGGAAGGACTACGTGATGTGCAGCAGGTATTTTGTGAATGGAGCGCAACCCTGTGACTCCCCGTCGCTCSACCAAAGAGGGAGGCAGGGGAAGGAGAGAGACAAAAAAAAGAAAAAAAAAAAACCCCAGTGACTCCGTGTGACTCGATCTGGCTGGAAAACTTTTTCAGTGCAGTGGTTCTTAAGCCAGGAGGAAGCTTTCTTCTGGCCCAAGAACAATAAAGGGGTCAGCAGTCTGATCCTCCCTCCTACACCCTCTTCCTTCCATTGTGCGGGGTATGTGCAAATATCCCAGGCTGCTGCTGCTGGGGCCTAAGGGACTTGAGCCACGCATGTGACTTTAAAGAGAGATTCTTGAACAGCTCTGCGCRTTTAGCACTCCTGAGTTCCGAAAAAAAGCTCAACTCTCTGGAGCCTTCTATTTATGGGGCAGCGTTAGTGCTCGGAGAAGGTACTGAGGGGTTTCTCAGCGCTGCTCTGGTGCACCCGCTACTCGAGTATTGTCCAAACAGGCTCTGGCTTTGGCATAGGTTCTCCAAGGCCCCATTGCAGCGTCTTTCCCAGTGTCTGCTCCRTGTGCTGCCACATCTGTGCAGATGTTAGGGGAGGCCTCATGGCTCTCCAGGTCCTGACCTCCTCCAGGAGCTCCTTGTTGAGCTGTTTCCCTGCTGACCCGGGCTGGGGGGATCTTCTGCTCTCACAGGACTTGTGCAAAWCCTGCACGTTGCTGCTATGTGGCTCCCTAGCAAGGATGGGGTTGGAAGAGGTACAACTGCTTTCCACGCTGAGTGTATTCCAGGGATTAAGCAGTGTCTGCTGGAGCCCCGGTTTTCAAAGCAGCACCTCCCACTATGTGAACGCTGCTCCTAGGAAACAAGTCATGGACTGTGAAGATCTGAACCAGCAACCTCGAGAGAAAAAGACCCCGTGAGGAGGGCCCGTCCCACAGCTTCTTCAAGGCAACTTGCGGGTCTCTGTTGTGGGGATTAGTACACAAATCCCAGTGCTTCTAGGTTTTCCCCAATTTTCTTGTGAATCCCGAGCAACCAAGAACCAGCCCAGAGTGCCCTTGTAGACCCTTCCAGGCTCTGTTCCAACCTGAGTGATGAGACTTTTCTCTGTCTTGTGCAGTACAGATATGACCCATTCCACAAGGAGGGTGGACAATGCTCCTCAAARTGTAGGAACCCACCTCTTTTCCTGCCCAGTAATCAGCTAGTGGCTTGTGTGACCTCCTCTCGCTCTGCTACAGAGCGGCCTGCTTGTTGGACTTTGGCACCAGTCGCTAGCATGAATCACGGTGGTGATTTTGCCGTAAGGCAGTTCCTGCCGTTATTATCTCCGTGTCGTGTCGATAATGCTTTGGTGGCGATGGTCAGGATTTCCTCGCACTGCAGAGCTTTCCTGGAGATCAGCTCTGCAAGCCATGGAGGAAGCAGTCGTTACAGCGTTGCTCCTCGCTGCTGAGAACGGCGTGGCCGACTTCAAACGTACGTGCGACCTGACATGATCTGGAGAGCTCCACGGTGCCTCCTCTCCGCCCTCTCTCCCCTCGCCGGCGAGTCAGCACAGCCTTGGTTGTGTGCAGGGTGTGGAAGCTGCCCTTGTCCTGCAGACGCGCAGAGAGGCTGCTCTGKGTCTTGGGGCTCAAGGCAAACCTGGCTGCAGAAAGCTGCAAGAGGCCCGGAGCCCCAACAGGGGAGATGGAGGAGGTTGCCACACGTCTTGTCTGAGTGCTGAAATACGGAGGGCACAGTGGGAAAACCCAGCGAAGGGAGAAATGCAGGTTCTCACACCCGTCTTCACAGTGCCGCAGTGTTGGGACTACACGCACTACAAGGGTCCTTTATTTGAAAGGAAAGCTATTCTTAGCTCAAYTTATAAATGCTTAAACAAACACACTTATTTAAACTGTTTTTTTACAAGTGCTGGTTTTTGCAGGTAAATGTAAGCTGCCAGTTCTTCTTTAGGCATCAATATTATGCCGCTTTCCCTTTGGCAGAACATCCTGGAGCAGCTTTCTGATCTCTGGGTAGAGCATCTAGCTCCCATTATTTCTGTTGCGTTTCCAAACAGCAGAGCACTACAATTAATAAATGGCAACATTGACCGTGGTGGGGAGCAGAGCAGTGTGACATTGGCCTTTTTGTCTCCCTGTGTGCCATGTCTTTCTGTCGCATGGCTGGTGTACGAGACAGCAGTTGAATTTCTTGTGACAGTCCTCACTTCCTGAGAGTCAATCAGCTTCAGGAAGGGCTRGGCTGCAGTGCAGCAGAGGACAACCGTGTCCCTGTTCCAGGAGGTCTGAGGTAGCCTTTCTGGCCCCAGGTTGGACAAAAGAAAATGAGGTGTTTTAGCAACAAAAACTTTGTGCATATGCTGCAATGAAAATTAATGATCTAGTGATCATCCAAAGCAGCTTGCAGTTTGGATGGAGCAAGCCAGGCATCTTTCACAGGTGCTTTTCCAAAGTTAGCTGATTATTTAGTGTCATCACTGTGCATAGCAGCTCAGGCAGGTCAGATGGGTGGATCACGGTGGGAAGGACTGASTAGGARCGGATGGAAGTGCAGTTGAGGGTGYTTAGAAGCAAGTTGGATGGGGATGGGTAAGGGATGGKAGTGGGATTTGGTTAAGTTCCACAAGCCTCCTGTCAAGCCAAGACAAGCTGCCAGTCATGGCTGAGAGCAACCCTGTTTCTGGAGAAGTCAGCAGCAAATCCCARTCTTTCAGTTTCTAGTCTTCTGTTKGTCTGTTCTCTGCATTTCTTGTGGTCCTGCGTGCTGCATGTTTCGGTGGTTACCTGTGTGCGCCGGCGTGCCGGGAGAGCCCGCGTGCTGCAGCGCCGGGAGAGCCCGGGTGCTCGGATGTGTAGCTGCTGCTGMAGCAGGCTCGACACCGTGCCAGGTCACACAGAAGTGAGCACGGCAGAKGGGGAAGCGTTGTGGAGGTGGCTGTGAGATACCCACACCCCGTCAGAGGCTGCGGCCCCTTGGGAGGTTGCCTGCCGATTGCTGCCGTTCTCCGGGGAGGAAAATACGGTGGTTTCCTGGRTTTCACATTGGCCCGGGCCTCTTCTTCCGTGTGTGTACCTTGAGACTTTAGCAGATTGGCAAGGCAGGCTGTGAGACATGCTAAGAACCACGTCCAGCAGTCACGTTCAGAGAAGCTCGTCTTGAGGGATGCGGCCTGTAGTACCGAGGGGGGTCTCCTGKTTTTTCAGGAACCTCTCTGGGTTGGGAATCATGTACAGTAGGATCAGGCATCAGGCTCGTCTTACGTGCGCCTTGCCTCACTGGTTAGGATTGTTCCCCTGTGGAAACCATTAAGAACTTCCCGTTACTTCCTTTCCTGGGGCTTTGTTTGGGTGGGGATTTCTGGAAGGTATTTCACAGGCAGGTGTAATTAAAGAAGGACATGCTTTGCCTATGGGCCAGGCAAGGTTCCTCTAAAGCCAAACTTGAGCATGGTACCAAAACATGTCAGYGAAACAGAAACCATTTATGGCCCGGTCTAATGGAGAGGAGGTCGAGGGAAGGGGGGAACTAGTAAGCTGGGAGTCATCCTAGTTAAACGTGGCACACYGGGGTTAAGGCCTTTATCCAGCAAATCCTTGAAATATGTGCTTAATTTTAAGTCCTACTGACTTCAATCTGTTTACTCTTGTGCTTAACTTTAAGCATGTGCCTAAGTGCTTTGCTGGCTGAAGGCCAAGGCAAATAGCAGACTTAGGAGCAGATTCACATAAAGTGAGCTAAGATGCCATTGAGGCAGCCAGGACAGAGGTAAGATGCTGTACCTGTGTTGGGGTAGTGAGTAATGCTGTAGCAGTACTGGGGTAATGAAGAGGGACAGTGCTGTAAGTCTCTTGCATGCACTCTCCTCATAGGGAGAATCCGGACAGTTTAATCTCTAAACATTTATCTTAATTTCAGTGCCTCTGTATTTCACTCTTATAAAAGCATCTGCTTCAAAGTTAGCCCTTTGTATCCCACTAGCAGTCTTGAAAAGAGCTATTTCCCTCTTAACTGAGAAAAACATTTTAGTAGAGAAAAATAGCCTCGACTTCATCATCATAAGGGGAAGCAGAACAGATTATATGACCTGCCTAATAAATCTTCATAGGAATTTGCATGGCTGCATTAACACTTACAACAAAAAGGACTCCTGTATTAGCACAAGCTTTYATAATGGCTTTATCTTCTTCTTTCCTGTTCCAAGTTAATTCCCAAAAGCCTTGTTTTAATCCCCCTTTTGCTCATCCAGCCTGGAGTTCTTAGAGTGGCAGGGTGGGGTTTTTTCATTATTTTTAATCTATGAATGATAGTGATTAAAGCTAATAGCTGTAACATGGCAGGCAGGAAAACGAAAAGCGAGCATCAGAAAACAAAATGTGTTTTCTGAAAACACCACTACCAGGGGTTAAGGGAAATCTGCAGCTGGAACAAATATAGCCCTCGTCTAACTTCCTCAATAACTCCGCTCACGGAGCTCGCCGTTGCCAGACGAAGGAAGCGTGGTTAGCCATCGAGTCTTTGAATGCAGCTCCATTTCCCCCTCAAAACCATGGAATTTATATTAACCTCCAGCTTTTCTTAGCTGGTGGGAATTTTTTTTCATCTTTTTTTTTGTGTGAGGAAGAGCCTCGCTTTGTTGCTTCGGTTTGAGGCGCGGAGGAGACGGCTTCGCTCCCAGGGTGGCGTCCTTCCTGGCCAGGGCCATGGGGGCTAAATGGATGTTTTGGGCGTCGATAAGGAGAGAAAGGYGGAGGGTGCCAAGTGCGGAGACACAGGCACCGGCAGAGACATCTGATGAATTGATCTCTTGAAGGTCAGGCTTTCAGTGTCCTGGTTGGCCAGGCTGTCCTCACTCCTAACGGAGGTACAAGCAGGAGAAAGGACCGTGTGTGATTTTAGGCTCTTGGGCGCTGGTGTAGCTATATAACATGGTGTATAGGTGATCATCAGAGGGCAGGAGACCCTGCTGCAGGGTTGGCCTTGGGGAACGTAAGTGCAGAACAGCAGACGGCTGTTCTAGCCGTGGTTTTTGGCGGGTGGATCGTCTGCAAGATGTTTGTGCTGGATATTTGCTAGCCACTTCTGCGGCGAGTAGCACATGCTCGTGGCAAGGCTGTGCTGCCCATTTGGTGGTCAGGATAGTTCAAAGGGCAGAGGGGGAAAACGGGTGGCTTTGGTCTCCAAGTAGCTCTGCAAACATCGTTTGCTGGCTTTAAGCAGAGCCCAAAGGCCTTCCTTCCTCCAGCTCTGGACATAATGACAGACAATCTGTCAGTAAAGTAAAGGTCTGTCCCAGCCCTTTCCCAGCCCAGCAGCTGTGTTTTGGAGCTGAGCCCCAGTGTTGACCATCGTGCGAGCTCCATCCTTCTGCGAAGAAGGTCTCATTCACTGTGTGAGGGCGCTGGAAAAGCCCTGGCAAGGGGCAGCACAACACACAGTGCAAACACCTATCAGAGCACAAATCCTCCCACATGCTGCCCGTAACCGTCCTCGGGGCTTCACGGCTGTGCATGCTCACCAAACTGTTTACACATAATGTGGCCCAAGAAATGACAAGGAGTGCTGTGCTGCTGTCACCTGGCACGTGAAAATACCCAGAAGTTGGCTTTGTTCATCAGGTTTTGTTGCTCTGATCACTGGCTTTTCTTTGTCCCCGCCTGGTTCCCATGAGGAACAGCCTGAAGGCTCCTCTGCTTCTCCTGTGTGAAATGAATTGGAAGGGCTTCGCCCGGSTCACAGCAGTCCTCCCAAAAGCCATCACGGTGCTTGCTTGTCGTGGCAGAGAGGCTAACGTTGGAGCAGTGCCTGCAGAACAGGAGCTGTCCATGGATCTTTGGAGCTGTCACGGTTGAGGTTCATCTTTTGCAAGAGGTGGGAAGGCAGACACGGCAATCTTGCTGCTTGTCCTGCAGCAGCTTTTGGATAAAAAGTAATTTTTCAGGGATYCTTAGCCTAGGTGGGCTTGGAGCTGAGGGGGTGTCCACAGATACCTGCTGGAGCTGCTGGTGAGTGCACAAAGAAGCCACGTTCATCTCAAGGGGTTCCAGCCTTCTTTGAACATGGACCGTAGAAGGGTTTTTCATGGAAGTGCCACATCCATTTAGGAATGTCACACTTGGAGATGGCTGTAAAGCAGATAGATAGGGACCTGCTTTCCTTATTCCTACTTGTTTGACTCCTCAAAGTAGTCCATGGCTCCCAGAGGCCTGTAAAGCACAAGTTAAAAACCACTAGCATAATTAATATATGATGTGATATGATTGATATTCTGTGGCAAGTGCATAATGTTTTATGTACTTGTTCCTGCATTAAAATCCATTAGAGTGGGAGGAATGTTAGTGTTTGAAACATAAAAGGAAAATCTTGGGAAGGAGCAGGCAGATACTCAAGAAGCAGTTTCTTCTACCCATGTGTAAACTGCTGGCAGCCTGGCCACAGCTTCTGTTGATACAACTTAATTAAGRAGGCTCTGAGGAGAGCCTACGTTTSTCCAGGTTTTTAAAATGTACTCCCAGCCAAGAGCAAAGTGAGTTCTCCAACAAGCGGAAAAGTGTCACACTTCTCCTGTGTCACACAACTGGACTTTTCAAAGGGAAGAATGAGTTTTGCTATTTTTTTTCCTAGAATTATATGACATTCRGATGGCTGAGCTGGAGTAAGCAGAGGTTTCGGAAAGGACCAAACACAGTGTTTACTGTTGTTCTTGTTTTCGTTCTTTGTGGTGTAGTCCCAGGAGCTGTGTGTTGGCTGTGTCTTCAGTGCAGGGGTCAAAAGCTGGAATATCTGTGGTTTGAATGTGATTGAAGAACAATACCAGGGGCCCAGGGAAGAAAAAAAYGGTGGTAGCGTACACAGCTTGCGTCAACCAGGAACCTGCAAGAAGAACTGAGACTGGTGGGTGAAAAGGGGGTCCCACCAGTCATGACTCCGTTGAAACTGGTGGCACAATTCCCTTTGACTGCAGTCATAGTGATTATAGTAGGACATAGTGATACGAGGAGATGGATTTTCTGTGGCAAGATAAGCATGCAGCAGGTCTCTCCACTGGAGATATCTGGGATAATTAATTCAGGATCTACCGCAGACCGGCCTCTTGGGTCTGCTACTCAACAGGTRGGAGAGCACGAAAATGCATATTGACTTATTAGCTATTGTCTGCATTCTTAAGGTGTTATGAAACTTAATGTGCTTGGATAGTCTCCAAAGGGAAGTGCCATAGCTGTGCCAAGGGTTGAATGGTGAGAAAGTTATTGGAGTGCCGCTGCACCTCCCCACGCTGCAGAGAGCAACCACCTCTCGTTACGGTGATGTGGTTACTGGTGTGCTTGGGACTCCGTCGCTGGTGGGCTGTTCCAACCTCAGCGAGCTTCCACGAGCTAACCCCAARCTCTCTGCTCTCCTAGGGGACCTGTTAATAGATGACCTTAACATTTTATCAGAGAGGCCTGTCCTGTGAGGGACTTCTCTTCCTCATGACACCCTCCACCAAGATTGCCTGATACATGATGAAAAGGTGCTAGTGTGAACGACAAATGAAGGGTAGTGTTCCTTCTTCATTCTAAAGCAATCAGACGAGATGCTATCTGTTTGTATTAGCCACTCAACACCAGGGAATTGTCCATGCATGTGCAGTACTCATCTCTGCAAGCATCAGAAGAACTGGACGGAGGCCGGTGGAGCTTCTATCTTCTGTGCAGCCGATGGGGCTGGTGCAGGTTTCCTCTTGCTGTCCCGTCCGCACCCCTAAYCTGTATAAGCTGCAGGTTGTATAAACTTGACAAATATAGAGGAAAACAGTATTTTAAACATCTGCTAGGTCCCCAGAGGACTGACCCAGCGTAAGTTACAAATATGCCCATAGCAACGTTGTACTGGTATTGCTCCCAACTAAAGCAACTCCACCGGTACCCCCAAATCAGAGCAGGCGAGGCAAAATCTAGCTCMGTCTGTTCAGACCAGTGCAGTCCTTTTTCGAGAGAAACTCGGGCTACCTGGGAGCAAATCCTTGGTGTGGTTTTATCTCTGTTTATTGAATAAATGAATTTGTGGATGGGACTCCKTATTGCTGACAACAAGGTTTGTTTTTCAGTGTGACCCGGCTAGAGGAAATACATACAAATAAACAATAAACCTAAACAACACTAAAATAACATCAGTTAAAACAATTAGAGTTACTTCCACTCATGAGGTATTGTTCYCGTTTTGCTACAACATGGGAAAAACTCTATTTCCTAAGTCAGATTGTAGCCGATTCTGGCTTTGTGGATTCTGGTAACAAAGGGGATTTCTTTTGTCTGTTATTTATACTCTTCCTATGGCGCAGTGTGTCCGTCTCGGTCCGTCTGGAGCGCCCTGTCTCCGTACGGTTTCCAGGAGGGGTTTGGGTACGTATCCCGTCACTTCGCCGGGCTCTGGCGGCGCTCACCGTGCTGCTGGTGGCTCGGCCCGGCCCGGTGCTCGCGGCAGCCAGCCRCTGTGTGTATGGAGAGCGATGTGTTTGCAGAGGCACTTCCTCCTCGGAGACTTTGTCCTGGATTTTGAAGTTTTAGTATCTCCAACTTGTGTATAATTCAGGAGCTCTGGGGCTGAGTTTAAAAACAGACTCCAGRAAGGTTGCTGGCGGTGATAGCACTGGGCATTGGGGAGGCCTCAAGGTGAATTTTGATTTGGGATACTTAAGCGTGCCAGTCTAATTTCTTACTTTTTTAGTTCCGTATTTACCCTCCCCTCCCAGTTCCACACAGGGCTGTTACAGCCCTTCTCCCAGCTACTTTTGTTTCACTCCCGAGCTGGCTGCAGCGGGACTCGGTGCTGCTGCAAAGTGCTCGGGCGCCAAGGTCTGCGCTATCTTGCAGCTAGCTCAGTGTCCGCTCCCTGCCAGGAGGCGAGGGCAAATACTGAGGAAACGTAATGGGAAGATTCTTTCCAATGGGAAACACAATGGGAAGAGTCGTTCTTAAAAGATGCTTCTTCAGATCTGGGATGGCATGCACAGGGTCTGTAATTCATTAAAATGCCTACGGTTTGTGAGAGGGCCTTATAAACTATCCTTAGCACTCAGCAAATGGGATTCCAAGAGTTGGCATCTTTGGGGCAACTTGGGAGGGCAGAGCCCCATACAGAATAGCCCCGGTGTTGCTGTTCAGCRGTCACAGTCRTGCCACCATCGCTGCCATCGCCTCRGTGSCCCCAGCCCTTCTYTGGAAGAAGAATCTCCCCCTCGGTGCCCTTCAGCCCTTGCTGGCCAGCACACATCTACGGGGCACTCCACAAAGATGCAGCTCCTGGGGAAATCCTCTAAACCAGGACATCTCCTAGGGACATCTAAGCCACRGATAGTGCGGGGTGACTGCTGAGCCGTGGGAAGAGCCAGCACAGCAAAGTGCTCTGATTGATTGAGCTGCTTCCCACCTCGGGCTCGGAGCCTTCTGCAAAACCATTACGCTTTCCCTTCCTTTAGTATCGAGTCCAGATGAAAAAGGAGCACCGATTGATTCCTTATACAGAAGTGCAGCTATTATTATAAACACCTTCCAGGAAAAAYGAATAGTTTGCAGTTTGAAGGAACAAATTTATCACTTATATTTTAATGTAGAGGAAATCATTTACAGGCTGCTTCCTGACATTGTTTGGTATTCTTCTGTGGCTTCCAAATCAGGTCAAGGCTTTGGTTCATGCCACAGACGACGTCTTTCGAGAGGTAGAAAATTCCCCTTGTGTAACGCAGAAGAACGAGCGGCAGGCTGGTTTCTGTGGAAATTCCTGGAATGGGGASAAGGAATAGCAGCTATTTTCCCAGGAGCTGGCTTTATCTGGAGTGCCTCTACTACTCCTTYTCAGCATTGTGAACGCTGGCTTTGAGCGGGTGGGTGGGAAGGGAGCTTGGGATCGCGTRGGCAGCGGAGCTGAAGGGTCTGTCCATGCTCCGTCCACGCAACCTCCACCCATGTGTGGATCTCACCGGGCCCGGCTGCGATGGAGGTTTGTGGTCTAGCGCGGTCSGATGCCACAGCGCGTGCGTTCGTGCTCTGCCATCCGTTGTTGTCGCTTGGCTTATTCCGATGCCTCTGGAAGGGCAAGGACCAGCAGGGTGTTTGCAGGCCCTGCTGGGTTTGGGAAGGCCAAGCAGCGCATTGCTTTTCCACAGCAATCCTGCCAGGACATTCCCTGTTTGGGKTGGTTCTACTCAACATGGCACGCTCAGTCCCATCAGGCACTGAGAGCACGGGGCTGACACGGTGGCRTTTGAGTAAATGTGTGTGTGGCTGTGTGCTGCCCCGGGCTTCCCAGGGCTGCCATGAATAATTCCTCACGGAGGCAACTTACAGCCTCTTCATCAYAGCCTCTCACAAGCTTCTGAGTTGTTTGCTTAGATCATTTGTAGAACTGCAATTTTTCCTTCTTTTCTTTCTTTTCTAGCGCTCTGCCCTTGGCCACAACCTCTCCAGCGTTGCYCTAGCACTAGCAGAGGCAGCGTCTTCAGAGCCCCTGCAAGTCCCACCTTCCTCTCCTCTCCCTCCCTCCCCTCCCCAGAAAAAAAAGGTCCCACCCTGAACTTTGTGTGTAATAAAATGGAGCAAAACTCCCAGCGTCTACTGGAGGCCTAATAACCTGTTTGTTCAGTTCAAGCCTTCTGAAACCATTTGTTTAAGATAAGCAGGGGCGGAGATGATTCTCGAGGGCAGAAAAGGCTCTCCAGATAAAGCTCCTGTGGAATGATACTTTGATATTGCCAGATAGTTTCTTTTCCTCCTCTCATCACCCAGTGTTGTTTTTTCCATCTGTCCTGTAGCTTCTCCCAGGGCTTTTTTGTTCACTCTCCAAAATCGTGGCTTCGAATTGAGCGGCCTTGGGGTGCTCCAGCGTCGGAGGGCTGCGCCCATTGGTTCTGCATGGGCCACGTCACCAGAAATGCAGAAATAAGTAAAAGTGCAGGCAGTTGCTTCCTAGTTTCACATCTGCAAAGCAGAGTGAGTCAGACAGACAGGAGCAGCAGAGGCGAAGCGGTGACCTCCGGTCGTCCCGCGCCTCCTGGGGGCTGCCGGGTCTTAGACCTGACACCCTGGCTTTGGGCAGCCCCGTCTGCCTTTGCACTTGAGACTTCTAGAAGCGGAGGGAGTAGGGGGATTATGGGCCAGCAGCCAGGTGCTGATGGATAGGAGCACTCCTGGAGCAATTTCGATCTGTCTCCTTGTGATTGACCATCATCAGGCACATCAAGAAAGCTGGTGCTTCCCTCCAACCTCTTAAATTAATTCTGCTGCAAAGGATGACTGAGAAAAACACTAGCAAGCCTAGGGTAGCCTGAGAAGTGACCACTTCTCTCCTTTGGTCCCTAGCCCCACTTCACTGTGTGTCTCCAGGCTGGTGGCCTCGGCTCAGTGACTTCAGGAGAGTGGCAGGACCGCTCCCCTGGGGAGGTCACTGAGGAGGTGGTGGGTGTTGACAGGGAAGGCAGCAACGATGGAGGCTCTTGGGTTGCTGCAAGACTGTCAATGAGATCTTGAAAACTCTTCTTTGTTTTTTGTTGTTCTTTCATTAAACTTCTACGCAAGTGGCACCGTGGCAGCAAGGAGGCCGCTCTCGCCTCGCTGGATTCCTGTGGGTGGTAGGACGGGGCCGAGCTGTTCAGGCGTGTCCATCGGGCACTTCCCGTGGCGTACGTGAGCACGTGTGTGCACAGCTACCCTGGCTGTGCTGGTACAGAGACACCGTGCGCCGTGCTCACAGACCACAGCGGCTTCTGAGCCTCGCAGCATCCCGTCCTCGGCAGAAATCTTCCTCGGGCTCTGTCCCCTCTCAATGGCTCTCTGCAAGCCACCTGTATGCACCGTTTTCCTGGGAGCAGCATCAAACTTTGATTTTCTCAGGCTCCTCAGCCTCTGCTTGAAGTTTTCCCCCCATGAAAGCCGCAGGATGTTTTGCTCCAAAATTGAAAATGACCCCGACTAGTGGAACTTCCTAAAACCGTGGACTTAAACGAACCTTCTTGTTCTCTCTTTTTCCCACACCTTTCGCTTCCAGAACTCACAGTTTTGAAGTGAGATGTTTGTTGTGTTCTCTTYGAGCCACCTGGGAATAAATACCAAAATCAAACTGCTGTGGGAGAGACCAATTGTGATTTTACTGCTCACTAACAAGCTGAAAACCCTCATTTGAAAACCCTGGGCACCTGGGCTTGCTGGTGTCTTCTGGTCTGAGCAGGAATGCAATCTTTCTTGGGTAGCTCTTCTTGTAAACCCATAGCAGAGCAGGGAGTGTAGTTCTCTTCTGCATTGCAAAACACATCCTTTGGGTTTCACTCRGTGATTTCAGCTTCATAAAGCCTCTATCTACTAGCCTGGCTTGCTGAAAAATGGCAGAGCTGCAATCCTGATCCACCCTGTCCTCAGCAAGCGAGCTTTGTTGAAAGCATTTTCATTGCTGCGGTGGGGAGCCAGCAGCCGCATCAGGAACTGTCGTGCATGTCCTTGCCTTGCACTTGGGACTCTGTCCCGCTCCCACCCATGSAGCGCCCTCGGACGTGTCCCCGCTCCCCGCCCTCCTTGGAAGTGGCCAATATTTCCTTTGACATCAGCTTGCTGCACACACAAAAAAGTTGACTTTTCTTCCTTCCAAAATTAGCTCTGCTTGAGCACCAAAATAGACAAGAGTAGGGACCAGTGACCGTTTTTTTCCAAAACATTGTTTGAGGATGAGGATGAGGACAAGAGAAGGGAACTGCATGGTMAGAGAGGGGAGATTCTTGATTTTCCTAGTGGGGACACCAAGTTCTGGTCRGTTTGGCCACATGAGGTTTCCAGATGTGCTCTTTGGATTCGGAAGTTTATGCCTCTGTAATTAAATCCTGCCTCACACCTATGTTTGTAAGCAGAGGAGCCGCTTGCTCGTGCCTCTGAGGAAGAGGAGGAAGACCTGCAGCRCTGGGCACAGGCTTCCGAGCAGCAGAAATAGGACCAGGGGACTTAGCGAAGCCTTCACTCCTGCAGAAATCGGTGGTTTTGGCCCTTGTATTCTGCAGAGCTGGTTTCATTTTGCAAGCTCTGGGTGATTGTATTTGCACATGTTTCTGCAGCGCAGCTTAAATTCTTAAAAATACCCCCAGCTTTAGCATGCTGCGGCAGTACGACATTTGGAAACAGTCTCACTGAGTATTACACTATTTTTAGCCTGGTTTCCTAAACCAGMAGAGCTTATGTGATTGAGCTGTCTGTGGCTGCTCCCTCCCTTCCTTCTCTCACCAGCTTGGCAACCCGTTGGCCAACTTGAGGCAAATATTCAGAGAGTCAGAGATCTCMGAGATACAAAGCTCTACCTATACATTCTATTAAAATGCATTGATTGGATAGRTGAGAAAAGCTCCTCTTGCAGCTCCCAGTAATGAAAAAGCCTTAGTGTGTTTTTGAAGCTATTAGCCACTGAAGATTCTACACCAAAATAACTATAACACGTTCATTTGGAGGAAAATCTCCAGTCAAATCTCGTTAAATAAGTGATAACCGGCTTTGACCACAGGAAARCCACCTTCCAGCCTTCCCTATTCCCAAACTACCTCTCTCGAATGAAAGATGTGCTCTATTTGACTGGAGAGGCAAGATCCAAGCAGCATCAAGAGTGCTCTTGCTCATGCTGGGTGGAGGCGTGGAAGCAAATGACTGCAGAACAACGCTGAGCAGGTCCTCAGTGGGGAGCAGATTTGGGAATAAGCTCATGCAACATCATTTAAYGATGACCTCACCAGCACTGCTATGATCTGTACTGCAGGACACTTTGGCTGAATGATACTGCTGAGTATTAAGGGTCTTAATAGGTGTTCCAGGGAGAGATGGATGATTTGGTTGTTGAGAGCYGGGTTCTGCTCCTGAGTGTGCTTTATAATGCCCATTCTAACCCCTCCGGTCTGTGTGCAGACAATTTGCWGGGGAAGTATGAAAATGATGGAGAAAGTGAAAAGACCTGCCCATGTTCTTTGCCTTCTTAGGAAACAACCATCTTGACAATTGAAGATAAAATAAGGTGCAGATGTGCTAGCCAGCAGCATGACTTACCCYTGGCCTTGGAGAACTCCTCTTTGCTTGAAATGTTTGGAAAGAATGAATGTTTCCTGCGTGATGAGACTAGGTTCCCAGGAGCGGTAGGCTAGTGGCAGTAGCTACGTGGTCACAGTCTGGCTCCAGACTGGCAGAATAAGCTCTTCGGGTCTCAGTATCTGGGAGGCTTCCTCAGGACTCCAGAGAACTGCCAGCCTTAACTTTTTTAGCATTTACAAGGACCTTTCTACCCTATTCTATATTTTCCATCAGAAAATCTCCCAACACTACTCCTACAATAACCACTACTGAAGTTAATTCTGTTTTTTAAGGATCTTTACACACRAAGAGAAGAATTTTTGTGCTGGTTTGCTGGGGTATCATGCCAAYGTGATGAGGCTGCTGCTTGATGAGAAACATTCCTGCCCACCCCTTGCCCTTATCCCCATGCTCCTTCGTGGCCCCTCTCGCGTGGTGATTCACCAGCAGCGGCTRCAGCTTAGAGGATGAGACAGATTGTTATGGAAATAAAAGGAGCAGTTTTTACAGGGCTTTTATGGCCARCCTGGGAAGTACAATACTACATAAATAAAAATCATTATGGTTATGACAGCTCTGTAGTCTCTGGAAAATAAATAGTACTTTGCACTTACGTAGTGCCTTTCATCCAGGAACCTCCGAGCTCTTAGCTCACATTAACAAAGTCACTCAGTGTCTCTAATAGGAAGGTAAATACAGCATTGCTGTTATCAGCTGAGCATACCAAGTGCAGGAGAGGTAACCTAGCTCCTTCAGTGGAGCTACAAGACAGATCAAGAGCAGCTTGGGTTGCTGCAGCCCCTCCACTGAGCTGGCTCAGGCAAGTCATCTCATGGCCTCAGCATCTCCGTTGTTTCTAGCCCATGGAGTGGGATCTTGCTCCTCCCTTTCTCCAAGGGGTGGCTGATGTTCATGGCTCGTGCTGAGAAGGCACCATGAGATGCTCCACAATGCATTTGTTGGCTTGTCTGTGCTAACAGCAAGCGGTGCAGCTGTGATAAACCCTTTGGGTTCATGTGCGCTGCTAGGTAAGTGGTGTGGATGAGTTCCTTGGCTTTGGGTTGCACCAGGGTGTGTGGAAGTTGTCTGCTGTACATGGTTCTCTCAGCCAGGAGTTGTGGAGAACTTCATTCCCTGTTCATTGAAAGGGTGCTGGGTGGATATAAGAGACTTCCAGAGATTTTCAGAGCTTCCTTGATCAGGTTTGAAGTACTGCACTGCTAAGTGTTTTGTAAAGATGCTTAGCCAGGAGCGTCTTCTTTCAGCAGATCCGCATTTTAGACATCCAGCTCTGTCTCACCTGACCACCTACACTGCGATGCCTCCTGTAGCTCAGGCTGATAATTGCCTCTCCTCTCTTTTACAGCAAGGTTACCATCCATTGCCTCATGAAGCTGAAATCGCACACACCAAAAAGCTGTTCAGAAGGAGGAGAAATGACCGGAGGTAGGTGAAACATCTTTCTGAATGTTGTTTTTATCTGCTCCTCCTCACTGCACATCGGTCTCCTGGAATCTCTTTGGGCAACGTTGACCTTTAGTAGCTAGTACTGTTGGGTAGCTCATAATCCTTCATCTGAATATTAATGCTGTGGAACTGCAGTGTCTGTCCATCCCATGAGTTGGTCTTTAAAGTTTTGGGTATGTTCTGTAYTGCTTGAGAGCTGAAACTATGCAGCAAGCTGGGACTACACCACTTTGGRGGAACCTGGAGCAACCCTAATGTCCAACTGCCCTTGCGCCAGATCTCCCACTTTCATTAGAAGAAGCAACTGGCAAGATATTTCCCATAAAGGCTTTGAGTTCCAGGAATTTATTTCCTCTCCTTTGGTTAAAAGTGGAATTCKCTGACTTTCAGTGCCTGCTGCAGAATGTGTTTGGTTGCAAGGGGTTGGCAGTAAGGACCAGACCTTTCCATGGGAAGGAGTCTGCRTGCTAAATAACCAGCCAGCTGAGTTCCTGTGGAATGGGTGATTTTAAATCTACTGAGTTAATTTAATTGTGCAAATTGTGTATTTAATTGGATAAATTGTGYATTTAATTATATGAGAGCATCTAGAGTCCTGCATAGGAATTGTGCTTGTGGTTAAATTTGAAAATAAGAGAGGAATCAGGGAGGCAATTGCACATACAGCAGTCCTGTGCATGCACGTTCTTACGCTGCAGCTGAGGCTGCAAAGCCAAGACACTCTGGCCTGTCTGAGACCAGGAGCTTGCAGGGTTAGTATAGTKTAACCAGAGAAAGAGTGCCCAGTGTTTTCCTCAAGAATAAGCTGAAAACCGAGTGGTTGTGCTCCGATGCCTCACTGGGACCTGGTTTTTCAAGGCAGTCTTGCAAAGGGCTGCACGGGAACCATGGGGTTGCATCCTAGAATCTCAGWGCCATCACTTCTTGAAGCACAAACAGCCTTCGAAAAGCCACGACAYGGTTAACTCTGCTTTGGTTTTCCTGTGTTTGAGCAACCGAAAAACAGCTGAAAGAAGTTTGCAGCGACGCTCAAGCCGCATTCTTCTGTGGGCAGAGACCAGGCATGGCAAGCTGGTCCCCACTGCGAATTTCCCCCTGGGCTTAGAGCAAAACTCTGTTTTTCAGTTTAAAGTGTCATTCCTGTAATTTGGATAGTTATGATGTAGTACTTGATCACAAGCCTCTGTCTGGTTTCACTTGCTTTCATGTCACCATCCTTGAGGGTTTTACAGTTTCTTTGGTTTAAGTCTAAGGGTCTCGTGGGGATAAATAAGACAAAGTGCCAAAAATGGAGGGCATTTGAGCAATCCCTCCAGAATACGCTCGCTAAGGTGCTATTATGCTGCTATTGTGAAGTGGTGGTGGCAAGCCAGGAAGAAAATCAGACGGGGCTGGTGTTGGCTATCGATCATGTGTCTGTGGCCTTGTGGTTAGTCAGCGACAAATTCCGTTTCCACTCCTCTTTTGGGCTCCTTTCTTTTTCCCTGTATCCAATTTAAAATACAATTTGGTCTTGTGATTTAGGGGGAAAAAAACCCCCTCGTTTCAGCTGGGTTGCAGCCCTGCGATTGCAGGAAGACGCTTAAAAGCAAGTTTCGTTCTGCCWGTGTTGCAAGCCGGGGTTGGGTGAGGTTCGTCAGAGCGCTGCACCCCGGAGCTCGAGKCTTCAGCGCTTCACAGAGTGCAGCGTGCACTGGACCTTAGTCCCTCCCTGCTCAGAATGGATCTTTATGGGCCACCAAAGGCAGCATGTCTTTGAGTTGAAGAGGAAGAAGCGAGCAGAGCAGCGGCATCTCCTGTGGAAATCCAGCATCATGACCAGCTGCAGCCCACCTTGCAACACACAGACGTGGGGCGTAGAATCATTACGGCTGGAAAAGACCTTCAAGATCATCAAGCTCAAGAGCACTTCATCCCCAGACACCTTCTCTAAGCCAAAAATAGGCTCACRTTTAGTGGCCCTGTCCCCCGACAGGCATCGGGTCTGTCTGCACCATGTGTTGCTGTGGTGGTGCGGGTGGTGAAGGCTTCATGGCAGAGAGGACCTGCTGTGCAGGTGAGGCTCACAAGCTCTGCAGAAGGTCACAAAGCTGCTAAGAAACCCAGGAAACTTTTTTTTTTTGAGCCAGGCTGACACGTGTCTTGCTAGAGCCCCAGCTCATGGAAATGCAGGTGACTGCACGTAAGTGCTTTTGTCCCAGCTGAGGAAYCTGTCCACCTTACAGCTGCAAGGATCACACTAGCTGGATTTCTTCTGCTTCCTGGTCTGTTCAGATTATCATAACAAACTGCCAGCACCCAGCTCTTTTGGAGATCAACATGTAGAAAGCAAACAATTTGAACCACGAAAGCTGAAGAACACTGGAGGTTAAGGCAGCTGGAGTGAAACAGTAGGTTTCACTTRTAAACAGTTATTTACACCAAAAGACCCATCCCCATCCCCTAGATCTCGTCTGGGAGCCCCCGGGAGCCCCCACACCGCAGGGTTCGATGGAGGACGTTGACTCTACGCAGCCCAAGCACTCGGGATCCCCATTGCTGCGCAGCACGTTTGGACCCGAATGGCAACTCGGGCTGCCTGTCACTCTGGTGCCATGTGAGGTGCCCCGGGAGAGCCCTYGCTCTTTAAAATCGATTTCTAGCAGCCAGTGAGGTCTCCAAATGGTTATTTTATGTGAAAGGGGAAAAAAAACCCAACACAGCAGAATGAGAATAGGGGAAAGTAAAAAAAAAAAGTCTTGCCGACTGAAACTCTTTTGCACTTTAGATGCCAGATTGTATTGGAACACAAACCGGTTGCAAAGCTGTTGGCGCTTTATTGCTCTGCTATTATCTTAATATCCCCGCATTGTGTTAGCGGAGCAAGGATTCATTGCATAGCTGGTGGAGCTGCACAGGTGGTATAAATATCCCTGTGCCGTAGGAGCAGCGGAGGAGAGATTTTATGGCCAGTGAAACAGTTGGGAGTTATAGGCCTTTGTTTYAGACGTTGTCTGGATGTGGAAAGACACGAAATTGCAAAAGCAAGGCCAGGGTGCTGTGCCAGAACCATGGCCGGCCAGCTTGAGAAAGTGAGCTGATTAGCTGCGAAAAAAATGTATCGTGCTGGTTCTGCCGTTGTTTTTATGGGAGGGAAACTTTAAGAGTGCTGTAAAACAGCTCATGGCCCCTGAGCCGGAGAGGGTCTCGAGGGGGCGCGGGGGCCTGCCGGGTATTAGGTGGGATTTGCCCCGGGACATGGGAGCTGGGCTGCTAAGGCCAGAAATAAAACCAAGGAGCTGAGCCCTGCTTGGGAGGCCAAGGAGGGCTGGGGCGTGTTTGGGGAGCAACTGGAAATACGGGAATGCAAGTGAAGAAGAGGCAGTTTCTTAGAAGAGGATTGGTAGCAACAGGGTCGCAGTTGTGAAGCCCAAAAGCAGCCRAGTCTTGGACTAGTGCAGAGCCTTGTGTTTCTCATGTGAAATGACATTCACGTCCGGCCACGTTATACACAGCTCAAGTCCCCACTTCATTCCTGTTGCCTTTCCTCTGGAAACGATGTCGCCGAGCCACGTTTGAATTCAGCTCGCCCTGTCAAGAGTTCCACCGTTCCCTCTCCATCGGTAACTGAGTTATCAGGAGCGCGTTACCAGCAGAGGTCTCGGTAGCTCTTGTGCTYTTACATGGGAGGAATCTGTTCCAGAAGGGCTGATGTTCCAAGGTGTTTGATAGAGCATTGGGAATTTATGGACGGTTCATCCTCTGCTGAAGCTTGGCCTGTCTTCCCAGGAAAGGACAAAAGGTGGGATGAAAAATTAAATCCCTTCCCCCTACCTTCAGCTCACTTTTGTTACCTCCCCATTCTTATTTTCTCATGGAAAAAGAAGAGGTTTCAAAATTGTGTGGGATTTTTTCTAATAGAATCTTTTTTTTTTTACATTTCCAAAATCAGGCTTCAGAAGTGCCGTCTTTCTGCCCTTGTTCCTGCACATGCAACCGTAATTCTCTTGTTGGCACATGGGAGCAGATTAAAGGTGACATTAAAACAGGCATTGAATTTCCCATTTAAAGAACGGTCAGTGTGGGTCTGTTTGGCAGATTTTCTACAACAAAAATCGGTGTTAGAGCACATCTGGCTCAGAGTTTAATTGTGGGAGGTACTGTAAAGGGGATGACAAGGTCCTTATTGCAAGGAGCTTATAGGCCAGGAGGCAGAGCTGGCAGAGGCATCGCTCACACCGCACAAATCTCCATTTCTTGTGTTTTCTCTGTGGGTTGGATGGAGGTTTGGTAACTATTCACCTTCTCTTTATAAAGGTGCTGAGCAAGGGCATCACCACCTGAGGGTGGTATGGAAAAAGTGCAGCAGGGGAAGGTATTTTCGTAGTTGTCAGTGTGAGCAAGGGTGCAATACCAAACGCTAGTGTGCTGTCTGCTGCCCTACGAGACCCGTCTTGCCTCGATACCTCCCAGAGGTCAAGGCTATCATGCTGCTTGGACAGCTTTATGGAAGCGCCAGGGAACGTTGCCCAGTCTAGGCAGYGTCCACCAGGAATATAGGGAATCTCCTTTACAGGAAGTTTTGGAGGTTTTTGCAAGCCATCAGTTAGATTCAGTTACCCTGTCTTGGAGATTATAAAGTGGCCTAGATGAGTTCTCAAGCTTCCTCTCCCTGCTCTTTTCTCTGATTCCTATATCCTGATGACAATCTAAAGGACATGTAGCATCTATTTTTCCCTCTTTTAAAAAGAAACTCTTCACTAATTGAGGCAGTAGCTAGAATTTCAGCTCAGCAGTGCCCTTTCTTGAGCTCGTGAGTCCCCTTTTACACTCCAGGACACAAGATGGCAAGAATCAGATTTAGCTGAAAGCCTTGCTACGCTCTGATTAACTCAGCACCTCTACATTTGCACTTCTGGCCCATCACTGCCGTGGTGTGACTAAGCARCAGGTTTTCAAGGAGTTCCCTCTTGAGAATGGGCGGGTGGGAAGCGTGGACTTTGGTGGATCTCCAGTGGATTTCTCAAAGCAGGATCAAGACAACKCAGTTTCCACCAGTTCTTCATCTTCTGATTAATGGAACACAGAAATATTCTCGGTTACTTGGGGAGCAGGGGAGTTTTACTGAGGGACCAGGAAAAGTGTGCTGAGGAATTCCACAGAGGTTCACGTGGTCGGAATCTCACTAATTCCCTTGCCGGTATTCCAGTGTGTTTTCTCAATTTAATTTATCTGTTTATTTCTGCGCAGCTCTCTGTGATGCCCTTTGTGGGTTCTTTCACCTTTTAAGTCTGTGCAGCCGTCCATCTCGCTGGCATCCGCTTAAACAACGATTCACACTTCTTGTTTGAGGTGATGGGGGCCCTAGTAAGTTCAACGCCAGTTCCAGCCCTGGGAGTGGGGACTGTTGTGTTGGCCAAGTCCCTGGTGGGGCTTGGGGTGACCAGAGCAGCAAGCTGTGTGTGTCCCCCGTGTGCAGGGGAGGGCCTTTCAGCCCAAGCATCCTGCCTCTGAGATCCTTCTCCTGCCAGGCAGGGATTTAGGGGCTGCATTTCTGCACCTGGGGAACCATCCGTCRTAAAGCCCTTGTGTGGAGATAAGGAGATGGAGCAGAGAACCCCCAGGGTCCTTCCCACTCTTACATGAAATACAAAAGTGGGACAAATCGATTCTGGTGGTTCCCTGCCTCTTCTCAGTGTGCCCCAAATACCTATGGCTTTGGATAACAGGATTACTGAAACGTCCCCAAGTTTTCTGTCGTGCTGTCCCAATTTGCTTCCTACCGTTAACTTGGCTTTACACTTAAATGACCAGGAAAAAASAGTCTGGACTGGGTTTTTTTCCCACGTTGTTTTTGTTTTGGGTTACATTCCGAGCTGGGGGCGGCAGAACTRCCCTTCAGCCCCGGGGGCCCCGGGGGGCTGTCAGGGACGGCCTCCTCTTCCCGAGACCTGCGCGTTGCATAAGCACCGCGGGCCCCTCTGCCYGCGCCCGCCTCGAGGGCAGGGTTATATGGGGTGAAGAAAGCAGGGCAGTCTGCACGGCTCCATTTCCACCCCTGACGGCCCCGTCCTGCTCTCCTGTCCTGTCCGCCGCGGGCTCGGGGCCAAGCGGGGACCRTCCAGGCTCTGCCAAGGCGCGTAGGCGAGCTGTGATATATCCCTTTGCCCATTATATTTTGCTTTACAGACCCTCAGGGACACTCAGCCACCTTCGGTGATTAGTTGCACTGATTAAGCYGCTTTTCCTCTTGTGGCACAGTCCCTTTGTGAAAAATTTTCAATAGACACCGGGCTCGGGACATTGTTCCTGTACAATTTCCTTTCAAAACACCATAAAGGGCATCCTACCACTTTRGCCGGTAATAAGCGTTGCAGGGCCGCGCTTTACCCGGCGTGATCCCRCACGGGCACCAGCTCCGCGCTGGCAGCCAGCGGCCGCAGCGGGAAGCGAGGGAGGACAGGCGGAGAGAGGAAGAGGAGGAGGGAGCGAGCAGCGGAGGAGATAAGCAAGGATGGGAGTAGCACAACTGCTTGATGATGGAGCGAGGTGGAGCCTTTGGCAGGGAACTAAGGCACCATCTCCCTCGGAGATGAGAGATAAAGCAGGGTTTTGGGGGGATTTGAGGGTTTTGTGTGTGTTTGTTTTGTTTTSCTTTGCTTCTTTGCTATCTGTTAATAAAAGGATCCAGGGTCACCCAGGGAAGTTAACAACAACATTGACTTAAAAGCGCAGAGGAGGAGCCGCTTCTTCACACATCTCTGCTCGCTCAGCCTTGCCAAGCACAGGCTGGGCGGGTGTGTATGTGCTCTGAATACCCGGGGGACCATCACGGAGGAGGAAGGGCTGTTTGTGCTGAAGACGAGTGTCGCCACCAGGACCCCCAGAGGAAAACAGACCATTCACTCATACGGGGTGGAAAATAGAAGGTCTAGCTTGGTTAGTGTCAAGGGCATAGCAGAAGGAAAGAACTGGAGTAATTTGGCTCTCTCGGGATGCTTTTTGTGGAGAGGCAGGGACTGCGCTCGGTGACACAGGGGCCCCTCAGCCCCCTGCTCACGCTCATCGTTCCTCCCAGCCCTTGCCCCCGCAGGAGGCCCTTGGGTAGATGGAGCGGTGAGCGCAGGCAGAGCCGGCCTCGTTTCRGGCCGCTTGGCAGGTTTGCTGCCGCTTGGGCAGGGCAGTGCTGGGCTAGGTCTGAGATGGTATCAGAGGGGCCGAAAAGGGCCCTTTCCTGCTCATCCAGCCCTGCTGGCCAGACACGTTGGCATCGCATGGTCCTTGCTGCCCTTCCTTCCAGGCATCAAGTGGAAGCTYCTGCCAAGGGTCGCCAAACTAGGAGCTGGTTCCCCAGACAAGGGAACTGAGAACAAAGAGTCCAGCCCGAGATCCCCATTGCAGGAGCTTTTCTGGAGTACTGGATGATCAAAAAGCCGCCTCGCGATGACCYGTGGGTATCCGGCTGCGGGTGACTCACGCCGGGGGTGCGGTGCCGTAGAACTGCGCTGCCCCAGGCCTGGCAGCGGCTGGGAAGCGCCGCAGCCTCCCCCGAGTGCGAATCCAGGCTCCAAAGCGTGTGCTCTGAGCTCTCCTGCAAGTGAACGTGGCCCAGCACGGAGCTGCTGAACGTCCAGCAGGCCTTGGTAAAGCCCGCCCCGTCCCTCTGGCTCCTTGCAGAGCCACATTCAAGCGGGTTTATATCCCGTGTCAAATCTGCACTGTCTCTTCTTGAGAGCCCCTTGCATGTCCCGGCTCTGTCCCCAAAGCCATGTGCTTAGGGTGTTGCTAGTACTAAGCGGCCCGTTTAAAACACCAATAATAGCAAGGTGCAGCAGCTGGTGTCTAGCACTTATCGGGGGGTTGTTTTGACTGTCACCTGTGTCTCAGTCTGTGACACAGTGACGGGGTGAGCAGGGGGTTTCCACCCAGCTGCTCGYGTTGTGCCGTTTGGATCAGGACTAAGCCCTTGCACAGCGAAGGGGTGGSCGCAGACGCCCCCGCCCGTGAGACCCCTATCAGGGCAGATGGCGTGGCGGGAAGCCCGCTGACAAAACCCACCACGGAAGGAGGTGCCGGGTTTCCAGCGCCTTTCCTGATGCCAGCACCGGCCGGCAGAACCTGGTCTTTCCTGCGATGCGAAGAAAATGTACTTGGGTTATGTGAGCGCACTCTGCAAGCTTGGGCTCTTCAGATGGGGCAGAACTGGCCAAAGGGGAGTGCTGAGAGGGGAAAAAACCCTTTGAGGGTTCAACGGGACGTATCCGGCCTGAGCAGGACTTTGGGACGGTGCGGCCACCACTGCCCTTCGTGTCTGCTTCTCTCTCCCTGTGCTTTTGGCCAAAAGGGTGGTACAGAAGGGGTTAAAAGTTATTCATCTACGCAAATTTAATCCTTTCCTTTCATTGTTCTCCTTTCTGCAATGCCAAGGGTCGGTGGCAGCAGAGGGTGCGTTTCCCAGCCGCGGGGTTGCAACCTCGCGTTGTCTTTACATAAGGACTGTGCAACACGGGGGTCCTGCCCTGGACTTATTAAAACCTCGGTGACTGCAGTGACTCCTGTCCTGCAGAMCAGATTTAACGGGAATTGCCAGGCTGCCAGTGGCCTTTGTGGCATCAGGCTGCTTTTGCAGGTTGTTTTTCTCCATCTCTGCAGCTGACCGAAAAACTTAATGTACTGCTGGCAAAACACTTCACTGTTATGAAACCTCAATAGAAAAATAATGGCCTGCTGGATAAACTCAGGGTTTTTATGATGTTACTTCGTAGAAAGTCAAATAATTGCTCCAGCAAAGCATCTAGGAGACGTTTTTGCAGTGTGTGTGCTGAGGGGGAAGGACAGCTGAGTGTTCTTCTTCAAAACTCAGGATTTGTTTTGTACCCACCTAGGCATGACGGCATCTTGCTCATGAACCTGCAGCAAGATGGGGTGGAGCCCAGGGAGGATGCCCCACAGAGTCCTCAGCGATGCACACAGCTGAATCCCACCGTATGTGTCTGTAGCCAAGACGACTGTCTGCAAACTGGGTGCCTGAGTTCCCATTTTAGTCAGTGGGGATTTGGTCCGGAGTCAGTCAGAGTCCAGAGGATGGTTCCGTTCACCGTGAAGCAGAGTTTGGCCAGGTGAATCTCTCTGCAGCCCCCACTGCCCATTCGGGTCGGGCTGGCTCCCTTATAGCTCCCTTATAATGGGAGTTCAGCTGCCTCATACTTAGTCCCTGATATTGCCGACACCAGAAGTTAGGCAATTTGAGCCCATCCTACGGGGGAAGCGGTGGGAGTCCCCTCTTCTGTGCCTCTGGTTCCCCATGTGTGAAGTGGTGATTGGGGAGCTGGTGTTTCATACTCCAAGTACAGGACCCGTGGTACTGTCGCAAGGGTCTTGTGCACCACTGAATCTTGTTAGCAGCCCTACGGCAACGCAGGGAGGAGGGGATTTCCACAGGTTGTGTTTGCAGATGCTCAGAGAACTCTGAAGAGCCTCACACTGAGAGATCTTCCGACCCCTAATTACAAAAAATAAGTCTGGCCATCTTGCAAGAAGAGCTTTCCTTGCTTTATTTCATCTTCCCGTCTTGACCAGAACCTAGGAAGTCTGAAAAASAAACGTGCTTGGGAGGAGCCGAGCCCAAACACCTCCCGCGAGAGGAAGCAGTGTGGCAGGGATTTTGTTTCTGTGTGCTCCTTAAAACCCACAAAGACTTCAATTAGGCACCGTGTCTCCGGGAGGAGAAGTCTCTTCTCAGCCACCTGAAATGTGTTGTACAGGATTTTCCACCGGGGCGTTTTCATGGTCGCAGAGAGCCCATTCCCTCTGCTTTGGGAACAGCAGTCTCCTCTTCAGAGCTTGCCTGCCATATATATTCCTGTGGCCTGAAGAAAATGTATCTGYCTATAGATGCCCGTGTTTGATTAAATTCCACACCTACGTTTACATGGCAGCCTCTCTGCTCTCACTCCCCRCTCTCCATCCTGGCTTGTTTGGCTTCACAGGCAAGAGCAAGTCCTCCTTGCACCATCAGCTGTCCTCCCCGAGCTGGGCCTGCCAGCCAGGCCTGCTGGGCAGCGCTCGGGAGCAGAAGCTGATGCAACTGGGTGGACTTTCAGCAGCCCCATGAAGTGCAGCTGCTTTTTCACACCTAGCTCTTTGTAACTGGGTGCTGAGAGCAAACTGCTGGCGTGGCAGCTCCAGCAGGTTCCCTTGCCCGAGCCTTGGGTTAGCCAGCTCCAGGAGACCYTGGAGGTCTTAGGTTGAGTTTCTTCATGCCGAGGGACCAGGAGGCAGACCCTCTTCTTCCTGAGCAGTGTGCAATGGCTAAATGCATTTTCCTAGAAGTGGAAATGGAAGGAGGGCAGCTAAGGAGAGCCAAGGTGACTGCTGTGCCTGGGGGTGAGCKCAGTGTGCAGGGACCTTTCCTACTGCAGTGTGGCTGCTGGGGTCTTGAAGGGTGGCTGCCAAGTTCACCCATCTGGCGAGTCGTAAAGCAGGAGATACTGAATTTAAATCKGGAACACAGTGGCATTTCAGGCCATGCATTAGAGTGACCATTTCTGGCACATATGTTCTGCGCAAAGCATGTGAGGCCCTCCAAACCCATGGGATCAGCCAGGATTTTATGAATTGCTCTGTTGGGTGTAGGAACCCCAGCACTAGCAAGCTGTGTTGGGGATGTATGCATGTTCCCCTGGAGTGGGTCCTAAATATTAATAGAAACAGATATATACCCTTACGTGTCTGTGTCATTTGCTCTTGAAATCATGGAAGAATTAGGAATGGATCGTCAACTGGAGTGGCTTGTGGTCCTGTACGTGAATTTTAAGACCATATTCTAGATTGTGTTTTAAGGATCATATTATTTTGTTTTATGTGGATATCTGCTGTGGTGCATTCCCTGTGCTCTGAGTTCACATACATCATCTCACTATCTATCTCATGCAATCCCTTACTTAAGAACTAATATTTTTCCCCTCGCTTACCCTCCTTATCTGTCACTCTCGGCTGAGAGGTGCCTACATTACTGGGGTGTTGTAGCATTTTGTCTCGCTAAGTGTTTTCTCGGCCAGACTTTGCCAAAAGGAAACGTGTTCCAGCAAGCACCGCATTGGCAAATGACGAGGCGAGGGCTGCAGGGACACACGTCCTCTCCAAGGCGGGTAGTTTTGTGTTGGAAAGATAATCAGATCGGTAAGAGTACGTGTGAACGTGTCCTCGGWGCGTGCCACGCGAGGTATTTATTTCGCAACGCCGCAGTAAGCTGACGTGAGGGGCCATATTCCTGCGATTTTCCTGCCGTCTTTAAAGTTGCACTATTTCAAGAGCTGCTCCCATACCATTCTATTCGTGGCCCAGCGCTAGTGCTCATTTCACAAACAAAAATAGGAATAGGAATGTCACTCACCATGGATTTTCAGATTGCAAGTTATTTTGGCTGAACGTGAAGGTGAACGTGTTTTACAGCTGACATTAACGTGTCGTTTTTAATGCTGTGAAATTTTGGAAAAGCCTCCGAAACCCATGCGCAAAGGTCAGGGGGGCGAATCTCTCCTGCTGCGAGAATGAATAGAAATGAGTTCATAATTAAAGCGTGTTCTACTGACACGTTTGCTTTTTCACCGTTTTAATTGAGGTTTTCAGAAAGGAAGAGAACTTAAAACAATACAGAAATGTCTTTTGTTCTTTTGGAGCCCTTTATTGAGGTTTGCAGGGCGCAGAGAGGATGTTTATTAAAGAAAGCAACAATCTCAAGGCGTTATTTCAGTGCAGAATTTCTCCTCGTAGCTGGAACAAATTGCAGGTTTTTGGACGAGCTGAATGCTTGCTGAAAACTCACCGCAAACACAGTGTTTGGGAGCATTTTTTTAATGAACTCAAYGAATGGTATTGAAACAGAAGGAAAAGGGAGGAAGGGAAGGAAGTAAAAAGCCTTTTTCTTCTTAGCAGCRTTTTGATTCACATTTTGTTAACTATGAAGTCTTCATTCAAGTACTTGTCTGCTGCAATGGAGATGGGCAGTACTAGCATCTCACTAGCATAAAGGTGGAAGTAACAATAGAAAAACCCTTCTAAACAACCGAAAGCGTCCGGCTGCGGAGATGCAGTTAAAATGACAGCTCGTTGCCGCATAAGGCTCAGAGATGTTGAGCCACCGGGGCAGGACGGGCCGCGTTTCCAGCAGCAGTTGCATCAAAGCCGCGTTTCGGAAGCGAGCGCCGTGCCSGGGTCTGCCGGAGGACAGAACGGAGGGCTGCTTCTTGCACCGTGGGATTCCCCGAGCGTTAACAGCAATTAAGAGCTCCTGCTTTGGGGAGTGCCCAGCGGGCGGCTCCCGGGAGGCGCGGGCCGCACGACGCTGCTCACGCGGCCCGGCCGAGCCGCCGTGGCACTCGCTGGTGAATGTTGTATCAGCCCGAGCGTYAGTTACAGGCCAATTAGAGCAGGCGCGGCGCTTCTTTCCTTTGGGTTGTCCGCAGCGTTGCTGAAGTTATTACACTAAATTGATTTGCTCAACTGCAGCTCCCCCGGGTGCAATAGCGCTCTGTCGGCTCGCTCCTAAAAGGACCCGGCAAACTGATTGCGTTACCGCGGCTTAATGAATTACCGCCCGTGAGTGGGGCCGCGGTAATTGCCGGCGCGCGCTCCTAGCTGCTCTCTAATGCCGGCTGCGCCAAGCGGGGGCGGCCGTGCCGAGGTGTGCCCCGACGTGCCGTATCTGACRCTCGCCGCGAGTGCGGCGGGGAGCACTTGTAACTGACAATTAGCTCCGGGTTGGAGCCCGGCCACGGCCCCGTGGCACGGAGCAGCCCTGGGAGCCACGCAGCAGCCTCCAAGGGGTGGCTGCATCCTAGGGGACCTCCTGAGAAGCCTCTCTTGCTTTGCTGATGGCAGGGGAAGCATCAGAGATGAGACAGCAAGGAGGTATCTCCCCAAGGAGGCCAGTAAGAGCAAAGGAGGATCCCCTTCACTTCATCTCCTCCTGCTTTTGGCATCACCAGACCCAGCTCTTCAACGTGCTGGGGCTGCTGGGCCGGCAGAGGAGCTCCGTGACGGTGGAGTCACCCGCTGGGCGCTTACATTTGCTGCTCAGTCTAACTGAGCTGGACTTCATGAAGGAGGAGTCAGCATTTGAAACAGGTTTTGCCGTTCTGAAAGAGATCATTGACGGAAGAGCTCGGGAATGCCAGGGCTGGGACCTTCCRTCAGCCAAGGTGTCTCTCAGGCAGTTCAGGTCTCGCAGCATTGCTTTGTTAGCTGCACTTACGGTGTTTGTTCTTCAGCAAGGACATGGTGTGCTCAGGCGGACATGTGCCATCCRACCGAGAGAACTGCATGTCCTCACGCTGCCGAGAGAGCTTCACTGCTAAGTGTCTACCAGGAGAAGCCACCTTGTGTGAAGCAATGAAGAGCTCTGTCCCCAAGAGCCACGTGGCTGCTGTGCTTCTGGGGAGGCCACGGCGCTTCGTTTTGCAGTCTGAGAGGAAGGAACGAGCGGCTGGTTCTTGCCCACAGACCTTGAAGTGCCTGTCCACGGCCCATGTTCAGGCGGGAGGAGCAGTGAAGTGGTGGAGCCCGCACAGCTCCCCCAGCTCGGACCGCGCGGTGACCCAGCGGCCACGGCGCTCCTGCCCCCGAGCGCTGATGCCCTCGCCCACGGGACCGAGCTGAAAGGCTGCTGTTTTGGTGTCGTGTAGTGCAAAACATAAACGTCTACGTGCTGCTATTTCAGCCTGTCAGAATTGAGGGAAGGAAATATAGCAGCAGGTTCCTCTCCTCTAGGAAACCGATCTGTTATTGAAATGGTTTTCTCTTTGGTGGAGTGTTTCCGGCACAGCTCCTCAACCCTGAAAATGGATTTCTCCATCTACATGTTGTTTTGCAATTCGTGTTCATGGCAGGCATTGTTGGCAGAATGAATAAGCCCTTATTTTCTTTCTCCAGCTTTTAATCCTTTAATATAAAYGTGGGGCAACTGGTGACTGAGGAACCATTTTCTGGTGCCTTCGTCGCCCCTCTTTTCTCRGCTCAGAGGTGCAGTTGGGTTCAGTCTCGTGCTCGTCCCTCGAGAAGGTGCACGGCTCGGTGCAGTGTGCATTTACAGTAGTGTGTGGGGATGTGGTTTACAGAAAACCCCCGAGATGGGTTTGTAACCTCCAACAAGCTGCTGTAGGAGGGATGGAAAATGCWGCTTCACCCAGAGAAACCAGAGCGGGACCTCCCCAGCAGCAGGCTGGACCCTGTCGCAGGAAATCTTCTGTAATTTCATCAAGGGTTTTTTGTCCCTGRGCTGCTCTCAAAGATTATTTGACAGTTTTGTATCCCAGCCAGGGTAAACCCTAAGTCAAGGCTGTTCTCAGGCTCCCTCTGTGCCTTTCCCTCAAGTAGGACTGGAAGAAGGTGRGGACAAAAAAAGAACATTTGGGATCCTCCTTGGCACCCTCAGGGAAAGCTCAACACAGACCAAGCCCCAGAATGTAAATCTGTGCCYGGAGCTCACGGAGACCCTGGTTCACATTATGTTCCTGAGAAGGGAGGCAGGGATTGCCATCAAAATAACAGGAGTGATGCCTTCTCCGGGCTATTTCACCTAGCAGCGAGATGGACAAGGCCTCCCGTAGCAAAATGGAGTTTATTAATGCAGAGATCTTCATATGGGCCCCTAGGGTTCTGGAAAATCTGCGATAGATATTTGCATCCTGCTCAGAACACCCTGGGGAGCAGCTTCCCCGCTCTTTAGGGAAGCATCGACACCCCTGTCTTTCTCCTTGCAAGCTGGAGCGGGGCCTTTGGCCCCGGAGACCTGGGAATGTGCAGGATCTCTGCAGTGCCTCCTGGCACGGTGCTCTGGGAAGAGGCTGCCAGCGCAAGTTGTTTGGGCTCTTGTTGCAGAAACAATATTTCTGTCTGACCCCAGTTAGCAACTGATGTTTGCAAAATAAAGAAGTCAAAGCACTAGAAATACTTTCCATTCCCACTCTTGTCTCAGCCCAAAATATTAGTATTAAAAATATTGCATCTATTATATGCAGCTAATATYTCAACTGTCACCTAAATCACCCAGGGATTTTTCACCTCCATATTTTAAAAAAAAAAAAAAAAGAGAAGAAGTTAACTATGCTCTATTTTGTTAACTGTTTTGATTCCATTTATTCCAACTGAAGTCTCCGCAGTCTGTCTCCAAGGGACCATCTGTGGGAAAGATAGTCCGTGGATTSATTGGAAAGATGCCAAGGAGCCAATTGCAGCAATTTGGGCCAGAATTTCTTCAGAAATCTGTCTTCACTCTCCTCACAGTTTCTTTTCTGAAGCTTGACCCATTTGCTGATGCAGCGCCATGGGGTTGCTGCAGGACACAGGGCAAGGAAGGCAGTTTGGGAAGAGGGGGACAGATCACTCACTGTCCATTCCCATTATCCACCATGAGGGTCCAAAGTCCAAAAGCATCTATATTGCCTGGGTTGGTGTCTCACTGCATCCCTGCATCGGAAGTGATTGCTTTGCATGGACTTTGGTCGGCTCGGGTGTCTGGACAGCTGCGAGGAGATCTTGTCAAATCTTGCTTGAGCTTCTACGGGAAAGAAAATGTATTTGTTCACTAGAAAGCGCTGGTATAAATAGGATATGGAAAAACCAAGGATGTCTCCTTGCTGCGGGTCGAGGAGTCACGGAGGTCTCGGTGAAAACAGCTGATCACAACGGCAGCAGGTGGGGTTTTTGTATGGACTATTTAGGAGGGACAGGAACATGGAGGGATGCAGGGCTGTGTCTGGGAGTCTGTGCGTCTTGGCGTGGCTTTCCATTTTATTCTATCTGTTAGAGGATTATCTGATCTTGGCGTAACTGATCAGTCTTGGTGTATTTTTAAAGGAAGGAGCCTAGGGTCTGAGGTGTAAGCTCTTCCATTGCAATGGAGTAAAAGATGAGTCTATATTCATTCCGCCCACATTCTTAGCAGTAGTCTGGGATCCGGGTGTATTTGCACTGCACAGATTTTTGGGGAACATTGCATACAGTGGTTACACACTTCACATTTGAACTGTTTCAGCTAAAATGGATATAGTTGCATGTCGCTGTGCTCTTTTGTGGTTTTCATGTAATTTCAGAGTTCCAAGTAATGTAATTTATGAAGAATATGAAGAMGTTTGAAGCAATTTCTGCATGAAATCACTGCAACGATTTCTCCACCRGTCTGGGCAATCAGCCTTGGAGGCCGGGGAGGGCGGGGATGTCGTCCTAGCTGGTGGCTTGGTCTGTGCAACAAGGGCTTCCATCTGGACAGCCCTGATGATTTGTGGGAGACCCAGCAAAGCATTTGAAAGAGCTGTTCTGGAGCTATCTCGCATGCCATCTGTACTTGGGATGTCTTTCCCAAGCTGGTGTTGCAAAACAGCTACTTAAATTCCTCGTGAAGCTTCATTTCCATGAAGCTTACAAGAAAAGAGCTGACTCAGGCAGCCCGTGCAGCCAAACATTTCAGCATGCGAGGAGTGTCATCCGAGTGCCGCGGAGGACAAGCCTGGGCTTCAGCGTTTGGCTGAGGCTGCTCCCGTGGCCTTGGTGAGTCCCATTYGGGCTCCATGCTCTCCAGCCTGCAGCCCCTGTGTGTCCTCTGCTCCSTTGACTGCTCTCACAAGTGGACCATCCATCACCATGAAGGGAGCCCTGCTGGGGCTCAAAGGTGTGAAGAGACACAGCAGAAAGGCACGAGGGAGAAATGAGGTTCTCCTCATGCCATGCTTTCTGTTGGCTGTTCTCGTCTCTGGAGCCGGTCGCATGTGTTCAGTGATGTCTGCATGCAAGATGCAAAACACACGTTACATCCACAGTGTTCAGCAGCCGTCCTAGAACTGGATCACCACCRTTCTGGCAGGTGGATTTTCTACCCTTCCAAAACTCTATATCCCTTTGGATGCTTAGACTGGATCCAGTGACTGGGATAGTCTTTAACCTTAGTGACAAAAAGTGTGAATAATTTCATTTTTGTTTTCAGAAGTGAACATCACATCTTGTTCCCCTCTCATCCGAGAAAAATGCAAACAAAAATGAAACTAGAGCCAAGCGAAACCGGTTTGAGAGAGGAAGCCAAAGGAAACACACACAGAAGTCCTGTGTTCTTCATGCTTGGAGYTGGTGGCTGTTGCTTTCTGTGGAGTTTTGAGGTTTTTTATTAAATTGTGTGGAACCGTCAAGCTTATTTGAATGTTTCCCACTCTCAATCACAGCAAAGATAGAAGGCAGCCTTGGCTGGGCTGCAATGCTCTCTGTACTGACATGACACTGAATTAGCATCATACACGTACGTAAAAGATCCGAGTGTCTTTGGTGGAAGCAGGCGTGGTGAAAAACCAAGACACTTGGGAGACATCAGGCCTCTAGAATGGAAATTCAGGCTTTTTTTCCTCATAGAAATAATAGCAAAATTGCCTACCACCCCTCAGGGTAGATCCTCAGGACTAATTTTAGATGCTGTAAAATTCCATCTAGGCCTTCGCTGGAGTCCTTCAGGCCTTCCAGTTTGGGCCAGCTCCTTCCTTAGGCGGCTCAGCCCTGTCAGCTCAGCCGAGCTGCCCAGCGTGGCTCCCCACGCTGCCTGAACACGGTTGGATTCAAGGCTGGAGACCAACAGAAGAGGTGGTGCCTCCCCTAGCCCTTCTCCAAAGCTGAAAGAAATTACTGTCAAGCTCCACGCTAAGCCTGAGCTCCTGGAAGCCTCTTGGGCAGGCAAAGTAATTAGCAAGCAACTAGTTTCTGTCCCAAGTCCAGCGTTTTGCAGTGCAGACACCTGGGCGCCCTGGAGTGTGCAGAGAKGATGCCCCACTGAGGGCTCAGCAAGGAATGCAGCCATCGACACCTCCCTTGGGTGGGAGGAAAGGGTGCCGGGGAGAGGAGACCGCCCAGAGGGGCTGCCAATCCCTGGGCATGTGCTGAAATGCCACRTGCTCCCAGGCATTTGGGCTTTAATCCCGCCGATCCGTGCACCCTGGGTCGGGATGAGCGGCCGCCTACTCGCCGCTGCTGCCAGGGACAGCGGGTGTCCTGGTGCGGGGTGACGCTCGGCCCCGGCAGAGGGGACACGGTGAGCTGAGCGCGGCGGGGAGGGCGAGGGCCGTGGCGGGCCAGGCTCCGAGCGCGCCATACTGCACCCGTGCCCACGATGGGCATCCTGCACATTCCACGCCGGGTCAAACACTTCATCCACCAAGGCTGGACCCAGAAAAAGCCATTTGTTCAGGAGGATATTTGAGAGGGCTCTGCTCCTTCCAGCCTTTCTGTCTTTCCAAGCTAAGTTAATCCAGCCAGCTAAACACAAAATCAGTGCAGAAGCTGGCGGTCGCTCCTGCTATCAGCATCTCTGAGGCCTCTTAACTCTTTCACTGGTGACTCRAATAGTTATATTGAATTTCTCTCACTGCCAACAGAAAATCACTGAGGAGTTTTCAGAAAAGAAGATGAGAGCAAGGAAGGAAGGAAGGTGGCCTTTCATCCGGTAGATCTGATGCGTCATGTCCTCCGTTCACAACTGCAATAATGTTGTRCCCTGGGGATGTTCTGCTCTTCCAGCCTGGGACATGCCAGGAATATGTGGGTTCTTCCTGGGGATGGCAGATCCTGGAGAGCCTGCAAGGCTGGGAATCCGCTCCATCGCAGGCATATTGATGGCAAAGCTGGTCAGAKGACGTTCTCAAGATTCAGCATTGTATCCCTGGGCCTGCTCCTGAGGCAGAGACAACACGTAGCTTGTGCGGGAGAAAAGGCAAGGACCAGCCCTCTGSGTGCCCTGTGGGCCTCTCTCCCGGTTGGACACCCCTCCGGATTTTCCCTGGAGACCCACGTGTTGTAGAAGTTGCCCCGTAGGGCACGGGAGAGCCAGAAAGCGACACGTTGCAAGGAGCGTTTGCATTCAAGCACCAGGAAGATGAGCAGGAAGCAGGAGGTTGGAGCTCGGGCACGGCACCGGGACCAAGTCTCAGCTTCTTACCAAAGTGGCCGTGAGTGGCTCCGTGCTGTTAACTGCTGCGTGGCCGTGGTGACGCCCCAGCCCTCGGGCCCTGCATGAAAGCGGGATGAAAACATCGGCCCTGCCTGCGAGGAGCTTGGCCTGTCCCACAGGAGGGTGATCTCCGATTGAGGCAGATCAGGACACTGGGACAGTTTTTCCRTCACCCAGCGCTGCTGGGGATGCCCGGAGCATCCTGTCCTGAAGCGCACGGGCTGTTCCACATCATGGGGTGAATTTTCYGGGGAAATTCACTGTCAGGGATGGGAGCTACTGAACTCTCTGTATTTACAGGAAWTGCCTAACCAAATCTCCATGCGCCTGCCAGGAGAATGCAAGCCCGCATTGTCCTCAGGCTTTCAACATGCCAGACGAATGGTGCGAGCTTGCGGAGGACTTGTCTAGCGACGGGGTATGARCAGGGCTGACGGGACGGAGCAACTGGGTTTTAGACCGCAGCTGTGCACGTGTCTGGAGTTATTTTCCCCAGCCTTGTGCTTTCCAGCCCCTTTCCTGGGAGCAAACCACACTGCAGGACTCGCAAGACTCCCGTATTCCTCAGCACATCGGCTGGTAATCACGAGGACAGCTGGAGTCTTAGGTTTGTTTGCATAGGCTCCTCCACCAGAGCAGCCATTTGTCTGATCTGAAGTCTGTTGAAAGGCATCTCATTTTGTTAATTAAAAAAAAAAAAGCTCCATGGAGAAGCGATGGCACAAGTGATACCCTCCCGTTTCCAGCTTGGCCACCCTGGCTGTCTCCCCTTGCTTTTCAGCATTTCTGCACTTTCTTTGTAGCTCTGAATGTCTCTTTAGTTTCCGCATTGACTGATGGCCAAATTCCTGGTCCCGTTGAAGTCGGTGGGAGTTTTGTCGGTAGCTTGAGCTGAACCAGAGTTTGACCCTTGAAGCACAAACAGTTACTCGACATCAAAGGGAGCAGGTAAGAGAGGCCGTTGTGCTCTCCAGATAGCATCTCCACGTAGCTGAGGAAGTCTGGCCGCACTCCCTGATTTCCTTTCCACGGTGCCATAAACCACGGAGATTTTAGCTGTGTGTGCTCAGCACACACACCAGCTTATTGTGATGAAGAAAGGAAGGTATTAGTGTACGTTGCTTCCCTGAGCTCTGCTGCTGGAGGCTTGGAAGCCCAGCAAGGGTTAGGGTGGCTTTTCTGCTTTRCCTTTTGTGGGCCCTCCAGAAGAGCCCATGGAACCCAAAGGTCTTCAGATCGTGRGTGGAAACATCTGTTATTTCTGACAGAAGTGCAGTATGGTGGGGAATGTGCCACTTCCTGCCTCTCACTTGTTCCCCACCAAAGCCTCCTTAGTCTCCTKGTGCTGCTTCCCATGGAGTCTGCAGCCCCGCATGGGCCACCAGCTAGGGATGGCTCCCTGGGGCTGGACAGGAGTGGTTGGCATGGGGCAGCACATGGAGTCAGCAGGCAGTGTGACACACACTGCTGCAAGGCGCTGTGTCCTTGTGCTGAGTGATGACCGAAAGGGGCAGGAGAAGGATCTGCCAGGAGCTCGCACTTCGGGAGGGAATTTTACCCCCTCTGCGACGGTTTTGTGAGACCCAGCGTCACTCGGGCCCAGATCTTTAACAGTGTTGGCCTTTGACACAGCAAGCCTAAAACCCTGGGTTTGGAAGTGACCTCATCTTCCACGGCGCCAGGTTAAGCTAAGGGGGTTATCCTGAGTGAGCTGAGCCATCGGGTCCGTGCGCGGGCGCCTGTCCTTGGGCAAACACCCAGGTGATTTCGGTCAGTGTAATCTGCAGCGAGCGCAGTGCAGGCAAACACCTAAAGAGGTTAAAACACGGGCCCCATTCTCTCTCTGTTGGCTTTTCTTCTGTAAAGTAGAGCGTCATTTGCTTCACCAGGGTGTTGGGAGGACGACAGCGTGAAACGAGGCTTTGCCAGAGTGCTGGATTGTCTTCCACGTGGCACCTGCTGCCAAGTCATGGACGTCGCTGCTTGTGTGCCATTTTCCTTCCTTTGCCCTTTTTTATTGTGCTTTTCTGTTTTGTTTTGTTTTGTTTTCCCAACTTACTTAACTCTTGGTGCTTTCCATCCTCGAGCACTGACTGAGCTCCAGTTTGCATGGGTTATTTGGCTGCTTGCCCTTTCAGCTGGTTTGAGCAAGAAGAACCATCGCCGATGCCGTGCCACTTTACGGCTCTGTCTAAATGCAGCAGCACGTTGTGCCTTCCCCCTTCTTACCTCAAAACCGTGTCACATGTCGCTGTTATCCCCCCTGCAATATGTGCCAATGAAACGCAGCAATGTTAGATGAGGAGGAGCCCACATCTGCAAGAGAAACTGAACCATCAAGCCTAGATGGCCAAGACAAGAGAGGAGTGAGCACACGCCACATCGGAGCAGCCAAACTCTTGCAAGTTTAAGCACAGCATGGCTTAATGCTAGATAAGGGCTTCAACTAACTTTTATTTTGACGGTCTGGGGAGCGTTTTGCTCCTTCTGCATTTATGGAGCAGTTTGTGTGATTGCATTACTGAGAGGAAACAAAGAAATGCCAGGAAAACTTTATGTGGAGAATCTGTGCTCATAAAATGCATGTGAGCTCCCGCAAACAGGAAAGCTTCCCCCGTCTGTTTTTTTCTTTCTCTCTTTCTCTCCCCTCTGCCATTCAGCTTGCAAAAAAATACATGTTCAGTATCTCAGAAACCCAGATTTGATGGTCTGAGACTAAACACAAATTCCTTCCACTGCCACCAAGAACAAGCCTGTTCTTCCTGCGCTGGCCCAGCATAAACTCTYGGTCTCTGTGGTTGGGAGCCAGTTGGCCTCCGAAATTAGGTTTTAGCTCATGTGGATGCCAAAGAATACACATTTGATGGGCAGATGGGTTTGGCAGGCAAGGTTGGAGGCTGTTTAGCCACTGACCATTGCAGGCTATTTGTGAATGGCCACTTCCTTCGTCCAGCCACACTGAGCCCTGCAGATCTCCGCGAGGAAAATAAAATTAATTGCTATGTGAAATGTTTAAAATACCCCATGATATTTATCCAGACAGACATGGGAATTTGGGTTAAGGGGGGTGAGACCAGGATTTTAGCATCTACAAAACCGGTAGCAACACAGGCATCGTATGGTTGCTGCTGCGCCACCCTCTGCTGCTCCGTGACTCTGCGTCTCGCACGTCTGCCTCTTGGTCTCTCACTTTGCCGAGTCTGGAGAGATTCCCCTGCGAATCTCCACCGGCTCCCCGGGGCCTGGTAAGGAGCTGAACACTCAAGCAGCCTCTCGGAGCAAGTGTTGAAAAGGCAAGAGGCAGCAGGAGCTGCTGCTAACCCAGCATGTTAGAGGGGCTGCAGATGTGCCCTGTCCCTCCGGAAAAGCCGTGCTCAACAATCCATGGCTTCAGTTTTGGTGCAGTTTCGGAAGGCAGTTTGATGGGGAAGTGTACTGGGAGAGAAGTTTGCATGCCCAGAAACCCGTGTTGTTGATGCCAAAGTTGGTGAGCACCACACCATGTCCGCCAAACACGACGCTCTGCTGGGGTCTTCTTCACCATCTGGCTGCGACCCCACTTCGAAGGAGAGCAAAGCCCAGCGGGCCTCCCACGCCCCGAGTCTTGCCCTCCTGCAAGGAGACCTCTAAACTTCCTTCGTTGTTCTTGTGCATGTGTGTGTGTGTTGCAGACGTTGATAATCTTGACAGCCCGTTTGGATATCCGAAACGGCCCAGTTCACTCGGAGGGTGCGAGACACTCTCTGGCTGCATCTGCTGGCAGGAATTTCCGCCAGCTCCAGCTTCCTGTAGAAAGAAACAAGAGGAAAATTTCCTTGCTCGTCAACTTTTTTTTTTCCTGAAGTTTAGCGTAACAGCGTCTGCTCCTGAGGAACCTGCCACGCCAGACGAATTGCTGCACAAAATGCAAGCTTTGGGAAGCAAACGCAAAGCTGCTGCCAAAGCATTCCCCATCGCCTGTTGGTTTTTAGGGAACCCGCAATCTCGGCTACTGCCTGCAGCAAGGGGCTCGCAGCCAGCGCGGGGGGGTTTGCTCACCCCCTCTGGGTGTCTTTGCATCCTCTTGAGCAAGTCATTGGTGGGCAGTTGCTCCTCTTTGGGCCTGCTGAATTTCAGTATTATCCCCTCACATCCCCTCACAGAGCTTCATGCTCTGTCTTCTATGCAACTCTACCCGCGCTGGCTGCCCGTGCTGTCAGTGGGAGATGTCCAAGCCTGTGCGTGGTTTAAGGGCAAGACCGTATACACGCAGCAGAGGCAGCCGCTGCAAGGAGGCTGCCAAAACAGGTCCTCAGGGTCTTGTGTGTCCCTTCCCTCCGCAGACGTGGCAAGGGGAATGCCGTGGGAATGGGCGTAGCAGCCCGGGAAGGGCAGAGCTGGGCTCTTCAGACCATCCAGGCTGTGCCTTCCTCGCTCTGCTGTGTCCCCAGGGAATGGTCCGTTGGGATCTGCAACCACATAAGGAGGGAGGGAATTACAGGCCACAGCAGTTGTGTTTCACGCAAGGGCAGCCCTTCCTTCCCTGGCCCTCACCAGAGCCATCCGCATTTGGCAAGCTCCGTTGGGCAAACAGGGCATTTCCAGAAACAGGGATGTGCGGGGAGAAGGGTTCTGGGGAACGAAGCTTATCTTGTCGGATGTTGTGGCACGTTGGGTGCGGGAGTTGTCCCTCCTGCCATGGTGGGGGTGACCACAGCCCAAGCGCTGCCTGAGGAGACAGAAGAGGTGTTGACCGAATGGGACGGGCTGCTGTAGCACTGCTGTGCCTCCGACACCGCACGCGACCTGCAGAAACGGGATTTTTCAAGTCTTGTGTAACCAGGGGCTGGAGTTAAGTTCCTTCTATTCATCCAGGCTGCATTTGATGTAGGTGCTCAGTAGGGTTTGGAAACGTGTGAGCTGGTATGAGACTGGGCTGCTGGGGTAGCTCACAGGAATGCAGCAGGGCTGAAATCGGTGGGTATTATTTTTAAAGTCATTTCCGTCTCACATGGCTCAGCTGGGCGCTAGCAGGGGGAAAAAGCGTATTTTCTGCTTGATGCCTGTACTCTTTGTCCTTTAGTGTTGTGCCCTCTCAGAGAAGGTCTTCCTCAACTTCATTGCTCCCCTGCTACAGATACCAGCAGCAAAACGGTAAGGGACCTGCACGTGTTAACATCTGTCTTGGTCTTTCCAGGCGACAGCAGAGACTTCCCGGAGGGAACAAATCTCAGCAGCACACAGATCATCAGCAAGGTGGCACCAAACACAACCGGGAACACCAGAAGCTCTACCAGGGAGGCCAGGCCCCTCACTCCTCAGGCCGGACGGGCCACCACGGCTACAGCCAGAACCGGAGATGGCACCACAACCAGAAGCACTCACCCAACGACAAAGAAACGCACAGAAACGCCAAAGAGACTGAAAATTTGAAAATCGAGGACACCTCCGTCTGCACGGTGCATATTCCCTTGGAGACGCACCGGGGCCCGGAGCCTGTGGAGAAGCAGACTCAGCAGTACATCCAGGAGGCGGAAACCAAGCGGAAGGACAGTATTCACGAGCGCATTGGGGAGAGGCCCAAGATCAATTTGCTTCAGTCTTCCAAAGACAGGCTGCGGAGGAGACTAAAAGAAAAGGTACTAGACCTTAGAGGACCTTTGCATTTCTTCTTTCCATGAGTCTGCTTGCTTTCCCTATGAAGGGAGGGCCAGGTTTGTGGGCAGCTTCCCATGAGCACGCCCAGCTTCTCTGCTAATCTCCCAGGGTCAGCACTGGCCTTCAAGTGTCTCTGTGCTTTTCCATGAGGCCTTTTATTGACACAGTGCTGGGGCTCAGCTGCACATGGCTCCTTAGCTGAGGTTGCCATTAGGTTGAGTTGCCCAAGAAGGCTGTGAAGCCCTTCCTAACACCTGCACAAGACCTTCTTAGAAGGCCAGTGTGAGGGCAACCCCGACACAGACACTCATCCCCCCAGTTGCTGATCCCAGCTGCCCAAATCCCAGCCTGCAGGGCTCCTCTGCTTTCCAAAGAGGTCTAAAAAAGGCAATTTGTCTCTCAGTAATTAAAGAGCTAAATGCCAAGCTTAGACTTTGAGTGCTGAATATTTGGAGTCAGCTACTTAAGGCTGATATCCATTTATCTAGATAATGAATTGAAATGCCCTTATCTTTCCCCCTTCCTTCCAACTACCCAACAATAACAAAAGTATTGCATGCAAGTGGGGGAGGAGAAATCCTGCCTGGAAACAATCTTCAACTTCAGATTTCTGAGGAATTCTGAGATAAAAATCTCCATTTGCCCCCTGTGGCACTCAGAAGGTTGCTCTTTTGAGACTGGAAAGTGCATTTGCGTGGGCATTTCCAGTGAGCAAAAATAACATGAACATACGAGACTGCATGTTGGAAGTGCATGCCTTTGAATGCATGTGTATTTACTCTTTATATATGCAACCATTATGCCTTGAAGATGCCTTGATTTTTCTGTCTGTTTATATGTCTTCCAATCTCCCTTCCCCTTTTGCTGTTTCTTGAAGAACAGGCCCTGATCTGTCTGTTTTTTCCTTGTGTAACAGACGCCTTGTCTTTCCCTTTTCACGGACCAGGACGAAGTCACAGTGGAAACCACCAATCCCCAAAGGAACAAAATGGACAAATTAATTGAAATCCTCAACAGCATGAGGAACAACAGCAGTGATGTTGACTCCAAGCTCACCACATTCATGGAGGAGGCCCAGAACTCCACCAACTCTGAGGAGATGCTGGGCGAGATTGTCAAGACCATCTATCAGAAAGCAGTGACGGACCGCAGCTTTGCTTCCACAGCTGCCAAGCTTTGTGACAAAATGGCCCTCTTCATGGTGGAAGGAACCAAATTCCGGAGCCTGCTCCTCAACATGTTGCAGGTAACGAGATCTTTAGCTAATTAGATACCTGCAACCTCTTCATACCATAAATTATAAGAGCTGAGCTTTGACCAAATTCCGTTTGTGCCCAGTTTGTTAGAGAACAGAAGTGTTTCTGCAGTTTTATTATGCACGTTTTTTGTGGTTGCCATAGACAGTGCAACATTGTAGGCATCATCCAGCTGCTGTTCGTTTCCATTTATCGAGCTCTACATGAAAGTCTGTTGTCTCACACCAGGGCCCATCTGTAAGGTGAGCAGATTCCTCATGACARCATCTCATGGCATTAAGAGGGGAGAATGTGGCACAGTGGAAGATCCTTCCCGCTGTCCTCAGCTAAGGCCCATCTCTCCTGCTGTTTTCCCACACCTCTCCACACCGGGGATATCAAGTTAAGTCACGGTCCCAGCACAGGCTGGTGGCTGAATGGCTCGCTCCTGGTTTCTCAGGAGGGGAGGCTGCCTGGCTCGCAGCCGTACCAGTTGCACTTGCAACCCAGACAGTCRTCGTTTGTGTATTTGCTGATTATTCTGGGTGACTTGTTTATTGGTATATGCGGCGCCAGTTGGTTGTCCTGCTCTAAAACCATCAGAGACAGCAAAGGCAGGAGGAAAAAAAACAGCGGCTCTGGTAACTAGCCCATAATGGTGCATGGTGGGGAGCGAGGGCTGCCCTGCCGTGGCAGCAGTCTGCTAGGGGCACAGGGTTGCTCTGCTGCTGCTATGGGGCTGGGTTTGTTTTCTGGAAAGACTCTCATGGTCCTGCTACCTCTGCCTCCTTCACTTCCCTGCCTCATTTCCTGATGGYGCAGGGTGCCCGGTGCCTCTGGTTGTATTTGGTGTGAGCCCCTTCCAGAGGAGCAGCAAGTGACACATACACCTCCGTCTTTCCTGGAGACGAGAGATGTGGAGTGGAAACCTAGAGCTGAAACCTTGCTTTGTGTGCTTAAAGTCAGCGTATCGGTTGTGTGTGGAGACTTGTGGGACTACTGGTTCCTTTATTTTTCAGCTTGAAATGATCTGTCCAAACCTGGTCAAGGCTGATAGAGACGGAAACCACTAATACCATGTCAGCTTCAGCATACTATTAGCGGTGCAAGGCCATCCTCAAAGCCATGGCAGATGAAATAGCACCCTGGGTTGTGCAGGAGGGACTGGGAACGTGGTGGTGCATCTTGCTTACCTCTTAAAGTAGARGCTGATGCAGAATTTTTTAGGACATTGTAGGCTGATGGATGGGGAAGCTGGAAGAGCGTGATAAGAGATGATCTGAACAGCTGGACTGCCCTGCTATGCCTGTACTAGCGCTGCGTGGGGCAGGGCCTCCCCGTGCCCGTCCTGTTCTGCATGCGTCTTGTGCGYGTGTCGGGACACTTTGGTTGACACAAGGTCCCTGGGGGTGTTGTGAGCTTGCAAGTCTGGCTGACATGAGACCATTAGTTGTTCTGGTGGTCCRGGAGTTGCATGTGCATGTCACCCGTCCTGGCACTATCATCTGCCACGTGTTCCTTTCAGGGGAAGGAGAAAGTCGCTCCCGGGGAAATGGAGCAATCTGGTGCTGTTGTGACMAGGAGGCCCCTTGGACTTAGGGAGAGGGGAGCAAACATTGAAGTCCTGTTGCCCAAGAGCTGTTCACTGGCCTGTTGCTTTATCTGATGYTCATTTTGCTATTCCCTCACACACAGAAGTCATCTGCAGCACAGGCATAAAGCAGCTCTCRTTTTGCTTCTGCTGTGCTTGGTGCGCATGTTTGCTACCCCGGCCTGCTCTGKTCTGGAGCATGTCGCCCTTGCTGGAGCTCTCCCTGAGGCTGCTCGTTYCCCAGGGGGTGCCTGCATGTGAGTGCACTGTGCTGGTGGAGTCGTCTTTTGGGCAAACAGCACCGGTGGTCCCCGGTGCTTCTGATCCTGCTGGGGATGCYGTGCTGGAATGAGCTTCCTGTTTATTCCTGCTCGCTGGATACCTCCTCTGTTGTGCTTAGAGCTGTCACTCATTTATAGGCATGGGAGAGAAGAARCTCCCTTGTTCTGCCACCAGCATAGACCTTACTCCATGGGGACAATCCCTGCCTCCATTTGGTGAACGATGGCTTGGTGTAGGGACCAGTCAGAGCAGGAGACAGATGTCCTTGGTGTCCTGCCTCTGCWTGGGGCATGGTTTAGCAGACATGCTGGTGATGGGTTTGTGGTTGGACTTGATGGAAGTCTCCATAATGATTCTATGACTCTAACATGGCTGTGACACTGCGAGAGGTCCCTGTCCTCCTAGAAGCATCCAGAATAGCTGCACTCGCTGGAAATACTGGGATTTTTTCTTCCAAAGAATGGCAAATGGAAACGTGGCCTAGAAACACGTACTTTAAGGAAAGTGTTTCCTGCAATGGATGTTCTTGTGGAAATGAGAGGGGAAACTGGTAAGAAGCCAGTAGTCTGGTAGGTTTGAGTATCTACCACTCTGAGGGATCCTGAGATTGTCACGTTAGTGATCAGTCTTTGCCCTTGTATCCAGGCGTTTTTCATCTCCCTCTTCATCAATTTGAGAGAGCTAATTCCTCAAAGAGCTAATACCCCAGGCACTTGTGAGAGACCGAACTCACACCGAGCCTCCCGAGATGCGCAGAGGRAGCTGCAGGATGAAGGGCAGAACGCGTTAGGTGTTTACCGGTTCGTTTTGCTCTGGCTCATCTTGCACTCGGGAAGACCTCAGGGTCTTGCTGATCTCGCGTACAACGTGTCTCTGGAGAAGGAAATTACAGCAGGGAGGGACTCGGCCCCAGGAGCGGTGCGAAGAAGCGCGTGTGTGCTGCGGGAAGCCCTCCGTCGTGCATTGGTCTCTGCATTACAAGTGTCTGTGGTAACAGAGTAAACTTGCAAGGGGGTAACCTGCCGGATGAGAAGCGTGAGGAGTCTCCAGTCTCCCTTCCTGATGGCACTAACAGATGGAGGAAGACTACCAGTCCGGGGGCAGGGAAATTCTGCTCCCGGACGCTGCACGTCCTGCAGCCCACGGGGGATGCGCGCGCGGAGTGCTCTGCTCTCCCTGCAGGGAGCCTGCCRCACGCAGCCCCGTCTCATGGGGTGAGCACGGCGCCTGCCGCCGCGCAGGGTCACCGAGAGACGGGCTTGGCAAGGGGCTGGGAGCGAAGTCTAGCGAGAGGCAGAGCTGTCCYGGGAGCAGCCCGGGGAGGGAGGCTTACTGCAGGGAGACCCGTCTTTGCCCAAGTCTGACCAAGACTTCTGTGACCTGAATCAGACTGAGGAACTGATCCAGCCAAAAAATAACTGAGCAGAAAAAAAAAGGGGAGAGGGATGGAGGGAGAAGTTCCTCTACAGCTGGGTTAGTTCCCCTGCCCGGCTCCTATCACAACAGCTCAAGCACAGGGGCTGGCACAGCATAGGAGGAGCAGGTTGGGGGATGTCATTGCTCTGGCCATCAGAGCTCACCAAATTCTGTGAAATTCTGTGATTCTGTGAAATTCTGCCCAAACGCCGTGACCTCCTCCTTGCCATGGAGCAGGCACGTGCACAGCCCTGCGGTGCGGCCGGCGGGCAGCGTTTCCATCTGGTCCCAAGTCTCCTGCAAAGCAACCTGGAAGAGAGCRAGCAGGCAAGTCACCATGCTGGTCCATCCGCTCTTGTTAGGATTAAATTAAGTTGTTGTCTCCTTTTAAGGGGAAGAAAGCTATTTTGAAGGAGAAGAATTTGGTGCAAGAAAGAATCCAGCCAAGGCATGCTGTTCTTGGCACAGATTTTACCTCCAAAGAGTTGATTTTCAACTCAGGAACTAGGAGCACTGTCCGTTCACACATGCAGTTATGAGGACCTGGGACAGGTCTCTGTGAGATCCRCGTCCCTGCTTTGGGGTGTCAGTTGGGAACCAAACAGTTCTGCACAGAGGTGACTTGGATTGGGGCTTTCTGCTGTTGACAGAAGTGCAAACTCGACAGTCCTTTGGGGCAAAGCCCCTGGGACACCCCAGACCTTGGGGTGAGGCGTTCACGGGCGTCTGCACGCTCCAGGTCMTGTTAGTCTGGGATGGAGGGGAGCAGTGCTGCCCTTGGGAGCGCRTTCCGGAGAGCTGACGAGCCTCCGTCCTACCCATCGCTGTCCTTGCTGGTCCCGCGGCTCCTCCTCCCCAGAACGGCTGCCCCTCCAGTCATGAGGAGCCCTGCCCTCACCTGCAGGACTCAGGAGCTCGCTTCCCGTGGGAGCGAGCGCCTGGAGCAGGGCTCCCAGGGGCAGCTGGAGCGGCACCAGGCACCTGCAGGCAGGTCCTCCGGTGACCGTGCGGACCCATCGCGGCACGAGGAGGAGAAGGCGAGCACAGAAGGCCTTCCCGAGGAGGAGAGCCCTTGCCGGGCTGACCCGGGGAGCCAGGAAGCCTCCGCAGCCCTTTGGGGCAGGASCGAGGAGGTGGCTGACGTTAGGGTTCCTGTGAAGCGAACTCCCGTGAAGAGCAGTCTTTGCCTGGGTGTCAGTGGGTGCTGGCGGGACATCCTCCGGCGGCGTCCCCCTGCAGAGCCTGGCACGGCTCACCCTGTCTCCTCCGACAACGGAACGTCTCTGGGAAGGGAACTCCGGGATCCGCAGGAGCTCGAGGAAGCCATCCATCTCTTTTATTTCCCATGACCACAATGGAAGAGTTATTAAGTTTTAATTTAATGGCTAGGCACCACACAGCCGTTTGGCTAATACACTTGTCATTTTTTACGTATTAATATTTTTTAATGTCGTGTTATTTTCTGTCTCCTAGGCTTAGGGGGTTTTAAAGAGCACGCTGCCAGTGTGCAGACTGCGTGGCTCGGACGGCGTGACCGCGGGTGGAACTGTGAATAAGTCACATAATCGCCCTGGTGCCGAAATCGTTTTGCTGGAAAGATAGGTTTTAAAGAGTAGGTCCCCAGGGGCTAGCCCAGCGTCTGTACCAGAGCTGAGCGAAGCCATGGCTGGCAGGAGAAGAAACTCTTCCATGTTTCTGTTTTCTCTAAGGACAACATTACCAAACCGGAGTGAATTCTTCCTCTAACTTGTTTGTCCCTGCCCAGGGTCTTTTACTGCTCTAGAAATCTCAGGCCAGCTGCTGCCCAGGTTGTTTGGGCAGAGACAGACAAAAACAGAAGAGACCCTTGGTTTGGGGTTGTCGCGAAGAACAAATCTAGGGAACCTCTGTGGTGTTCATGTGGGAATAGCATCTGTCGGTGGAAACACGGCATTTCCAGTGAAGTTCAAAGCTGAACATCCGTATTGAATGTGGATCAAGGTAGGCTCGCACACTCTCTGCTCCGTTTTTGCTTTCCTAACACTTTGGAAGTTGTCGGCCGCTGCAGCCCTGCAAGCATCCAGCCCAGCCCCTCTCCCTGCAGCATCTCTCTCCGTTCCACTTTTCCCATGCGGAAGCCTTGAGCGTTCCCAGACACTGCACAGATCTGGTAGTCGCTTTTGCCCAGCAGCGATTTTCTTCTGCTCCCTTTATTTCAGAAGTGCTTATAGAGCAGGATGAGACAACTGGCTGCGTTCGCTGCGTCCAGCTCCAGCAGAGTGTAAACAGGCAGACCAGGTTTGTGGCGAGCACTGTGGAACACAGTGGCAGCACGAGCACAGGGAGAATAACACCACGTTTCTCCAGAGAAACCTGCAGGGCTCTTCAGAAACATGCACTAGGTCTCCCTGAGCTCCGTGCACGGGCAGGGAACGTGATCCCTGTTTTGGAAAGCAGCAAGGAAATGGGCAGCAGAGAGTGAGCAGACCCTGCAGATAACAGCTTTGCAAGAGGACAGAAAAACGCACGGTAATTTGTTCAGCCCCAAAATGCTTGTGTTTTACAAAATAATTTGACATGGCAAAAGGTCGCGGATTAGTACAGGTCAAAAGTATAGTGTTATCGGAAATGAAAGAATTTATCATTTCATATCTGATAGTCAAGTATTTTGACTTTTGCCACACACCCTGCTTCGGTTTCCAGCCAGGGTAATTGGACGGATTCACACAAATTTGTGAAATATTTTGGTCAGCCCTAAGCCTGCCGTTTCTGCAACACGTTTGGACTCAATAGCCCCAGCTGGAAAGGAACCAGCTTGTAAAGTGCAGAGGACTCGTCACAGCTGTCTCGATGTGAAACAGGGGCACTGGCAGCGTCGCGCTGAAAACATTGCCCAGCTGCAGCTCTAACCTCCCTTGCAGCGGGCATTTGCAGATGCTTTGCAGCCCTTTTGCGATAAATTCCCCTTAATTAAAAACTCGTACAGCGCAGAGCTGGATTTGTGTCTCTCTAGCACCTTTCAGACTAATCGCCTCCCAAAACGTAAGGAGCTCTGCTAGCTGGACACAGGCAAGCTTGGGATTTGCCATCCCGGGTGTGATAAACAGGGATAAAGAAGCCCTCTCCCCTGATCCGCTCATGCAGCCCCGGGCTCGCCGCCCAGCACCGCGCTCCCCCCGGCTCGGCCCCCCATATGTTGCCAGCAGATGCTGCTGTTTTGCAGGAGCCCTGGGGCACTTGTTTGTGCCCCGCTCCCCGGCTGCTCCGCGTGCTCGGGGCTCAGCCTGACCCGCGGCACCCAGACGTGACCCGGGTGGATCTCGGGCTGGGTGCTGCAGGCGAAGTGGCTCCGAGCGCATCCCGCAGAGCCGCACGGGCCCCGCGGAGGGTTTGGCAACCTGCCGTCTTGCATCGAGCAGCGCGCACGGGGCGGGCGGGCGCGCAAACGGTACCCGTTGCCTTTAGCCCTTCCGCGGGGGTAAGGGCAGCATCGAAAGGGCAGCTCCCAGTAGTCGCCGTTTCCTTGGGTGCACACAGAAAACGCGTTTCCTTAGCAGAGAGGTGCAAAGATGTCCTTCCTGCCCCCACGGGTGGCACGTGGAGTGATTTCCCGCTCCCAGGCGATGGTTGCCTGGGCAGAGAGCAGGGGGTTTCTCTGTGAAAGGGGTATTTCTAGCATCTAACATGCACAGGGACAGCCCTGACACTTAGGAAGAGTCCAGGCTCCCCTTTCATTGTGTTATTACTCCCAGAAGAAGTATCCTGCCACGTTCAAACGTCTTCTTCTCTTAACAGAAGCACGGCTGATAGGTTTAACAGGCTAGAGAGCTGCTTTGTCCATGGTAAAGGTGCCTTTTCCTCCACTGCGATGAGTGCAGGCCAGATGGGACAGCTGCAGCCTGTTCACATTAACGTGAATGGAAGTTATGGGTCTGGAGAGGCAGGTCCAGAGCCTGGGGTTGGTCCTGGCGTGAACCTGCAGGAGGGACACGTCCGAACCGGGCCCAGGGAACGTCTGAGGACTTGGCACACAAGCATGTGGTTTCTTTGCCCCTCTATAAATACCCCCTTGATTCAAAAATCAAAGGAAATCTCCTGCGAGAGATCCTCACTTCTCATAGTTTTGATTTCAGCCTTAAGTATTGCTTGTGATGGTTGTTTTTTCTTTCTTTGGAGGGCTGGGGGAGTGTTTTGAAGTGATGTGTAACATAAGTTGGAGTATTCCTCTGTTGAAATCTCCGTGCTCTTTATAGCCGAGATGCGTCTGCATCTGAACTATGCATAGCCAAGTGTATTCTTAGAGTGGGCATCACTGGGGCTGTAACCTACACCGCTCCCCGTAGCAACTGTTCCCAACAACACGTCAAACAGAAGGGCGATACCGTTTTTTAAACAAACAACAGGAAAAAAAAAAGAATATGGCRCATCTCTGTGCCTCTTTGCAAGCTCGTGCATGAATGTGGCATTCCCTCCCTTTGGAACGACGTTGGTGCCGGGTCCGGAAGGGCTATTTCTATTGCATAGCCCAAAATGCCRTCAGTTGAACCGTGCTTTGCACCAAGGCTGGCTCTTAGCAGGCGTTTGCTGAAGATAGGTGGGTTTGGAGGGTTTCTTGCATTCTTTTAATGGAATATCCCGGGTGTTTTTCGAACGGCTCCTAGCGGATGTGTGGCGGCAGGGCGCGGGGAGGAGGTGTGCGGAGCGAGGAGCTCGCGCGGTGCGAGGACAGGGTGTGTGCCCGGACCCGGGAGGTGGCTGCTGCGCCGCCAGCCCCCGCCCGGCCCGCGCRTCACGTTCATCCCAGCCCGGGGCCCTTGTTTGTGCTCCTGAGGTCCAGAGCGGGTCAGCCTGTCCCAGAGGCRAAGGCAGCCCAGTCTGGCCCTAGCCAGCCCCATCCGTGGCACTGACTCCCAAAACTGGGGTCTGTCACGCAGAATAGCGACACGAGCCAGTTGGCTTGGGTTCCTTTGGCTTCCCCTCGCTTGTGTCATGTTAGTGATACTACATATTGCATGATGTTAGTGATAGCACGGAGCGTAACTCCACCCCGAGTCGTCATCTGGATCTTGGTAAGTGCTCTCCTTTCTGCTCCATCATTTCCCTTCCTGGAAATTGGGAATGGAGATTGTAATTTCCATCAGCCACAAGGACACTGAGACAGAATCCCTTCTTGGGGTATAAATGTGGCATTAGGTACTGAAGAATTGATCAATRTATAGATCTACAGATCAGGGTGCAAGGAGAATCCTGGACCACTACTGAGTGCCTAAATTTGGGGGGAATGAGTTGAAATCCCTCCTTTCCCACAGAGTTCCTGTTTATTTGGGCTAGCAACTTAGGAGCACTCTTCTGGGACGAAAGGTTTGTAGGGATAAATACGTCAGAAATGGTGGAGTAAGTGGATGCTGGGGTAGATGGGACGTGTCAGCAATGCACAGGGTTACTGCTGAACCCAGACTTTTTTTTCCCCTTAACATTATTACGGTCTGGAGGGGATGTGGTCTGAGTCTCCAGTGAGGAGTGGTTTGTGGTTTGACAGAAGCGGAGATGGGAAAATCCATACGCAGCTCCAGACGGGATACTGGGAAGGATCTAACCTGTAAGCAGTGTCCAGCAGCGGCTGCAAAAGCAGTGAGACGTCTTTCCATTGCTGTTTTCAATTTGATTTAATTATGGATTTGTCCAGTTCATTCACAGCAGCTATAACACAGTTGTCTAGGAAAAAGCTGGAAGACCTATAACACGTAAGGGAAAAAAGAACTCCAAACCTTTGGATTTCCCACAGTCCCAAGTCCCCTGAAGCAACCGCAAGGCCAGATCYACAAGAAGGGGTGGTCAGAGGAGCATCCTGAGCCGTGCACATCCGTCCCCGTTAAAGCATGGGAAACAGGAGAGTGGGGAGGAGACTTGCTCCGTCTTGCTCGCCCCAAGACGGAGCCCCAAGCCACCTCCAAGGACGCCTTTGGGGAAGTGTCACAATTCCATCCCGGGGGGTTTGTTACACTTTGCACAGGCGCCGGGCCAAGYGTAACCTCTCCAAGCGTGCGCAGGGAGCCGGCTTCCCGCGGGCAAAGCAGAGCTGGCCGAGCAGCCTCGCACACGGTCGACGGGGCAGAGCTGGGAAGGTGCCTCCGTGGCCGAGCCGCAGGCTCCGCCGGCGACGCTCCGTGGGCTTTGCCGGCTCCTCCACAGCGGAGGCCGCCGGGCTCCCTGCCTCATGGGGAGGCGAGGAGCCACTGGAGCTTCTGCATATGGTGGCGTATCCGGAGCGTGTCCCAGTGAGAGGCCAGGCCATGCGGCGCCAACAAGATACCCRTTTCCAGGAGCGGAGGCACCCCGTTCCCGTGCGCAGGACACCACGAGGGCTCGGCTCCCCTCGCCGCACGGGCCGTCAGAACAGAGGAGCGCGGCGAAGCGCGGAGGAGCGTGGTGGCCACAGCACGGGGCTGGCACGGAGGAGCCCGCACCGGGCTCTAGGTGGAGACCGCGGGCTGCACGTGGCCCGGCCCCCTCGGCACCGGGGTCCCGGCCGGCACCGCTACCTGCGGGGCCCTTCCTTGGCCAGCTACTTGCCCAGGGCTGGAGCAAACAGAGGCAGCCACTAAACTGCTCCAGAGCCAGGTCCCCCTTCCATGTCTGGTGGGGCAAAGAAGGAATCCGTTGGAATCTGTCGGCGCACGTTGCACAGGGCCGCGTGCCCCTGGAGAGGCGCCAGTCCCACCCCGGGACGAGATCCCGAGCTGCTGCCCCAGTCCAGCACGGAGCGGGGTCCCATCTCCCGCGCGGAGGCGGCAGGCGCCCTGTGGCCTGCGCAGCCCCCCCGGCAGGGCGAGCGTGGCGGAGCAGAGGGGCCCGCACCGAGCGGGGTCCGAGGACCCCTCGGAGGTCACCAAGAGCAGCCGTTGGGCTCGCAGGGGGATGCTGGAGAGGGCGGCTTGTTTCTGGGGCGCAGGATGGTTTGTGCACGCTGGGCTCTGCTTGCTGCTTGGGATGCAGATAAGGAGCCAGCTGCTCGCCAGCCGCTCTGACGTGGCTCCCAGCTTGGTCTGGGTGGGCTCCATCCTCTCCATCGAATCACACTTCACCCGACCTGTGGGAATCACTGTTCCTGCAGAGATTTGGGGCTTTTCCTTGGCATTACAGAAGGAGGGAGATCGCCGACACCTGGAAATCACTCTCCCAAAATCAGACCACGCGGAGGAGGTCGCAGGGTCCCAATAGGCACCGCTCACGATGCTGCAACAGGGACCTTCGCGATGGAGCAACACGATGCGCCTGCTCTTCAAGGCCAGGGAGGCAGCTCGTGAGCCCTCCCCCTTGTGACTGGGACCCCGCGAGGCCCCTTCCTCTCCCGCTGTCGCGAGGGGCCTTCCCGCCAGCGTCCGCAGCCAGCAGCACCCTTCCTGTCCAGGAAGGTGCCCCGGGGCACCCGGCGCCTCGCAGCCCTCTAGGTGGTGCTTGTGGTGCAGGGATGCCCGGCCGGCCTCGCAGGGCCCTGCACGCGCTCGGCAGATACAATTTTGCACCATCTCATCCTTTTTACTGCCGTCGACATTTAAACAAACGGCAAAATCGCAGCAGAGCAGCCCTGGTAGGAAGAGTCCCAGCAACTGAGGAGCTGGAGGGAAGGAACAGCAGGAGCGCTTCGTTTATCCATGCCAGGATTATCCGTGCTGAACCAGGACGTGCGGCATCCGAGTCCCGAGGAGCCGGGAGATTCCAGAGGGAGCAGAGGAAGAGGGAGCGTGCCGTGATAACGCCGCCGCATCGGGGCACATCCTGCGGTGTAATCAATGGGTGCAGCGCGCTGCCGTTAGTGGGGTCGCTTCCGTGCCCCTCCCCTGCGCGCATGGGCTGGAATCAGGCTAATTAGCTTTGCATGTGCTTCCCTTTCCCCTGCCCGCGATAACTCGCTCCACTTCCACTGCTCTTTTTCTCTGCTCTGTAGATTATTACTTTTCCTAATAAAGAGGAGGTGGGAGGAGCATTCGGGCAAACGCTCGCTGGCAGGGCTGGCATCCTTCACTCGCCTCTGGGCCCCGAGAACCGGGAAGCGAAACTGCGCGGAGAGGAGTAGAGAAGAGCAAAACCACTGGAGCAGCTCCCTGTCYGAGCAGGCGCCGCGCACGGGAAGGACAGAGCGTCAGCCTTGGGAAGCAGCACGTTTCCGTGCTTGCTTTGCYTGTGGGAGTAGGCTGTGGCTCCCCTAAATCTCTTTAATATTCCTGTCCCTGCTGTCCTAACACGCTCAGTGGGATGCTTGGGGTTTGCTGAGCCCCGTTCAAGCGCGGGGCCGGAGGAGGTCTAGGTGCCGTGAGGATCTCTGGATGGGAGACTGGGCTGAAGAGCGCCCGGCTGATCGCTGCCCAGAGGTCTGCCGAGGCGGTTGCTGCGTAGATCACTGCAAACCAATGAAGCCCCAAGGGCATTTYGGGTTTCTGATGCGTGCACGAGCTGGGAAGKCCTCAAAGACGGAACGTAAGCTGTYGATTCTCCGTCCCTCACGCCCCRCGCTGCCCTTTGCCCACCAGCAATGCAAGAAGCAGACAAGTCCCTCCCATCGGCCTCCTTTTCTCCATCTCCGCATCAGTGCTGAGTCCAGGGAGCCTTTTGTGGTCTCCTGAAGGTGAAAATCGGGATCCCATAAYGCCGTAATGCCCCATGCTGCCGAGGGCTGCAGAGCAGCAGAGATGGAGCATCATGTTTTGGCTCCAGGCCGTCAGTCTCCCACCAACGACAGTAARCGACTGCCATGTGCTTCCTTGTCCAAAAGGGACATCACGTTAACGTCCTGAATGAAATGTCCTTTCAGGAACCTGCAGCAGTCGCTGAGAACACGGGAGWAGCTTCCAAATCCTCCTCTCGCAGAGCAAACCTGTGAGACCTTGCTTGTCACGGAACGGGCCCGGGATGGTTTCTGCTCCCCGTCCCCATCAGCTTTCCCGAGCTGCGTGCACTTCGTCCCTCTTGGTGACCCAACCCGTGGATACCGTCAGGGTCACCATTGTGTCTGCCTTGGGCTACAAGCCCACCAAGGGGTGGTCAGACCTCAAATGAGGACATGAGGCGCTTGTTTCCTTGGGGGSATGATGCTTCCCCAGTTGCAACTTCTGTGTCTTGGCACAAGCAGGGTAGGGATCACATTTGTGCCAAGTGCTTTCGGAGGAGCAAAACAAATGCATTTGGGCAGAACAAAAGGCATCTGGGGGGTTCCTTTTTTCCCTGCCTGTCCCTCACAGCAAGGGCCACCAGCTCAACGTGGCAAGCGTCACTTTGCTGCTTACGTGCCTGCCAGTCCTGCTGTAAAAGGGGAGCGCTCRGGCAGAGAAAACCCCTATTGCCAACGGGATTAGCCTCTTTCCCTGCCTTGCTCCCCGGTGGTGTGGGCAGGCTGACATTTCGCCGGGCGCCGTTTCGTTGGGCGTGCGAGCCATGGGTCACAGCCCGCGGGGCCCCAAAGACATCGCAGCAGGGCAGGGGCCACTGCCGCCCCCCCGCAGCTGCCCCCTCCTCGGCTTTCCCTGCCCTTACAGCTCCCTTTGCAAACTTGGCCAGCCCCGTAGACTCCCCGGCACCTCCGCCTCGTAAAGAGGACGCGCTGCATGTGTGAAGCTTAAAATAAGTTTGCAGCCCCGTGGCAAAACCCAGCTGGTCCCCGGCGCTGCCTGCCCGTCTCTGTGCCCCTCTGGTTGGGAAAGAGAGCAGGAAACAACCGTGTTCCTCAGCGTTASCCAGGCTTTGCTGAGTCTTTCCTTGGAAAGATCTGCCCACACCTCACCCTTGCCCGGCCGGTCCTCGTGCCAACGCGTGCCCTGAGTCCCTGCACCTGCCGTGGCAAGGCGGCTCTCCCCGGGGTGCGGCAGAGCCGCTCGGTCGCTCTGCTCCGGTCCTGGGGATGTCTCGGTTCAAAGCAGAGGAAAGGGACAAACCAGCTTTGGGAGGAGATTTTACTAACTCAAACACAATCGGTATCAGCCAGCTGCCCGATAACCCCCGGCTGTTTCTTGCACCTGGAGGAAACGATGGTGAAAGCAGCAGCTGCTGGAGATGATCCTGCCCGTTAAGAAAGTCCATAAAGGCCTGCGTGCAGCAGGGCTCAGCCTGCGATGTCTTTGCTTGTGCTCAGCACCTGCCTGTGGAGCTGAGGTGAGGCTTTCCTCCTGTCRCTCTGCTCCAGCCTTCTCTGCCCCTGCTTCTCTGGTGTGTTCTCTTTTTGTCTTTCCTGTTTCCCTTGGGTTTTGTCCTTGACAAATCTTTGTGTTTATTTGCACCTTGACCACTGCTCCTCTGTTCTCCTGGCCTGCAGGCAGGCTCCAGTGTCTGCATGTCCCTCTCCTGGCTTCCACTCCATGGGGCTGTCTGTACTCTGAGGCCCTGGGTGGTCCCTGTCTCCCCACCAGGCCCTCTCCAGAGGCATCTRTGGATCTCTTGAAGACACCAACCTAATGTCCTCTGGGTGTTGCATTGTCTAGGAGGTATTATTCATGGTCTGGGAGAATCTTGTGYAGGTTCCTCTTTGAGGGTGGCAAAGAAGATGACAGTGGCTTGGATGCAAATGTGATGGTTCCCTGTGTCCTTGTGCCTGTCTGCTGTCCCTCCTGTGCTCTCACTGGTCTGGCTTGGAAGGTGCTGTCTCTTTGCTGTGTGTGTTTGTACAGAGCCCATGACCTGCTTCCTAAAATGAGCCCTTGTGGGAGAAAAGGAGCTTTAAGTGTTGCTGATACCCTCTTGTTTGCCAGCTACTGCCCTCACTTGTGTCTGTGATCCTGGTTTAACCCAAGGGTGCTTGGACGGAGRGGTGACAGAAAAATCTGAATAACAGGGAAGCAGCCCAGGTGACAGAGTTTTCCTGGGCAAATAGCCCTGTGATGAAGCAATCCAACAGCACCAAAAGTGTCCCTGGCCACTCTTGGTGAGTAACCATCTATTTGCAGAGTGTCTGTGCTCTGCCCATTACCCTACTCAAAAGCTATTTGAAGGAACAGTTCTGCAATCATTTGGTGTTTGCCTCTGATTTGCTAGAGGGGATGCTGTGCTCTGGTCAAAATGAGGTTTTCTGCTGGTGCACAGCTCTGCTGTGRACTCCACTGATCCTTGTGATGTGACCACATCTGAATTCAGCTTTATTTTTCTGTCCTCTTGGAAAAAAGAGGCAATAAGGAGACAAAGTGACTTTCCTGGGACTGCCCCTGTTCTGCTTGCTCTGTGCAGAGCACCTCTTTGAAGGGTAGTTAGAGGAGGTCTCTGCACCAGAGCCACTGCTAACGGGGGGTTGCTGTTCTTGTTCCCCCTGCTGTGTGACTTCATCCTCACAGTCATCTCAAGCCTCCACAGACAGGGCTCCAACATCMCCAACAACTGCTAGATGAACAGCAGTGCCTCTGTATTTGCTTGGCCACTGTTGTGTCCCCACTCTGCTGCTGTACAACTTGACCGAATTAATAATTAACTGCTCGTGCCTCCAAAGCCCCTGGGGACCTCGGAGGCATTGCAGACTCAAGCCCTCAGAGAGCCACATCAGGTGAGGGTGATTGCTATTGATCCCAAACTCAAAGCTAGACAGAGGGTCCTGGAGGGATGAGAGCTGATGAGGTAGCTGGGTAGCACCTGTTCAGGTAGGTGAATTAGCAGCAGCTGCAGTTGGCTGTCCCTGATAATCAGCTGCAGTTATTGAGGAGGTGCCCAAAAAAATGAGGAATTCAAAATGCAGGGAGTGTTCCTAGTCCTAGACAGCTTGYCTGGAATCATTTCCCAGCAAGTCTTAAGAAGAGTCAGGAATTGACTGTAATTTCCCATTTCCTGCCCGCATCCTTTAGGAAGAAGCACAACTTCCATGGTCAGAACAGGCAAGGAGACCTTCCTTGTAGGTGGTTCTGTCTGTCAGCTGCAGACCTGTGTGATGTTGTAAACTGTTCCTACAGGTTTTCCTCTGGTGGTGAGCTGCTGAGTAGTAGCTGGCCAGGTGATGGTGGTTGCAGGTCAGGTGAGGACCTTTATCCCCATCTTCACCATGTAGTGCGCCTTGGAGACCCCTGTGAAAAATGCTTGGGAAGAGCTCGGTGTGGAAAGTGTGGCAGATCTGGAGGATGATGAAGTCAGGTCCATCAGACAACTCTTTGGATTTGCTGCTCTTGCTCAAGCGGYTCAAGCTCTCCAAGAAGAGCCAGTGTAGGCTCGTGGGTGTTGATGGAGCTTAGAGGAAACAGTGGTGAAAATCTGTGGGAGGGAAATGCCTTGCGGCTGGGTGAAGCCCAGACCTTTGCAAGGCTGCGTACAGAGTGTCATCTGTAATTGAAGGGCTTATCTCTTTCAGATGCCAATAGCACCTTTGTTGGAGTAATAGGCATTGTGATTTGCATGTCTCAGTCACACACCCCAAAGCACTTTGCAAAGGAAGATGTGTAAATTGTTCCCATTTGCCAACTGGGAAATTGGGGTGCAGAGGTGACAGTAACCCACACAAAGCTGGCAATAACTCTGCTGTCCTCGTGCTCTGTGTTGCCTCATCCTGCTGTTGGCTTGGAAGCCGAAAAGCAGGATGGTGAGGGGATCTGCTCTTCCCTGGCAGGATAGAGCACTTCTCATGAGGAGGTGGTCACTAGGAGRAACCTTATGGGCTGTCATCAGGCTACAGGGAATGTGGAGGCCTTCAGGCTGGGGTGTCAACAGAGATTTGGGCAGAAAACYTGGTCCTCCTTGGAGAAAGAGCCCCCCTTTTGGAGCCAGAGACATGAGGAGCGACAGCTGGTTCCACCTGGTGAACCCTCCTGTTCTTAAACGAAGTGGTGTCATGACCCTTTCTTACCTYGCCTGGCTTTCACAACCAGGGAGGGCAGACAGGGAGGGTGGAGAGGCTGTAAGCTCAGGCCTTACCTAGCCAAGTCCGTGGCACCTCCCTCTTCCTCCTCTCCTTGTGGCAGGTGTGTGAGTTTTGAGGGATGTTTCAAAGAAACAAGCAAYCTGAGGCTCTGATTCTCCTCAGAGCCATATCCCTAGCTATCCAGAAGTTTAGTACAGCAAAAGAGCTTTAAGACTTGTGTGTGTATATGGAATATGGCATTTCAGTGGAAACTGTCAACCTGAATGATTGCTCTGAAGACACTGTCAGACCTGGAAATGAAAGCAGTGCTGATGAGATGAGTGGATGCAGCAATMTGAGGTCTTTCTTAAATGCATRTCTCCAACCTTGGAGATACTCAACTCAACTGAACATGATCCTGAGCAACCTGCCTGAGTTTGGAGCAGATGATCTCCAGAGGTGTCTGCCAACCTCGACTGTTCTGTGACTTCATATTGATTTGTGGCTACAGTTGTGTAGGCAGCAATTGCTTTTGCCTTGAGAATGAGTAAATCCTCTGAATGGGGCAAAACTTGAAAATTCATCCCTGCCGTGACAAGGGCACCCTCCAGCGTGAGGGCATCGTTTGTCTTGATTTCTCTTAGGGAGGGTAGAGTAGGAGGGAGGTAAAAGATGTGGAGAGCTTCTAGTGCTCCATGCTGCCTGGATCTGTGAATAAGCTCTGTAGGTCATGGTAACTCTGCAAAGCCAAGTGGATTCAGTGTTCTCAGTCCCTCTTGTGCCCATCCTTAGTCTGTGGGGGTGTCTGTGTCGTACTGGGCAGCAGCACATAGTGTGTTTTGAGCCTCAGGAGTCATGAAGAGTGACAGGCCTGCCTTGGTGCTGGAGCTGATGTGGTGTGATGGCCACTGTATCATCCTCYGAACTAAGGTCTTGCCCAAGGTGCTTCATTGATCCCTTCTGCTGTCACGGGTTCCCTCAAGCAGCTCCTGAACATCATTTGCAAGCTGGTGGTTGTGAAACTACTTGTCTAACTCGATTACACTGACCAGCAAGCAAGGCTTGACCTCGGAAGCCAATCCACACAGGGATCTAAGTGCTGGTATTTAGGAAAAAAAGGATCCAGGTCCTAGAGAATAAGGCAGTGACATTAAGTACACAGTATTGCTAATCCCAGTTACTTTGGGGAGGGAGCAGACGGAGGGTGAGTTCATGAGCAGAAGCTCCCCAAGGCCTGTCTGCAAGTGCAGTTGGGGGAAAGAAGAGCRACACAGGCCTGTGCTGTCCCAGCCGGTACCAGGCAGCTCCCTCTGAATCCCTTTTATATATTGCAGGCCCTTTCCAAAGAGCCATTTAAGGCTCTAACCTTTTGTAGCACTTGCCAGTAAGATCAAGGAATTAGCACAGCCTCGCTCAGCTCTTTATGTAGTGCCTATCTCTGTGATATCTAAGCATTATATGTATATATTTTGCACAGTATTTCTGACTCAGTAATTCCTGCCTCCTTGACAATGACTRAGTAAACAGCAGCGCTGCCAAAAGAGCCCTGCATTCACAGAGCAACAAGCTCGAATGTGTTGGGGTTTTTTTCCTCCATCAGAAGGTGGTGGTGCTTAAATTAGCCTCATTTTTATCCCATTGTAAACTTTTGCCCTCTTAACTTGCTGCTGACACTGTCAGCCATGAGTTGGTGGGCCCAGATCTGGGGTAGAGTTATTTGGGACCMGTCTTAAAAAGAGTGACCGACTCCCAGGGGATGGATTTCAGCCACAGCTGTCTGAGCTGGAGCAAAGGCTCAGATCCTGTGGTCAAAGTGCAGCTTAGCTTCTCTTCTGGCTTGAGTGGTGTAGGAAAAGGGAAAGGATTTTCTTTCTTCTACTGCAGAGTAGATAGTCCTCAGCTCCTATAGCCTGATCCTGGTGTTTAAGAAACCTCATGCCTGGACCAAGGAGTGTTATGTGAGTTGTATCTACATTGGGAGATGAGGAGTTTGACAGGGATGTGAGACTGGAGAGCCCTGAGACTGAGAGTGTTTTCTGTTCCCTTTCCTTGAGCTCAAAAACACTTTGCCAAGCTTAGGATGCCCAAAGGAGGGCTACGCTGTGTCTGAGTGTCATCCATGGCACAGGAATGGGAGCATGGCCCACCCCTAACACAGGCCTGAGGTGCTCTCTTCCAGAGCAGGAGCTGAGGTGAGCTCTTGGTGTCCCTGCTTCTGCTTTCCAGCCCCCTGAACATGYGTGTGCTCTGTGTGATGAGGGGCTCAACATCCTACTTCCTGGCTTGTGCCCCAGTCATCTCCTGCCTGAGACCTCCCTGAAGGTCCTGTCAGCATCCCYACCACTTGTTGCATGGTTTTCTAATGAACTCTTCTCCCAAACCAGGCAGTGAAGTGAGATCAAACCTTCCTACCTAGTATAAATACCCTTCATTTTAAGCTACAAGCACTGGAGGCAGGTCATGCAATAAACATGCACAGATTATCTACAGGCTAGGGCACCCCCAAATTAGTAATAAGGTTGGCGTTTAAAAATACAGTCAAACTGATGAAAGATAATTTGCCTACTGCACTGACATCACAACCTAAGCATGGGGCAAGCCAATCTACAGGTTATTTTTATATAACTGCGTGAGGCATTTCCAGAGCAAATAAAGTTCATGGGGCAGGGCAGCAGCCATGACATCTTGTTTCTGTGCGTGCTTCAGCCTTTTGAAATCTTCTGCCTTGCATTTGTGGTCCAGAGAGCTGAAGACCATTCCTGGAGCGTGGCTCACAAGCTACATCCCGCTGGGTGTGATTCTATCACATGTGGCTGCACAGGGAGCTGGGACAGGGATTCTGTTCCCTAGGCTGTCACTGGCCTGCTGTGTTGATGTTGTGCTAGTGAAGATCGCTCTTTGTGCTCTACCTAGGTGGAGAGAGCTCTTTGAAGCGCTTCAGCTCTCCCTCCTCTTGGCTTTCTTTTGGCTATGAGCTTCCAGGGGAACAACTGCATTGCCCGGCACCTTTTTTATGCCCAGTCCTTTGGGTCACCAGTCTTGCTGGAAGTGTTTCTCTARTCTAACTAATGGCAATACTGTTGTTTTGGGCTGCAATCCACGGAGTCGTTCATGGGTTTTGAAACCCTAATCCAGTGCTGCTGTTCTCTGCTTGGGGGAGATTCCTCCAGTTAACTGTTGGTGTCTGCAGTTCATCCTTGTTTATTGTAACAGTCAGTGAGGAGGTAGCCAGTACTGGCAGAAGAGGCAAGGATGCAAGTCCATCTCGACTCGCCCAGCCTACGCCTGGCCGGRTGAATCACATCCTTGACTCCGTTGACCAAGTCAACTAGATCGCTGTTGATTACAACAGCAGTCTTGTCGGACTGCTCGGAAGGAAGTGTCTGCAACGTGGGCGCCCGAGGGGAGGGGAGGCGGCCTCTAGCCGGGTGCTGTTTCTCTTGGGTCACCCAYCTGTGTGCTGTCCTGCTAGTGAATCCTGCTGCCTTAAGGCCAAGCTTAAGCACACAGCTCTGCGTGCTACTTCCYTCCTCCCTGCTTTGAGGCCATCCTCAGGAGTGCCATAGGTGAGATGGAAATAAAGGTCTCTGGGATGCTTTGAAGAGAGACCCCCTTTGCTGCAAGCTCAGCTTTTGTTGAGGTTCAGATCTCCAGGGCTTGAGTCCTGTAATACCCACATGATGCTTGCCCTGCTTTGGCAAAGACAGACACTGGTATCACCTCCCTTTAGCAGACACACCGTACATGAGGTGCAGTGACTGTCATGCAGCCAGCGAGACAAGAGGAGARCCCAGGTGTGTAACCAGGTGTGGAGACTGCCCTGCTCATGCTGCTAATGGCTTTTCCAGCGAGGCTCTCCTTGCTCTCACTCGCAGCAGTGACATGAGAGCAGTACTAATGCAGCCTGGCATGGTCCTCCCGTGCCGTGCCTGCTCCTGGAGAGGGCCMTCAGCCCGGCTGTGCCAGGGAATGCCTTCTGCAGCCTGCCCTGCCCACGTTTCCAGCCCTGGCGTTATTTATTATCGAGCAGTGGAAAGAGTTCTGGGACACTGGGTGGATGCATGCTGCTGCATTAAAGAAAGCTGTTCAGACATGACATGTCACTAAAATACAGCACAGGCTTTCTTTGGCAATGGAGGGAGTCAAGTAAATAATTTGCTACAAATAAATGCAGTTCAGTAAATTAGCACTCATGGAATTCGGGACAGATTTTCCCTCCTTGGTGGTGGGTGGCTGCTGCTAGCCCAAGATAACCTCAGCAGGGTGTTTGGCAAAAGCCTTGGGTCAGTAGGTTCACACTAGGGAAGGTCCCAGGACTTTGGGCTCCCTGAGCTGGGATGTCCCATTGTAGTCCATTTTTGTGGATTTTTTTGTTTCTTACACAGCCGAGGAAGGTTCTGCTGGTAGCAGGGTGCAACGCCCTGGCATCCAGACCTCCTCGCAGTGGAGCAGGGACTAGCTGTTAARGGGCTATGCTGCTCTTAGAGCTAAAACTGAAAGGTGATTCTTGCCAAAACCTGGACCCCTGTATGGATTTATTGTGTTGCCATGAAGAAATGAAGGGAAGGACTTGGCGTGAGAGGTTACCCAAAAGAAACGAGAAAGTTTTGGACTAGGACTGCTCATGTTGAAGTCACATGGATGTTTTTGAAAGGCCCTTTAGAAAGGGGACTTTTCTGTCTGGACTGAAGCAGGAAAGGAAAGGACACCTTTCTGTAAGTTCACAAATTGCACAAATATGTGCATCATGTGTGTGTGCATGGGCAGGTAGTGTGTGTAACAAATGTGCCTTAGCATACTGTTAATTTAGCTTGGCTTTTGGTGGGAAATGTGTGGWTTGCACTGAATGGACAGCAAAATGGGGAAAGGTGCAGGTATCTGCCTTTAACCTTGCCAAAAAGAGATGGGAGGGCTGTCYATAAAGCCAGTGGAGATCCAGCTGTGGGAGCTGCTGCTGCTGTGGGAATGTCCATGCAGACACCCATGCCAGACTGRGGCACGTTTGCTTGGTTGCTGGATAGTAAATGTAAATTATTTCTTTCTRCTCTGAGTTACTGCACAGGAACAGRTGAAATTTGGCCTAGTCTGAGAGCCATGAATGAAGCAAGGTGTTTTTCACAGCAGACTCCCGTTGTGGGTCGAAATGGGCTAGGATGGCAGCCCCCCAGGGCACAGGGCTGCTGCATGGTCCAGGCCATCGGTCCCCATGGTGGACCTGCTTCCCGTTACAAACATCAGGAGGTTGTTTCCATCTCCCGAGCTCCCTCGGCATGTCCTTGCTGGAGTTTTGCCCCCTTTTCAGCAYTGAAGGCACAAGCAGAGTATTTCATGAGGCCCCTATTGGGTCCCATCATGCTGCTGTGTGGTGAAACCTGGGCATGAGGTCCCACCTCCCTCCCTTCTCACTTATGGCCCATCTCTTGCCATTTCTGGCCTCCTCTTCCCTGTGCCACTTGCAGCAAGGGATGCTTGGGGGGATCATAGTGGGAACCCCTGCTATYTTGTGGCCTCCTGCTGTTGTCAGTGTAGGGCAAAGAGCTGGAGAGAGCTTGGACTGGAGCAGAGTGGGGCCTGAGGGTTATCCCTGCACCTGCTTGGAGGGTATGATTGCACAAGCACTGGAAAAGGTGGTGGTTTGGACCATCCTGGGAATTGCAGCAACATAGGATAAGTTCCTGCTTCCGTAAGTGTTCAGCATCACTCCCAGGTCAGCCAGCTCCCCCAGGAGAGCTCGGGATCCTTCTGATGACGGAGGATCCAGTAGGCCGTGGAGTGGATCCAGCAGGACAGGATGAAGTGCCACCGCTGCAAAGCAGCAGGCTCCTGCGGCGAAGGCTTCTCCTGCTGATGCAYGAGGGCAAGAGATTTTCAAGCCCGTCTGACCCCTTCAGCAACTCGTGGTGTTTCTAAGCCCTTTCCCTTCCTCCAACAGGAAGGGAATGTGGAAGAAAAGTCTCCAGGTCTCCCAGCCTGTTGCATTGCAGATGTTATCCTATCAAGGATAGCACTCGTAAGACTCATAATTTGGTCCCCTTGATCACATATGCCAGAGATGCCTCCTCTGCTATCAAAGCAAAGCTTTTTCTCCTCTTCCAAGCACTTGGCCAGTGGTCGCAGATGCTTTGGTTCGGGCCTGAGCAGCRGCAGGCTGCTGGAATCTCTGAGCAGGGTGGGCATTTTCCTCTGACACACTTGGAGGATTTTGTTTGCTAGACTGAAGCAGAGCAATATCTTGGAAGGAGAAATGTAAAGGAAGAGTTTCCTGCAGTGCTTTTTATTTTTTCCCTTTAGTTTTCCAGTAATCGACCATGAATCACTTAGTGCAGATGACTGCACTCTGCCAGCAGTAAATAAGGCAAGGTGTATTTTCTCCGCAAAGTGTTTGAGCTGGCAACAAATCCATCTCTCCGGACGTGACCAAAACATAAATCTTGTGTTTGAGCTGCAAGGAACCCCAGCCTGGCTAAAGGTTTTTGGTAGCCTTTAGGCTTGATAGGAGGACTACCTCCTTAAGGAAGTTTGGAAACACAGAGCATAGTTTGTGTGCTGACCCCCAAGCAAATCCGCATGGGATATGTATATATACACTTTTTTCTTCCTTCCCTGCTTGCACAGGGCTGTTTTTGGCTTGTCTGTGTACCGCACAGTGCCAGAGTTCATGTGGTTATCCCAAGCAGCGAAGAATTTCCCAGCGTGCTCCGGCAATCCCGAAACATTAAACGGCTTTCGGGCCGGATTGATGTGGTCCCCTGCAGGAAGGAGCAGTGCGTCAGCGCCCGTTTCCAGGCAGGAAGCTGGGGTTTGTACGGGAGCCTCCAGCGCCGGAGGTGGCGAGGAGGACGGCGCGAGGCCTYGCGGGGCGGCACCGAGGGACGGCGGGCGCCGGGCCGAGCGCGGCGCCGTGGGGACGGTGTCCCCGGGCTGGGAGCAGGAGAGCCCCAGGAGGTTGGGGCTCACCAAGTGGAAGGGGGAGGAGGAACCCCTTCACGTCTCTAAGCACTTGGTGTTTGGGGCTTTTTGGTTGCACAGTGGTGAAAAAAAGACACTTCTCTGAGTGTTTGTAGTAGTACTATTATTGTGTTTTTGTTGTTTTTTCTCATTATTAGAACCTGAGTGGAAAGTGYAGAACAGGCAGCTCGGTCGCCCGGGGGCAGGAGCCTGCACGGAGCGCTCGCCTCCCCTCCGCCRGCACGCTGGGCTGGTTCAGTAGGAAGGGAAGCGCTCTGCAGCCTCCCCCAGCRGTGTGAAAGCAGCATTTGGCTGCAGGTCCATCTCGGATCCGCAGACACAGTTGGGCAACTGCTGTATAGAAATGGGTGTAGGGAGGAATTAGTCATCCCTGTTTGGTTAATAAGCGGCTCGGTTATTTTACAAGTCTTTTTCCTGCATATGCAAATACTTTTTTCCTTTTGTAGTGAAACATAAATAACTTCTTTCTTGGATCTTCTGTGCATGCAATTGTCATGAAAATTATCACTGAGCTTTGGCCTCGCCTTCTTTAGTGGCTGCTTTACCTACCTTTCTTCCAACAGGAGCAGCGCCCATGTGTCGTCCAGGCATGAGCCCTGGGCTTGGTGTGGTGGCTTTATGTGTGTCTGAGTCTGCAGAGGGCAGCTGCAGGTTGGGGCATTGGGAGCAGCAACATCTTTGTCTCGGGCAGCAGGAATAAACTGAGATGAAAAAGATACAGGATAATTTATTTAGTTGGTGGATTTAACATGTTGCGCAACCCACATTGGGAACACGCTGCTGAGCACAAACTTGTCTTGTTCTCCAGTTTTCCCCTGCATAATATCTGCTGATTTTTAACAACAAGGAAAGGTCACTATGGAGACAGACAAGCAAGGCCATGTGAGATGTGTCGCCAGAAGCTCCGGCAGCGTTGCTGCGACATCAGGGAAGGGCTCTTAGCGCTGCACAGCACACGCTGCCTTGGGTCACCACGGTCACAGGTGTTGCCCTCTAGAAGGTTTCTTACTTGCTTCTCTGTTTCGTTTGGTCTTCACCATACRTATGTGGCTTTTTATCCGGCTTTGGGATGAACAAATGGCTTTTCTGTTTTCTCCTCTGACTGGAYGATTGATGGGGGAGCAACCATCTCTCTCAACTTTTCATCCTGACGTTGCTCTGTAGACCGTGTCATTCTCATAATCATTGGTCATGGCAACCATGCAGCTCAGGAGCAAGGTGACCTTTCAGTGCCAAGTCTGTGCTCCTCTGGTCCTCCTCAGGTTGGGCAGGGAGCCAGTCTCCCATTATAATCTTATGAGACTCCCAGGGAGAGCAGACAGGGCCATTGGGAGGCTCCACATGGATAAAGGAGTGAAGGACATGGGCAGGCTGARCTGATGTCCCCCAAGCTCCCCTGGGCCTCTTGCATCCTTGGTGTTCATCTTGCATTTGACCTGTTTGTTACTGACTTTCTTCAGTTTTATTTTTGCATGCGAAAAAGGGCCCTCGAGTCTCTTGGAGGAGGCGGGGGGAGGCAGGACACTGGGGAAGCCGTATCTRTCTGAGGTCGTGACAGTTATTGCAGAGGTTGATGTTATTTATTTCTACAGTACCTACTTTCTGGTGGCTTTGCAGTGTTGAAATTTCAGCCACTCTGCGTTGAGTAATCTCYCTGCTTGTTACTAAAGAGTCAGTCTGTCTCTCTTCCTCTCCCCACCCTGAGTTTCAATTTCCTCTTAATTCTCTCTCTAGACAGCCGTGGAGGCCGTCGCCTCTCCTGCGGCAGTGCGGTTTTGCTGATGAAGCCTCTTGTCTGTGTCCCTCCTGCAGAAGGATTTCACCATGCGGGAGGAGTTGCAGCAGCGGGACGTGGAGCGCTGGCTGGGCTTCATCACCTTCCTCTGCGAGGTCTTCGGCACCATGAGGAGCAGCACCGGGGAGCCCTTTCGAGTCCTTGTCTGTCCCATTTATACCTGCCTCAGGGAGGTAATGTCTTCAAAGGTTTTCCTTATCTAGTTGTTGACCAAGCCATTGAGTTACAGCAGGGGTTTCTTGCTACTTGCTTTATGGATATGAGTGCTTCTCACCCTAAGGGTACCTATGTCTGCACGGGCAGTTGACTCATGCTGCCTCTTGTGATTCTGCTGGCTAAAACCACTTGTTCTGAGAGCCCTGTATCACACGCTGAGTTTGCAAATGCCAACATGGGAAAAGAGTCCCCAGCAAGGGAGCATTATGGTTCTTACGAGAACATGAAGCCAACCCACTAAGCTGTCCAAGGCAGCCGAATGCCCAGAAGCATTTCCTAGTGGAAAGATGTGTCCAGGAAGAAAAGGAGGGATGGCTTTTGTTAGGCACCAGCACAGTGCAGTTTGTTAGCAAAGAGGGTTCCTGCCCAGAGGAATGTATGCCCTGAACAGACAAAACGGACTGAGGGGAGGACAGAAATAAAGAAACACTGTGCCTTGGAGAGCAGAGCAGGCGASAGGTCCCAGATGGCGTTTCTCCCAGCCCAGTGCAGTAGAGACCCAACCCTGGCAGTGGGGTGGGAGTGTTTCAGTGACTTGAACTCCTGATGATGGTGAGCATGGTCCAAGCTGGTGGTAGAAAACTGGATGGAGACAGATATAAAATGAAACTCAAGTGTTAATGTTCAAAAGAACGAGAGAGGTCTTCACCATCCAGTCTTAGAGGTGTTTATTTTGCTGCTCTCTGAAGAAGACTTTCTCAGAAAATGTCACTCAGGAATGGAGCTGTGAATCCCAAATTGTCACTAGTGCTTCTGTCAGACCATTAATAGCTTGCTGCAAAATAAATTTTGCTCTAGACTTTGGGCAAAGAACAGAGAGGAAGAAGGGAAAGAACTACCAGCACTGGCTTTTTGTGCACATGGAAAGTTTTGTCTGAATGCAAACACATTATAAACATTTTGTCTTCAGTGTTCACTGTGAGTAGAGTTCACAGACAGTGACTGTCACAGTGAAAAAGTCTCTGGGAATCTTGTTTAGGCACAAATATCCAGGAGAGGAAGAGAAGCTAAGAATAGCGTTGACTTCCCCAAAATCCCTACCCACAGCAGTATGTGTCACCTCCCTGGGGAGATCTTGGCTCCTAAGAAAGTCCCCATTCCCCTTGACTTCCCATCCAAGTCCTGACAAATCCAGGCTTAGTTCTCCCACAGTTTTTCTCTGCCCACTCCTGTCTGCCCTCCATGACATTCTGTTCYGTCCCTGCCATCATGCCAGGACTTGGAGACTGGGTAACAACCTGAAGACATGTAGAAGGACACATGAACAGCAGTGGATTAATTCTTTGTCAGTGATTTTCTTTTTTGCTATAAGTGACTTTAGAAAGAAGTGACTAATTACATGAAGAAGGTGTGCACGAAATTGCTTCTTAAAAGAACATCTCTGCTCCTCAGCAGGGCAGCTCTGTCCAAGTGCTTTTCTTTCTTGGAGAATAAGATTATAGCTTAACTGATGTTGGCGAGTCTGTCTGGCTGTCCTGCCCYGAGATGATTGATCCGTGACTGTCCTGCTCTGCAGGATTGTGACCTTGACTCACTTTGTTCCTGCTCAATGGCTCTGGGTTGGGTTCTAGCACTGGTGCTGTGTTTTGCTAGTCAGCTAATCCTGGCCCCCAGGGCCCAACCTGTGCRAATGAGACCAACTGTTTGTCCTCAGTGATAGGTGGCAAATGCTGAAATGGTTGTGAGAACTGAGCCAGCAGTATTGCAATGATCTGGATTTATTTTGAAAAACTAAGTGCAAGCTCTAGTGGGTTCTTTACATACAAAATAAATTTGTGCACCATATTGAGAACTCCTGGCAGCTTGAGRTACTCTAGGAGATGGCCTTGAGCTCTTCCCACTATGCCCAAGAAGACAGGGAATATTGTTGTAGTCCAGTCCCAGCAGCTGTTCCATGAGACAGTGGAAACACTATAATTGCTCAATGTTGAATTCTTTGCTCCTTGTTTCCCAGTCTGGTCCCACTTCTGGCCCCGCTTCAGCCTGAGGGGAGCTCTTTCAGCTCCCTRGATCAGTAGGGATGGGGAACTTGCCGGGTCAGTGCTCTGCTCTGCACTGAACGCTGTTCAGTGAGTTGTGCTGGTTCACCGCAAGACAAAGCCAATGCAAGAGGAGTGGACAGCAAGGAGGAGGAGGAGGAGATAGAGGAAGCAGGATTGTCTCTTTTGGCCATTAGACTATTCTTGTCCAGACAGCAAACACTACTGTGGCTTAAGTTAAGCCATCCCCATTGTTAGTCTTGTTTTAGCTACATAAACCTCGTATTTAGGGCCTAGGCAGCTTGAGGTCCTCTTTAACATGCTTTTGGTGCATGCTTGAGAAATTACGTGAGGAGGAACTGAGAAATGGTGCTGGGGTGGAGGAGGCAGATGGGAGCTCCCCAGGTTTCTCCTCCTTCCTCTGGGGATGTTAAAGGCTGGCAAAGCACTGTAGGAACCATGGTTGAGATCTTGGGAGCTGCGCAGGGTATTTGGGCATGAATTGTGTATTTAAAACCCTTGATGAACAGCGGGAGGTGGGCTGGTATCTCCTTCTCCACCTCCTGGGGCCAGACTTCGTGTCCTGGTGGCCTGTCTGGCCTGGGAGTGACCGGCAGCCGCGGGAATTGCTCCGCTTGCCTCGGGGCAGGTTTACGTAGCTTAGCAGCTCTCCCCCTCCAGGGCTTTTTTTTCCTCCTTCCTGCTATTGAGCATGTGTGTGCGCGTGTCTCTGCTTCCTTGGGTGTCCCTCTGCAAACCCTCTCGGCTGCCTACAAAAGCATGCGTAGCGCTCTGCCTCCATCCACCCATCCTTTGGCAATAAATCATTATTAGGGGCGAGATAACATCTCTGTCTCTCCCTGTCCTTTCAGCCTGTCTTGCTTTTCAGTTTCTCTGTCTCTGGCTGTTTTTTTTTTTTTTTTTTTTCTTTTTCCCTTTTCCTTTACGGCTTTGGCAAACTCAGCCAAAGGTCAGCAAGGGAGTGAGCAAGAGGAAGGGGAAAGTTGCATGATGACTGAGGCAGGAATGTCTCTTCCCTTCCCCCAGCAAGGCTCCCTCCGCCAGGCTCCTTCCCACTCCTGCCCCTGGAAAGGTTTGTTAACATCTCCCACCGCTGCTGGGGCTGGGCTGGGCTCCAAGGGGCCATGGAGAGGAAGCCAAGATGCCAGTGAAGCTGGATGCTGGGTGGACCCAGTGCGTGGTAAGGAGGACCCGGAGGTCACCACCGCGGTGGCGTTCCTTGCAGCGGGGGAAGCGGCTGTGCGAGGGAAGGCGATGAGTAAGCACAGGGCTTTGCTGCRTGTCAGCTCCGTGTGTCCTGCTCGGGCTCGGCGGGAGAGCCGACCTTGGGGAAGGTGAAGCGAGGTGGGGACAGGCGCCAGGAACGCGCCTGGGGTGCCGGGCAGCAGGGCGGGCGGAATTTATTGTTCGCAAAGTGGTGTGGATGGATTGGTTTTGTGGTTCAGTGGCCAGCCTGAAAAATCAAAACAGAAGTTCATTCCAGGCTACGCCAGAGTGGTAAATGCTCAGGTTTGTTAGCAGAGTGGGAATTCATCGCGGACGGGATGAGGCACATCCCTTGGGAAGCAGGCAGGCACTCCGGTGTCGGGCAYGGGCCTGGGCTTCTCCTCATAGTAAAGGAAACCTGGGTCAGAATTGTGGCTTCACTCAGGTGTTTGAGCAGTATTTCAGAAGCCAAGGGAACAGCCATGTCCCTTTGCAGAAAGGTGGCCCCTACCTGGCRTGRRAAGAAGAGRCCTGAGTGCAGAGTCTCCAGCTGTGGGAAGCAGAGGCCAAGACTCAACATACTGAATTTTCAGAAGCTGTCTGAGGTCTCGRGGTGAGCAGCGTATAGGCAGGATGRAAGATGTATTCACAAAAAGGTAAAGAGGGTCAAAAGTGGAGTTTGGGGTAAAGATGTGGTTTACCAAGAAAAGGAGGGGCAGCCCTGCTTAAAAATGGCTTGCACAGCACGGTGAAGGTATGTGGCACTCTGGTTTGAAACACGTTTGCTGCTTGGAAGACTATGTGGTTTGAGTTGGACGAGGAAAATGGGACAGCTAAACCCCAGCTTGTTGTTACCAGGAGCAAGAAGGGCACTGAAAGTGGAGGAGAGCACCCCTTTGCAGATGAGAACCAGGGGACTATCGCAACCCTCAAATCTGGGGAGTTTGGGAGCAGAATAACAAAGCAGAAGAGTTAAATATGAATAAAAAGAAAGAGCTTTCCTCCTATTCATCCCCCTATGCTTCAGGGAATCCACAGCGACGTGGAAAAGGGCATTGTTCCTTGGGAAAGGCTTTCCCTTGGGGACGTGTGGCCTTTCAGTCTGAGCACAGCGGGCCTGGCCCTTGGCTGCCCAGTTCCAGGAAGCTGCTCCAGCCTTGGCTCCTCTCGCCTAGGACTGCAGTCCACGCTGCTGGCAGGCTGGTYCTGGACCGTGGGCCTTGCAGAGCTTATTATCTGGCTCAGCAAAAAGGCTTTTAGCGTTTTTTAGCAAACTGCCCTGGCTCCCTTGCTTGATGCTCTAAGCAAGAGGGATGTCCCATTGTGTTCTCCCRGCCCTACAGTCATGTACTCAACTGTGGCCTCACTTCAATTCACAAAGCCACACCAAATTCATCCCTCTAAATCTCCTCTGTCCCCTCCAGAATGATGCAGCGGAGTTAACTTGCTGACATCCCTGCTGCTCTGAAGGCACCGCGCCGTAACCAAGTGCTGAGGGCCAYGTCCAGCCGTGCTATAAAACTCTGCTGACTCTTCAGCACCGGTGCCCATCCTTGGCCTGAGTGCTGCAGTGTGTCCTCAAAAAAACAGCTGAAAAGAGGAGAGCAACCAAGGGACTTCAGTTGTTGGTGCACACCCGTATTTCTTCCATGTTTCTTATTTTTGTGGCCCTTCAGCAGAGTCAGCAAGTAGAGGAGTAGAAAATAGRTTAAGATTGATGCTCAGCAAATGTCAGATGAACGATCAGTGGAGCAGGGGCACTCCAATGCCCTGTGCCTACAGCAGTTATCCCACCGCCGCTACAGAAGTAGAGACAATAAATAGTGTTGTTTGCCATCTATTAGTCAGTGATGTTACTGTTCCTGGCCTTCCTAGCTCTTCCCTAAGCTTGGTTTGTGCTGTCTACTCCTGCATGAGCTGTGCTTGTGTAAATGCTGTTGGTGCAGGGCAGCCCAGCTCGCTGTCTGTCCCACTCCTTTCCCCAGGGCTAGCAAATAGCCTCCATGGAAGAGGAGCGTTGGGTCTGGAGGCACTTGGCACAGATCTTGGTGATGATCAGCAGCGTCTCAGGTCTGCTGGGAAAGGAGGATTGTCACCGGCTTTGAGCCACTGCTRTGCCCTGCTGAAACAGGGACACATCTGTGGTTTTAACAAGTTTGGCTGCTCTTGTGTCTCAGTCTCATCCCCAATGGATGTTGTTTGAATGCCAGTGCAGGAGGTGTCTGTGGGCCTGGGTTGGTACCTTCCTTGCCAGGAGGAACCACTTTGAGCCCAGGTGGCTGGTGTCGAGTGCTGCTCTGATGTATTTGTGTATTTTAATGACATCACCCAGCAGTCAGAGCTGGCTTTGCATCCAGGGAACCTGAGCAGTTGCYTGGGGCAGTAGAGGGAGGATGTGGAAAAATGGCTTGCAGATGCTAAAGCTTAAGAGATGCCAGGCAGGGATGTCACTATAGTCTGAGAAGATGCTCTGCCAGTTGGGGCCCCACAARGGCCTAGGGCACAGCCTCACTGTGGGCTCTAACTCCCTCTTTGCCCTGTCCTAACCCTATCTTGCCCCTTATTCCTGCCTCTGCTTCACCCTGTGATCCTTGCAGTGCTGCCCATGGGTAGACAGGGCTTTGCTTGTGCTCTAGAGAACAGAAATTCTGGAGAACGGAGGTCCCTGAACCCCCAAACCTGGCCCATCCCATAACTGTCTGTGCCATGACAGGTCAGCCCATACCACTGGCAGGGATTCCCGGCTCTCTCCAAGTCTCACACCTTCCTAGAGACTCCCATAGCTCACTTGGGAAGCTGCTCCAGAGGAAGGTACTGGGGAACCTGCTCTTCTGACACTCCCCAAAGTCCCTTTGCCTTGTTCTTAGGGCAGCAGAGTTTGCTTTTGCCTCCACTGCAGAGTCCTTCACCTTTCAGTTACTCTCCAAGCACTGAGTGAAGAAGGAGAAGAGGGAGAGCTTTATTATGGCCTCTCCCAATAGGCAAACGAGCATAAGATGTAAGATCAGAGGATGATTCAATTTGAAAGGGACCACAGGAGGTCCCTCGTTCAGCCTCTTGCTCTAATCAAGCAGGGGGTCTAGGGGGTCAGACTTCAGGTTGCTCAAGGTTGATCTGGTTGGATCTTGCATCATTTTCTTCCTTAGATGTTTTCAACTTCTCTGGGCAATCTGCTTCACTTGCCACATGATGAAAAAGGTTTTCCTCAAACCCAGGCTGAACGTTGCTTGGTTCTGTTTGTGCCCATTGCCTCTAGTCCTTCCATACTGCCCCCCTGAGAACTGCTAGGCTCCATCTTTGTGCCTGTYTGTGGCAGCTTGTGCCTGCTGGGCCTGCCAGGACCTTTCCAGCAGAGCTGCTCCCCAGCCAGACAGTGTTCAGCCCGCCTTGTTGCAAGGGGAACTTTGTTCTCCAGTGCAGGAGTTGCCTTCGGTCCATGTTGAATTTATTTTTTTTTTTAAGATTCCTCTTGACTCCAGCCTGTGAGTTGCAGCCCTGTGCTCAAGCGTATGGATGGGTCCCCTTTGGTTGGGTGTCATGTGTGAAGTTGGTGAGAGTGCACTCCTCACCTCCTCCGTATCACCGATAAGGATGTTGAACAGGACAGGTCCCAGGATGCAGCCCTTGGGTTCTCTTGTTACTGGTCCTGTTACTCAAGCAGGGAGTACAGCCCAAMCATCAAAAGAGTCTTTTAAACCAACTGATTGTCCACCAGCTACTTAACTTGGATACAGAATATGGTGGGAGATGGTGTCAGAAGCCTCAGTAAGGTCAAGGTAAAAAGACACTCGCTGCTCTTCTCTCGTCTACAAGACCATAGAAGGTGGTACATCCATTTTACCATAGAAGGTGATCAGGCTGATTAGGCATGATTTACCCTGGGTAAATACTGTGTCATCCAGTCACCACCACCTATGTTTGCACAGAAAGGTATTGCAAGGGGACTTGCTGCCTTATTGTTTGTTCCAGGGCCTGAGGTGAGGCTGACAGGCCTGTAGTTGCCCAGGTCCTATACATGGCCTCTTCTGAAGATGACACTTTCCTTTCTGCAGTCATGGCCTCTCTCTGTGCCCTCAGCTGCACCAAGCAAGACCATCAGCACTGGGGCTCCAAGGACACACAGGGAAGTAGTTCTGCACAGAGTAAAAGTGAACTGCAAAGCTCCTTCCCTCGGTAGTCTGGGGGTGCAGGGTGCTTGCTGGGGCCTGCAGAGCACCATGGTAGAGGGACACAACGTGTCTCCTGCTCTGTTCCGAGCCAGGACCAGCCTTTACGCTGACCCCAGACAGTCRTTTTTCGGTTCTTATTAATGACTCTAGCGCTGAACGATGTGGGGCAGGATGAATCAGCCCCGCAGAGACCGAGGGAGCAGCTCGGGCAGGCTGGTGGAGGGCAGCAGAGCTGCTCCCCGGCAGGAGYGGCTCCTGCCTCCAGTCTACTTGGCAGAGCTGGTCCCTTTTCAGCATCGTTCAAAAATCCTGGCAGGGCCCCATGGCTTCCCTGCCTACGGAACACGCTGCTAACTGCAAGCCTCGGGGTGGTGCAGGCAGGATAAATACTCCCCGTCTAATTGCCTTCCCCCCACGTCTGCGTCTGCAGTGCAGCGTGTCGACTGGTATCCACTCCCCTCCCTTCTAGTGCCTGTTATCTCCTGGGGCCATGCTGTGTAATTTAGAAAAATATTCTAGCACGGTAATTAACGTCTGAACTTCAAGAGGGCACTGCCTTTGCACTGTCTCCTGTAGAGGAAGAGGCAGGAAAAACCTTTCCAAGTGCAGCCAGAGGAGCTGGGAGGGCGGTGCTGTTTAAAAAAGAAAATTGTATCTTTTAGTGTGCAGAATTTTTTCTTTTTTTTAAATAATTCTCCCTTTTTGCAAAGCATCAGCCTTTTGAGTCAAAAGAAGGTCTTTGACAGTGTAATGAGGTGCTAGGGTTTTAAGACGCTGCTCCTGGTTGGACAGGGACAGGGTTAGCCTCTGGTTATGATATAAGTGAAGAGGCTGCCGAGGCTGGAGCCTGACCTCGGGCTGCGCTCTGGCCCAGGAGCCGCATTCGGCCTCGCTGACGCTGCCTTGCTGGTGGCCGGAGACARGGGACATGGTGGGAAGACAAACCCTCTACGGAGAGAGGAAAAACTCCCCGTGTGGAGGAGAAGGAAAGCAACGTGTCAGTGCTCCCCACGCCTCAAGAGGTAAACAGCGACTTGGTCTCTGCCTGTCCTGCTGCTTCAGCTGGYTGTGCAAAAAAACAGCGTTTTTGTCTCCAGCACTGTATAATTTCTGTATATGGAAGAGGCAAAAGGTGCCCGAGGAGACACGTTGGTGCCGAGACCGCTTTGTGCTCGTGTTGAGTGCTCTGCTTGAGCCCTGGAGCTGGGGAAGCCCTTGGTGCTGCGGACGGTGCCGCTGGCGTCCGCGTGCCGGGAGCGAGCGGCTCGGGCCGCCAGGCCTGGGGGAGCAACGGGGAGGCTCCTCCAYGGGGAAGGAAGGAGCCGGCGGACGAATGAGGGGGAAGCGGGAGCGCGCTTGGCACAGGATGTGGGTGTGGGTGGGTTACGCGGAGGGTGGATCAGAAGGGAAGAGACCTCAAGGGAAGCGCAGAGAAAGAGCGGATTGTGGGTCGGGGACATGGGAGAAGGAGGAAGAAGGGAGAAATATGAGGAGAGCAGACAAGTGGGGAAATGCATTAGAGGAGTCCAGGAGAGGGGAAGGGTGCAAGAGCTGACAAAGCAGGGAGAAAAGGCTGGGACTTGGAGCAAGCAAGGTGCCTGTATCCACACAGTGCCCTGAACCTTCAGGCRTGGGGCAGAGGATTGCACGAACGTATTGGGATCTAAAGAGGAGAGCCAAGGGCTAGTGCTGGTCTGCAGGATGAACAAGCAAGCGAGGCCGCCTGTGCCCTCCCTGTCTGCCCAAACCTCTCTGCGTCCCCTGCGATGGCCACCCTGTCCCCAGGCGGCCTGGCGCGGGGAGCAGCACGGCTGCTGCTCCTCCTCCACGTGCCAGCTCCCAGCAGAGCCGTCTTCAGCCTTCAGGGTCTGCCGTGACACTTCCCTCCGAGCCGTGGAGATGCCTGCAGCCTCAGCCTCGTCTCCTGCGGGAGCTCGTCCAGAGGAGCCTTTGAGAGCGTGGGGAGAGGCCGCACGGCCGCAGCGGGGCAGATGAAAGGCCGGGAGGAGCGGCACCGCGCGGCGCTCCCCACGCACGCCCCGTGATTGCACGGCTCTGCTCTGCGAGGGCTGCTGCTGAGCGCTGATAGTAATCTAGGGAGACAGAGCTACCACAAGCCACACCTCTGAACATGGCTGGTAGCTGCTGTGGTTAGACTCCCCCAGGAGGGCTTTCTTGGCTCACAGGAGSCCTATTCAGCACAGACAAAAACCCTCCCAGTTCAGAAACCTCCCTCCTCTGGTGCCTAGATGTCCTGGAGCYCCGGATTGTGTTGGCAGAGGTAGATCCAGCAGCTCGGACATCTCTGAGGGTTCCACATGGATGGGGGGAGCTGGGTGGAGAGCAGGAGCATCACCAACACTCAGAGCTCACCCGTCTCCCACAGCATCTATCTCTCTCTTCTGGCTTTTGTTATTTCAGTTTTGCACAGTTGCTTTATTTAGGCTTGTCCCGGGCTTTGGGTTCCAAGAGCCAACCCACGCTGTCAAAGGCAGCACCACGCACACGTAACCCACGGAGCAGCGTTGGCGCGAGCACAACTTGGACGCCCAAGAAGTGTGGCCTTTAACCAGCGTGGCTTGTTTGTTCCAGGGGCACGTTTAAGGTAAAAGGGCTCTTTTGTTAGGACAAGATGCACATGCACCACAGGGAAGGGGGTGCCAGCACACTTCTACTAGCACAAGTCCCCTGGTGACCTTTAAACCGAGCTCTCTGGTGCAAAGAGCTTGTGCCTTATAAATGTGTAGAGCTGTGTAAATGGTTTGCTAATGACGGTTCAGTTCAGTGCGTGCTCTCCAGTTTTGGTTCAGGAACATGTGCTCAGGCACGCGTATTCTTAGAAAGTTACAGGACTTGTTCAGGTCCAACCAGCGAGCTTTACGAGTGGCRTATTTTGAATAGAGGAGGGCTCTGGTACTAGAAGAGAGTTGYCAAGGAAAAAACGTGCTCCTGTTTATTTAGCCGCTGACCCAGAAGCCCTGGGTTTTGTCCTGTTCTATCTAGCTCTTGGTGCAGTTACTGTGATGTGCAGCACCTCTGAGCATCGTGTGGAGGCAACGGGATTGGGGCCCCAGCGAGGACAGGGGTGACCAGCTGCCATCGCGCTGGGCAAGCGCCGTCGGCCCTCGGCCACCCGCTCAGACGGCGGGGGAAGTAATCCGGGCAGATAAGAAGCRGCGCTAGATACCATCTCACAGGATGGTCCCTCCTTCTCGCATGGCTTTGTTTTTGCCCCTCGCCGGGCGTACCGGGCATTGTTAGCTCCCCAAACCCTTTCCATGGGATGTAAACAGGACTATTTGCGTCTGCCACCATGCTGTCCTCGAAGAGCCAGGAAAGCGGAGAATGTCCGGCGGGCGAGGGCGGAGCCCGCTGCAATCAGGCGCGATGGTCCCGCCGCTTTTTCTTTCCATGTTTTGTGTTTCCCTGGGCCCGTGGGGTGAGATCACATCCTCCGCTCCCAGGGTTATTATGTCTTGAGGCGGGCAGGATGAAGTCTGCCGGCTGGGTGGCTCTGTGGCTCACACGCAGGCTGGGTGGCTCCGCGGCGCCTTGGCCGCGCTCTGCAGCCCCCGGGCCCGCCCACGAGGGTGATAACCTCCACCTCTGCCTGGGGGGCTTAATGGGAACCACCAGGCTACTGGTGGATTGCACTGTCTGCCTTGATGAGTGACCAGATTTTCTTCATCATTGTCTCCAGTAATTGCCTTTTAACGGCTTCCAGTCTAGTAGGAATCTCTTTTGCTCTTCCAGATCTGGGGGGAGAGAGTCATGTTTTATGGTTTTCCTTGTCTGCAGTGGAAAGGAATAGAAGGAGTTTCCCACGACTGGGTACAGGATTTTTTTTTCCTCTGACCTTAATTCAATTTACTTTTAAATATCTTTCATTTGAGTTCCTCAAGAGCCTGAAAAGGAGGGTARCCACCATTTTTGGTTTACTCGGTGCAGTAAACAAACCCATGTCRTCTTACCGTCCTCCCAGGGTGTCCTGGTTGGGTAGCAGCAGAACACAAGTCTCCTCCTCAGTTAAGAGAAGCACGTTGCTGCAGAAGGAGTAGGTGCCACCAAATCAACTGTTTCAAGTCGTCTTGAATACGTTATGGAAAATGCTTCCTATGGACATGGCTGCATGCATACCTCTCGCTGTACCCTTTTCCTGATAGAGAGAGTTTGACTTGGGATAAGCAAGTGTCCTGAGACGAGGCCACCACAGCTGACGGGAGAGGGACTTCCCCATGCTGGCCTTGCAGTGGGAATCACCGTGTCCCAAGCAACGGCTTGTATCAGTGCAAGGGCTTGTTCACCCATCTTACCTAAAGCCTTGCTGCAGGGAGACAACTTTACGTAGTGTGGGTTTTGACYTTGCAAAGACAACGCTCTGCCGGTTTTAGAAAAAGCAGTTGGTGCATTTGGTGGCAGGAGGRAGGGACTCTAATGTTACTTCTTAGCCCAAATGTTCTCTGAGATGAGGTGAAAAAGTGAGTGGGATGGAGGCATTTTGTGCATCTTCGGTGAGCTCGAGTACTTCATTGCCAGGCACATGGCTGGAAGGCATGACTAGRAGACAATGCAGAAGGAACCGTTCCTGGTGGCTCTGTGTGTCAGCACAGCTGGACTCCTAGTTAAGCTGAGTTTTCAAAGCCTAGCAAAGTGGTAGTGAACCTTGTCACTCAGTGAATGTGCTTTAATTTTGAAATCTCAGCAATACAATAGCCATTTTAGCTGAGATGTGTTTTTCAGTAGAGATGCTTTCTACAATAAAGGGTTTAGCACAGCAATTGCAATTAATCAAGACATGTACAATGCTGTTAATGATGCTAATGCTAGGCTCAATTCATTTGCCTGCCCAGGGGCATCTAGTGCCATTTTAGTTGCCCACATATTTTGATATCCTGTGTGGTCTCCATCTACTGCTCTGGAATAGCACGTCCCTTATTGCTCCTGTGTCTTCCAGCCTCCTGCAGACCTCTTGGAGCTCCTGTTGCATTTCACACTGCCCTAGCTGAAGTGCCTGTCCTCAGGGAGCTGAATCAAGACCATTTGGGGGCTTTCTGATGGTCTGAAGGAGGCATGGGAGTTCACCTCATATTCCTTGTGATATCTACAACTGTCCTGTGTATCTGGAGTACCTTTATGGAGCAGAGGCCCWGTGTGTCCCCACTGTTACAGCACAGTTAAACGCATCCTAGGGTGCAYACCAAAGCCAGAAACAGCAGACTGTGTCCTAGAAGTGCTTTTCTCTCTGTCAACTGTAGAGTCTAGAAAACTCACAGGCAGACATCACAGATGGATGTGGTTGTGGGAGTTGAGTCTCAGCCCAAAGTGCCTGGAGGTTGAGATACCTTTTGTGCTTTTACCCTTTCCCCCATGCCTGCTGGGTTGACCTGTTGCATTAGYTCCCTGTGTGGAGCAGAGAAAGCAGCACTGGTGGCACTGGCTGCAGGTATAGAATCATAGAATGGCTAGGGTTGGAAGGGACCTGTAGAGGTCATCTAGTCCAACCCCCCTGCACACGCAGGGTCCCCTAGAGCATGTGGCACAGAGTGATGTCCAGGCGGGTTTTGAAGATCTCCAGAGAAGGAGACTCCACCACCTCTCCGGGCAGCCTGTATGCTCGTGGCTCACCAGCCTGGTCCAAAAGGTAGATCCAATTAGGCAATTAAATGCAACTTCAGCTTCCAACTTCAGCTCAACATCTGCRCTGCAAAATCCCAAGGTTAAGTGGGGTAAGTTGCCACCTCACAGTTGTCTGGACAGGGTGGTCAGAGCAGAGTGCACACTGTGACACAGAGGGTCCTGTCTGTGCAGCACAAACGGGTCAGTCATGCTGGTGACCAGAGGCTGGTGCTTCTCGAGGTTGGTGTGGGCACCCTGAGCTCTGTGGTCGCTGCCCGGGTCGCTGAAGTGCGTTCTGGGACCTGTTACCCATCTTCACGCAGACCTCACCAAAGGGAGGCTTGCTGGGAGGCCGCACGCTGCATGTCTGTGCAGGAAGTCACACCGGAGAAGATACCGCTTGGCAGGAGGACTGTGAGCTGTTGAACAGTTCAAATCAAACTCACCAAGCCACGTGACTTCCTTAGCTCTGTGGTATGCTTGGGGTGGACATCAGTATCGTTTAGAGGTGGTGGTGCTGGGTATAGTTTGTTGGTGGGTTCAGGGTCAACCCTGGTGACACTGTAGAGCCTTGTTAGCAGCACAACACATCCCTTAATGCGACACATCGGTTAGCATGACACATCACCTTCATGGTGCTTCAGCTTCATGAGATGATGCCAACMACTGGCCTGGGACACATCAGTCTGGCTACAAGAAAATCCACCATGGCCCTTCCCAAGGGCTCCTCTGCTTAAAAACAGRGTTGGAAAGCAGAGTCCCTCCTGCAGCTTGTGCACTATGTTATATTCATTCTGTTTAAACTCAGTTTAAAGTCAGTGTATTGCTCCTTCTTCCTCGTCTAAATCTGTCTGCCTCTTTTTCCACCAGGCGCCTTAAGTCCCACCAAGTAGGACTTAGTACAAATGGGTTATGTTTGGATCCGTTTGATCTCCTGCAGTAGTGGTCTCCACTGCCCAAGAGGAGGAAGAGTAGGGACTGTATTGACCTATGAGTTAGATTAAACATGCACCCATGGGCAGYTACCACAGGACTGGAGGTTTCCACAGCTGGAGCTTCATGCCAGAGGTTGTCCATGAGTCCGTGCATGGACCCATGGTTGAAATGTGAAGCTGCGATAAAGAACCTGTGATTGAAGCACAGGCACCCAGCAGGGGACTAGGGGAAGAGGCACAAGGAGAGCAGGCAGGTCAATCTTCACTGCAGATCCAAAAGAAGCCCCAGTCTTTTCATGGCTGCCTGGAAGGGCAGGATTGGGCTTATCTGGGTGAATATTTCTGGAAACCCTTCCTGTGCTCTCATACTGGAGTCATGGCCAAAGTATCCGAAAATACTGCATRCTAAGAGCTACTTTGTGGCAAGCGTTGCTTATTTTGTTTTGCAAGCGGTATCGTACACAGTAATTAGTGCTGTGCCTTACAGGAATAATATCGTGGCGCTCGTGAAGGGTAATGTATGCGTTTGACTGCTCCCACTCCGTCTCCCAGTGAGAGCGGAGCTACCGAAGACAATTCAGCCTGCCCCGATAAGGAGGGGATTGCAAGTCAGGTTCTTCAGCGCTGCTTCAGGTGCTGCCATCCGCGGGGATACCGAGCAAGCAGTTCAGTGTCCTTGTGTCCCAGTTTATCTCTGTAGAGGCAGATAAGAAACCCAGATAAACATGGTTATGGGTACCCAGTCACCTTAGTTCTCCATTTTGYTCCCAAACCTGGTCCCCTTGCTGGATCACATTTCCCTTTTGATTTCTCTGGTCAGAAGATGCCATTTGCTGAGTAAGTGGTTGGGCCCCAAGGGGATATGAAGAGCACTGGCATGGATGCTGGAGGGTCTTGAAGGTTGTGAGGGCATCTGCTCTCTCAGGGACGACTCTGAGTTTGATTCTTGACTGTGCCAGTGTCGGAGGAGGGTGTTTTGTCTGGGACTGATAGGGAGATGTGGGCTGCTTCCTTCTGGAGCCCAGAGGATTAATAAATTCTGGGGAAAATGCATTGCAGCTCCTGGAGAATCCCTGCTGCCACCCTCCCCAGGGCATTTCCAGGAGCAGACCCTGCAGTTTATTTTTGCATGTCCGTGAGAGCATTTAGCACTCAGAGCACCCAATCGTGCTGCCAGGTGCCTCATCTATCAGAGGGACAGGRAAAGGTGGAAGAGGGAGCCCTCCCTTGCAGAGATCCTGATGGCTCCTGCCAGCCTACGGAGCTGCGAGCCCAGCACCAGAAACAAAAGCGAGAGCCCTTTCGCAACAAGGCTTGGGTATTGTATGACCAGCCGGGCAGATTCTGGCACGCAGCCCCTGCTCTTAGGAAATCAAGTAGACTCTTTGTCTGCTTTCCAGCAGGAACTGCTCCTTTCACTCCCCGCTTGATGCGGGGAACCGACTCCCGAGCAAAGGGAAGCGTTCGCTCAGCCAGCCGSAGCCTCAGGGGATGATCACAGGTTAAAGCAAGAAGCGGGTGCGTCTCAGCTCACCGGGGCTGTCGGCCGCYTCGCGCTGCTTTTCAGCGCCCGCGTTCGCCCACCGCTCCAAATGATGTGGGAACCTGTTTGAGAAAGACGCCCTGATTTCCGCGGTGGAGTTTCTGCAGATAAATGCAGCAGGGAGGAGCAGTTATAAATAGTTAAATAAATAATAATTGTGATGTGGGAGTGCTAATTTAAGGGGTATAACATGCTTACTTTAAAATATTTTAAGTAAATATAAATTAGCTTGCAAAGGATGAGTGCAACTGGTTCAGGCTCCGATTTTGATCACACAGGGCCGATGCTTCAGCCCTGTGATTTCCACACTAGCTGGAGAGTGCTCATTCTCCCAAGCCACGAGATGTCTCCGCATTTGGTGACGCGTGTTCAGCCCCGACTGGCTCCACTGCCCTCACTGCTGTGGCTATGGGAGAGGTCTCCRCAGAGCTGAGGACCAGGGCTTTGGAAGGGGGCAGAGGAGAGCTCTCCTAGTGTTGGGCTTTCAGTGTTTCATCTCAGAGCTGTTGGAACAAAATGTTTGACCGTCTGTGCCATATGAAGGCGTGGGCATGGTGAGCTGGGGGTCTGGTGGTTTCCTGAGGCAGCAGAGTGAAAGCTGTGGGTGCTGGACCATCGTGCAGAACGTTGGTCACACAACCCGAACCTAGTGCTCGGCCCCCTTGGCGGTGACATCCCGGCAGCTCGGTCCCCTGGTGCACTGGCCGTAGCCCCACGTGCTCTGTGCACTCCTACCACCCATGGCCTCCTGATGGCCCATGCCAGGCTCCCGGCCATGGGCAGGAGCAGCTTTCAGCAGAGCTCCTGTGGTCACAGCTCAAGCAGGATGGGTGGATGGGGACAAAGCATTTGAAAAATGCATGCAAGACGATGGCAGTGTGATGAGGAGATGGTGGGGACACCAGGTTGCCCATTCATTGCAAGGCCAGCGCCATCCTTGCTCTATTTGCCTTCAACAGCAGTTTTCCAGCCCTCCTTCCTCTTTCCCAGCCCTCCATAGGGTTGTTTCTGGTATAGAGCTCAGAGACAGCCTTGCAGAAACACATCACACAGGGGAGACCATTTCTTGCCCCAGATTTGTGCAYGTCCATACCATGCTGGAGAGAACAAACTGGACTTCTTGCTGTCCCTGCCTCCTGRTGACTGGGCAGCAGCAACATGTACCTCGTGCCTACACCATGGTGAAGCGTGAGAGACACCTCAAGCATCCTGCAAACACAGCTGYAACTCTCCTGGATGTGATTCCTTTTGCTTTCAAGGATGCGAGTGGCTGGCAACCATCCATGAGCATGGACCTTGGACTGTGCTCRGGTCCAGCAGATCAGGGACCTTGGCATGGAGAACCACCACCATTCTGAGGAGGGGCAGTAAGGGTGTCCCAAGTGTCACAGGCAGAGACCCAGGGTCACCCATAGACACTGTGCCAGAGAGAGATCTGGGACCACATACCCCAGGTCCTTCCTCATTGCCTTTATATTGACAAAATCTTCCTCCAGTTTGTAACCTGAGTGTATTTGGTATAAACCAACAGTAGGAGAGTACCATTTTTTGCAGTCATTTTGCTGTTAATGTTCCTTCATTGCACACTTCTTGCTTTAAATTTCATATTATGCTCTTTACTGAAGAATGGGGAAAAATATGAGAATATTATGTTAAGTTAYAGCCCTCTATTTCATCCCATGCTAGCAGGCCAGTCTGCTAACTATCCAAGGAGTGGATTTCTAAGCTACTACTTGTTTGTTTTTGTCCCTAATTGAGATTTTTTGTTGTTGTTGGGTTGAAAATAATCTTATGTTTTTTTTGGTAAAGAATCTGTGAACTGTTTGTGAGAAATTATCTCATAATATGCGGCTTGGGCTTAACTAACATTTTCCAAACAACTTGCAGAAAGATAAACTTGGGGGAACTGCAGCATGCATGCAAAACCCTGGCTGAACCTTCGGCTAATGTGAGATAAAACCCGTGGACCGCTCGCTATTCCAGATGCTATAAGCATGGTCTTCAAAACGGGCAAACTGCTGTGTGTCAGGAACGGAAATGAGCGAAGACAGAACTTTGAGGGCAATGATAATTCCTTAATTCTTTTATTCCCTAACCTTTTTTTCACCCCCAACAGTTGGGGACTTTGTAAACAAACAGGCATTTCTTTGAAAGGTAAAGGAAAGATGAAAAACATGAGAGTGGGAAAGGATAAGGCTGAGAATCAGAGGTTTTTCCTAAAAGGTGGGACTTCAGACCACCTTTAGTTGCACAGAGTATGTGGCCACACTTCCATTAGCGCCACCAGCTTTCTAAGGCTTCACCTGCCTTGGAGTCCAGATACTGAGGAGGTCAATGTTCTTCATTCAGCTGTCTAGTTCAGGTACGGGCTGGCTCTGCTCCAGCAGGGCTTGTTCAGCTCACACGTGATGGGCAGTACCTGGCAGGGCCAGTGCAGCTTCTGGACACACTGGCTCTTCTCAGAACCTCTCTGGACCTAGATGCCCTGAGGACCAAGATGCCCTCAGCCTCCAGACCCCCATGCTTGGAAATACTTTTCCTATTACTTAGATTCTTAAGGTCCTCATTAACACAGGTGATGGAGGAAAAACTTTATAAAGGTCCAGCAAAGGAGAGTGCAAAAGTTAAACTGATTTCTATAAACTGATGGAATGGAAGTGGCTGCATCTTCATGTGTTTAGTGTACGAGTGCTGCCAGCACCTGTGATTTTTATCAGCAGTCTCGTGATACGGTGTTTTTCATAATGTTCCAGCTCACTGTGTTGGCTGATTAAGTGRGAATCTCTGTTTCTATCTTCTGGAAAAACAATCAGCACGACTACGCTTTATCTCTTGTGGTTTTAGCAAAAAGCTTGAAAGTGTRTCTTCATATGCATGACAAACCCGTGAAACAAAGTGAATAGGAGGAGGAAGAGTTTAGGAAAAAAAAAATGCTTATTTTTGAGCTATTTTGGGGGGCTCTTAGTCGTGCTTTTGGGGCTTTTGGGGTGAGACATACTTACYTCATAGGTTTTGCCCTTGGAGATAGAGCGATTGAGCCCTCGCAGCACCCACTGAACTTGCAGCATGAGGGGAACCCAAGGGAGCTGTGTTGACAAAGGTGCCTCTTCAGCACGGGGTGCATCGGCTTGCCTGGAAAAGGGGCCTTCTCTTGCCATCCCATGSCAGGTGTTTCTGTTGAAGGTTGCTCGTGCCTGCAACCGTGGGCTCATGAATCCAAGCTCAGCTCTGGGATGAGACTACGGAGAGTACGGAGAGCAGAGCAGGACCTGCCACTGGTGCTCCCAGTATACGAGTGGGAAATGGGCTGAGATGTGGTTARTAAAATGACAGCATGTGAGTTCTGCTTTGCTGCAATGAGGCCTCAGACTGGAGAGGTGAAATTATGGGGAAGAGATCGGAGAAAATCCATGCTGGTGCTTTCAGCATGCAGTGAGGCTTCAAGAGGGAATTTGCTCCTAAGATATATTAGTTTCGCTGGAACCATTGCACTTACAGCAATATGTAATTAGTCAGGAAGATACYGTATTAATTGCAGCACATTGGAAATAATGCTTTCCCATCAGGTAGTTTTGTGGCTGTGAAAAGAAGGTTTCCACCAGGAATGAGAGGTTTAGGAATGTGGCATCACCTCCCAGAGCTCACTTTGATGCAGCCACTTCCCTAGACTGGACTGCTTGAATAATGTCATCTGAGGGTGTATTAGTGGCTGTCTGCATGAAATGAGAGCATTTGCTCATGGGACAAAAACATTATTCTGAATAAAATTATTCTGACAAAAGTCCATTTGGGTTAAGAGATGAAGAAGGGCCGTAAGGGAGGACGAGGAGGTCGCACAAGGCCACTCATCAGCTCTGTCCTTTCTCTTTTTGYAGTTGTTGCAATCTCAGGACGTGAAGGAAGACGCTGTCCTTTGCTGCTCCATGGAGGTAGGGAAGCATTCACGAAACACATGGCACTGAAAATGACTTTTCTCCTCTAGATCTAYTGCAAGTAGCAGAAATCAGTCAATCCTTATCTGGATGAGCTGTAAAACCAAGTGCTTGAGTTCCCTGGGGTTATCAAAAATCCTGTGGCCTCTTTTGCCTACTTTTTATCAAAAATAGGAATTTAACTTCAAAACATTCTTCCCCTCTCTCTTCCCTCTTTTTAAATGGCCGCAACCTGGATTTGGTAGCTGGGATCGTATTGCAAGTTAGCTGCAGTCAGGTTTATGGAGGACTTCCTATGGAGTGAGGAGTGCACAGGAGAGGGGATTAGACTGCAGAGCACAAACACAGCCCCAAAACGGCGGTGCTGGGTCAGCAGCCTCCCCGTGGCGCTGCCCTTGCTGCAGTAGCTCCCACAGACAGCGGGGTTGCTGTGCTCAGTAGCAGCTTTGCTGAGAGCTGGTTGTGGAAGCACAGCACGGAGGCGGTTGCTCAGGATCATTAGCCTCGCTTTCTGGAAGCGATTGGCCCAGGGGATATAGATGCTTTCCTTAAAGAGCGCAGTGGAAGTAGGAGGCAAAATTGCAGCCTGAATGGTTGAAATGGAGCGAAATGCCCGGAAGCTGGCAGAAGGCTGTTGCACTAAGGTTAGAGTATCTGCCTTCCAATCCCTAACACCCCAGAGGCCATGGGGGACTCACTGCTGCTCTTCCATTCCCTGCTCTGCGGGGAGGCATCTCAAGACGTCTCACCCTGCTCCACGGAGCACTCTGAGCAGCAGATTGCTTTCAAAACACGTGGCCTCCCTCRGGGAAAAGGAGCGACAGGTAGAACTGCAAGGCCTGCCGTTGTGCAAAGGGCAGGATTTGTTATGCATGCGGGAGGGCCCTGCTTAGTCAGATTAATGACTGGGAGTCACCGGCAGCTGTGAATCAGGGAGCAAATGAAGGCCCGGCTGRGAGGCAGCGCTACCACATCACAGCCTGCACTTTGTTTTGACAATAGCCTGGGTTTAGGTGGGATTTTTCCAAAGCATCCAGCGCCGCCGCCTTTGAAGTCAGTGGGAGCTGAACCATTCAGTCCTACAGGAGCAGAGTGCGGCCCGGTGCGAGCGCTGCCGGAAACCTCCCGCGCCGTGCACAGCAGCCGTGCTGCGGAAAGGGGGGCAGCTCCTCTCGATAGGGAAAAAGCGGCCATTTGGGGGGAGAAAGAGCTCCCCAAAAGGGCCGACCCAAAACGGCGCTCACCCCGTCTCTGCCCACAGCTGCAGAGCACCGGGCGGCTGCTGGAGGAGCAGCTGCCCGAGATGATGACGGAGCTGCTGGCCATCGCCCGCGACAAGATGCTGTGCCCCTCGGAGTCCATGCTGACGCGCTCGCTGCTGCTGGAGGTCATCGAGCTGCACGCCAACACCTGGAACCCGCTGACGCCCACCATCACGCAGTACTACAACAAGACCATCCAGAAACTGACGGCCTGAGGCGGCGGGCGGCCGGCGCTGGGGGGGAMGAGCAGCAGACACGCGCCTGACGAGGCAGCAGGCCGGCGGCGGGGCGGGAAGCCGGGACCTTTCCGATGTCCATAGCTAAGGCCCCCCCAGCATGCTCACGGATAGGGGCGCGGGGTGGGGAGGGAGCAGCATGTTTCTTTTCAGGCGCCGAGGGCCAGCGCGCTTCCCCTCCCCGCCGCGGGTTTGTCTCGGGGTTTCTTTCCCACGCGGGGGCGCGAGCGGCGGCGCGTCCCGCCGGGGCATTGTGCGCCCGCGGCAGGGCCGCGCGGGAGCCGGCGGCGAGGAGGAGCGTCGCTGCCCGCCGCCCTCCCGCGCGGCAGATGTCCCGGCCCACGCGGCGCCCGCGGCCTTTGTGAGCGGCGCTTTCATCAGCCCTTCTGCCCTCGCCTCGTCTTCGCCCCTGTGTCCCCACCTCCGTTCCTTCTGTTCTCCACCCCGCCACAACCCCATCTGAGAGTAGGACGGACTTATATTTGCACTGGGTTTTATTTTTTTGCAGTTAYTTTATTTCATTTTGGTTTTACTTCRTTTTMTTTTATTTCGTTTCGTTTTATTTTGTTATTTGGGATGGGCAGACGCGGTCAACTCGGCAGCGCAGCAGCAACGCTACGGCGTGAGCTCAGCAACCGTTTACATGAAGGTGCGAAAATGGAAGGAGAATTTTCACAAAGTCCAAAAGCCACTAGAGAAGTACCACAGCCCCAGTTGTCTTGCCAGTAACCCATCAGAGTGATCCAAACATGCGTGCCCCGAGCTGGTATAGCCCCAAGAAACACGGGAGCCCTGCGGCCGTTTGCTCTTGCTGTCCAAGTCGCGGCATCCCACATTCACTAAATTTGAATCCATTTATTTKGGGATTTTCTTTTGTTTGTTTGTTTCTGTCAAAAGAGTGCTTTATTGTAATTACTGTCACAGTTGTAATTATCCGTTTAAAACCAGGCCTGTTACAATTGGGCCAAATAGTGTGAAGGCAAGGAAGAAATGAAGACTTGACGTTCTTCTTCAGAAAATGGTGAAGAGAAGACAAGGAGTGCATGGCAAGAAGAAAAGCCAAAACCACAGGTTTTCAAGCCTGGCTTTTCCCTAGTGGAATTCCCTATGTGGTGTTTCCAGGCCTGTGTTGTGCAGGAGCAGCTCGAACATGGAGCAGGCTTCCCGAGAGCGTGTCCTGGAGGGAGCCAGTCTCACGGCAGGGGTAGGTGCTAAGAGGGGAGCCGGTGGCGAGGAGTGCGGGGAGACGAGCACTAGGCCTGGAGTGCGTGCAGATCACGCAGAGAAGTGGCAGCCTCTGCCCGTCTGGGTTGTGAAATCTCTCCTCTCACCCAAGAAGAGAGAAGCTGCCCTCCAAACCCTCCATACTGCTCCAGGCCTGCAACGATGCTTCAAAATCCCGGGAATATTGACAGAAAACACAGACGTCCACCAGGCTGCAGGACTTGGTCTTCACGTGTAGCACGAGGCAAGCGATTCGTTCCAGGAGGGAGGAGAGCCCGGTTCTTATCGCTTGCACTCAGACTAACTTCCACCAAGCTTTGAAGGCCAGTTGACTCCCCTGGCTTTGTTTCTTGATGTGGAGACCCGCTCGGGCCCGTGGTGGAGACGTGCTTTGAAGTTGCTCGTTTCGGCAGCTCTCTGTGGGTCAGGAGGGGTTTGCCAAGCCATGGCCTCRCTTCCTGAAGAGTGACCAGGAAATGTCAGGACTTGGTGATTTCCTTATTTGCTTCTCTATCGATGCTTTTACTTACTAAATCACTTCTGGTGCTTATTTTGATGAAGTCTAACAGGAGGTGGCAGTTTCCCTTTTCTTGATCTTGGCGGCAAAAGGCAAGCCAAGGAAACCACGACCGCTCCGTCTCGTCTGGCCATCTGAGCAACCACYGGACAAGGAGGTCGCACGGTGAAGATCCGTGTGTGAGACCCGCCTGGCTTCACTGTCGCCACAGGTCTAGGAAACCACTTGCTACTTTCAGAGTTTACAAGACACAAACCAAGCCATCCGCCAAGACAGCGTGTGTTTGGGTCAGCGTTTGAAACACGTACACGTGTGATCGGACAGGTCTACTCCAATTCTTTTTCTCCTCATTATTCAATATACTTTAYCTTGGTAAGAAGAGAATGGTCTCCACCCCACAGAAGAGGAGCATGGCGTTGGCCAAACACAGACCCAAGCCAGGCACTCATTCCCAGACRGTCCAAATCTGAACTCCTCACCTCGCACCCATTTCCCCAAGCAAGATGTATTTGTGCTAGCTTATAGAAGAGAACAGAGATTTCCTCTTTCTTTTTTTTTTTTTTCCTGGTGTTATATATGTTCTGGGGTGCTGTATGAAGACGCTGGTCTGGCTGTGGTGGGGAGGAAGCTTTYGTGAAGTACATGGCACAATCTGAGGGACAGAAATTTTGGGCAGGGAAAATGCTGTAGGAGGAGGTGGTTCAATTCAGTATTTTTTCAGTTCAATACTATGTCTACTTGTCCTGCTCATATCTTATCTAATATGTACATGAAGCCAGAGAAAATATTGCAGGGAACAGAAACGTCATTTTTCATGTCTGTGAAGAAAGCAGTAAAGTCATGTGCTGAGCGTCYGTGGAAGGACTGATACCTGGGTTGTGACATCAACCTTGCATGGARGAGGAGCATGGTGACGATGACGACTTGTGTTAGAGCAGCTCCGTTAGTTCTGCTGTCAAAGGCAAGGGTGGTTGACAGCAGATATCTCTGGGAATCTGAGCTTCATCAAAACAGCAAAACCCATCAGTAYTGCAAGGACCAGGATTGCACCCTCTGCTTTTGGCCTTTCCTGATGGAAATGAGACAGCACCAATCCAAAATGTTCATTAGGTCACTGTATCTGTTGAGCTGCTGTTCCTTTTTCAGACCTTGGGAGAAGGCCTTCGAAGCAACTTTCTCTTCATTTTCCTTTTCAAAGAGGAGAAAAAATRCGTAATGCAGGCGTAGTCTGATGGGTGGGTGACTAGAGAGCCAACCAGCAAACGCCATGGGCAGCAAATCCACCGGCAATTGCCCGTACTTCTCTTCCTGATCTGTGGAGCAATCAGGACTGTGGATCCTGCATCTTCCCTGTTCCGCTGCCCCCCGTGTTGGATATCTGAATGGAGTGAAAGAAGAAAAACACAAAAATAGAAAGAAGAAGCCGAGAGAGGAGCTGCAAGTTGTGTTTCTCAGCGCTGGATTTTCGCCCGGCCCTGCGCTAGGCGTCATTSAGAGCCGAGGCGCGAGCCTCATGACAGCGATTCTGCTGAAGTGCGTCCCCGCTGCTAGGCGTGAGGGGGATATTCTTTTTTTTTCTTTTCCTTTACTAGAGGTTGCCATTGAGATGCAGTCCTGTAACCCAAGCTGACCAGATTTGGGCCGTAATGTCTCATTGCTGGGATTTCCCCCAATCTGCGGGCAGCATCTAAGAACTTCTGATGTGAAATCTGTCTTTTATAATGTCTGTGAGTTATTGCCACCATTTCATTAACGCAAGTGCATTCAGRCATTAACTGCTTCGTAACAGAGAACTTCAGTTGCTCCATTAATATGTAAGAATCTAAATGTTGACCAAATGTATTTTTTCGTGAAAGTCTGTGCTGCCAACCATATCTTTTGAGTCCATGAGTGACGAGCCAGCATACATAGCGTGTCATTAACCACTGCAGCATTGCAAACAAGCAAAGTGACTCCCCTCCAATATTGCCTCTGCCCTGAGGCTTCTGCTAGGGTTTGGTTTCCAGGTCTCAGAACCCAGCAGCTATGCCTGGAGGTTGAGTCTGAACGGGAGAACGTCACCCATGACTCGCTGGTGCCGGTCTCACCCRCGGGGAAGGCGCTGCCCGTGTGGGAAGAGATGTTCTGGTATAGTCGGATGGGGAGAACCTCACTTATCTCTGTAGAGCAGATCTGGGGATTTGGTGCTGCTGTCATGATGCTTGAGGAGAGCACCTAGAGAAATCAAGTGCTTTCTTCTGTTTGTTTTTTTTTTTAATTATTATTAGTTTTTGGCATCCTTTACAGAGGTTGCCAAACAGTGTAATTCTGTAAGATGCATCAAGTGGATTTTCCAAGTCATGAAGCCACCGTGTACATCTCCCCACGAGTTATTAGCCGGATTCACTCTTCGCTTCGCAGTATACCTAGTTGGGGGGTTTCCAACATCGTCCCCTTAAGGCTAAATCAACCAGGAGGGAACATCCTCCCTGGGCCCAACGCGTGTGCGGCCAACCGCGGCGCTGGGTGTGAGCGGGCGAGTCCCCGTGCCCCTATGGACGAGCAGCCGAGCGGCGCCGTGCTCGGCCTCTGCCAGAACCGCACGGGCTCCCCGCTCCAAGGGAGGCTAGTCCCAAACAGAAGCTTTTACCCTCCCGCAGAGCAGCCCGCTCGTGTCCCCATGGGGGACTGCGCCCCGGGTTGGACAGGCCTCGTCTGCATGGAGGCGAGGTGAAAATGGGGGGGAACGTGGCAAATAAGCGAYGGGCTTGGTCCCCCTCTTCTCCCAGAGGAGGCTAATTAGTATCTATTCTTGGCATGATTGATGGCTTAGAAGGAAAGCTTGTCAGAATAACTTATGATTTATTTTGGGGCTTATTTTTATAACATCCCACACTTGGAAGTCTCGCAAAACCTTAAATACGATTTTTATTTCCCCACTGRGTATTTTACGGCTTTACACTAATTTTGCTCTTCTCGGTGTTCGCTACTAGCCGGTCCTGGTGATCCTTCCAGCATTTTTTCAGGAGGAGGAATGACACTAAAGGTTTCAAAGTCCGCTCTCACTAGCCAAGGGAGCTGTGGTGTCCTGCAGAACACAGAGCTAACGCTAGCAGTTCTTTTTTTTTTTAATGTATTTATTTGCATTTGAAGAAAGCAACATTTTTAATTTAATCATATTTGTTAAAGTAAGCGCTTTAAAATAAAAGAAAAACAAAGGAAAAAGGTTTTGGGGAGAATAAAGACTAGATATTCATACTAGAGACAAAAAAAAAGTCATTGTTTTCAGCATTTCAGAGACTGTTAAAACAAGGGAGCTAATAACTCTTTGTGGCAATTCAGTCTTGTTTATAGAACATCCAGACCCACTGTATGCTATAAAATGCATCATCTGAGTAATAAATGTTTAAAGCTTGACATTTCCCCGTCTCTTTGCCGGAACGCGCTATCGGTTTTGTCGGGCTGAAGAGGTTTGCTTTGGTTTTGTTTGGCTGGGAACAGAGGAAGACGCAGGGGAAAATAAAACCCCGCGCGTGTGGCGGGACCTGGGGCAGGAGGGCGGCTCCTGCCCTCTCGCGGGGTTGCCCGGCCACGGCGGGGGTGGTGCAGAGGGGACTTGGCCACCATGGTGGGGCTCCGGGTGCGGCGGGATGCCGGGGAGCCGGGGTGTGACTCCCGGGGGCTCTGGTGGCCATGGGAGGCACCATGGGAGGCTGAAGACCTCAGCGTCGGGGTTGGTCGGCGCAGGGGCATCGCTGCTGTTTTGGGGAGGGCATTGCACATTTTGGTTGCTGGTGTAAAGTCTGCCACGCCGCACTGGTCCATTTTAACACGTTTCTTCTGAGCAGATGACGACCAGCACCACTATTACGCTGGAATGTGACATCGAGCACAGAATAAGTATGCAGAGCGGTGTTTGGGCATCTTCTTTGCCTTCTGGTTTCCGCCACCCCACGCAGGGACATTTGTTCCTGGTTCAGCACGTGCCTGGGTGAAGCGGCCCCAGACCTTGATACTCGGCAAGCCAACRTTTCACCCCTGCGTTTCCTTGCTGGGACCCAGCATGGACTGACCTTCTCCCCACTGCCACCCTGGCACCTGACAAAGAGCCAGCAGTGCCTGCCTTGTTGCATTAGAGTAACCAGAGGTGTTTGTGAGGGGAGATCGTCCCTGGGAATGGGCGAGCCGTGTGGATGCCACCATGAGAGCTGGATGCTCTAGGTGACCCTGCGTGTGCAAGGGTCTTGGACTAGATGATCTCTAGAGGTCCCTTCCAGCTTTAAGCATTCTATCATGGTACTGTCACTTGCTGAGAGCTGGGAAAGGGCTAAGGCAGAGCCTGCAAGAGGCAGGCTGAAACCAGCTCAAACCTTCACCCAGCACGGCCCCGTTTCGTGCTCGTGGGTGGAGGCCGCGTTTGGGTATCGAGCCTTTGGGGCTTGCGTCCTGCGGCTGTCATCGGGCAGCGACTGTGAGGGCCGAGGAGGAGCGACTGCGTTTCAGCTGCCGGCGGGAGCCTTTTCATGTGCGGGCTCAGCTCGCAGCAGGCTCGGGGGAGCCCGGCCTTCAAAGGCTCGCGTGCTGGCGAGGGCAGCGTCCGCCTGCAGGCACATTGTTCTGCGACAAAGAAATTAATCCCGGGAGGCAGGGGGTCTGCGAGCCACCATGGGGCACTCGTGCCTTAGTCAGAGACGGGGGGCCATAACCCACATGGGCAGCGTTCAGCTGGGGACTCGCTGCTCCGGGCTCTCGTTGAGCTGGATGGTGCTGAGCTGGGCGCTTGTTGAGCTGGGTGTTGTTGCAACAGGCTCTTCTTGAGCTGGGTGATGTCAAGTGAACTCCTGTTGAGTTGGGAGGTGCTGACCTGGGCTCCCATTGAACTCATGGTGTAGAGCCAGGCTCTTGTTGAACTGGAAGATGCTGAACTGGGCTCTTATGGAGCTGGATGGTRTTGAGTTGAGCTCCTGTCGAGCTGAATGGCACTGAGCCAGGCTCTCTTGGAGCTGGATGGTGTCGAGCCAGGCTCTTGTTGGGCTGAGCGGCATGGAGTCGGGCTGTCATTGAGCCGGGTTGCCAGTGGGACAGATGGTGTCGAGCCAGGCTCACACGGAGCCAAATAGCATTGAGATGGACTTGCATTAAGCCAGGCGGTGTTGAGCTGGACACTCGTTGAGCTGGACGGCATTTAGTCAGGCTCTCAAATTGAGCCAGATGGTGTCGAGCTGGGCTCTTGTTAGCCAGGGTGATGTTGACCTGGGCTCTTGTTGAGCTGAATTACATTGACCCGGGCATGTGTTGAGTCCTGCTGTCACTGACCTGGACCGTGTTGAGCCAGGCTCRTGTTGAGCCAGATGGTGGTGAGACCTGGCCTCTCAAGAGCTGCTTCCCATCATGTGGGAACCGCAGTGAACTTGGCACATGTAGGGCCTGGCCCTTGGCCCCTTCTTCTCTATCATTTACGTTGACGTATTCATTTATTTGGCTGTGCCGGAGATCAGTTTAACGTTGCACAGATTATTGCATTTTAACCTATCGCTTTGATCCGGACCCACCATCTACCCATGGCCATCCCAACAGGAAACACAGCCCCTTCCGCTCCCTCTGGTTGGACCATGGGGCCCGCCAGATTTCCAGGAGCAGATGGGGATTTCTGATGGCACCCACATCACCAGCCTGGCTCCCTGCAACTGGCCCAAGTAAATTATTAGACACAATTTACTCTCATCTTTCCAGTAAAATCCGTCTTTGTGCTGTAACCCTGGGCAGCCCCTGGCACTGCTGTCCTGGTGCAGGTTATTCCCACCATGCTCAGCTGATTTGCATCTCCTTACCTGTGGAGCTGAGAAAAGGGATGCCCTGCCCGAGCACTGAAGTCTGGGCAACCCAACCCCAAATCAACAGGGATGATCCGGCAGGAAGTCAACGTGCTTGAAAAGAAAGCATAAAAATAGAACAGCCTGCGGTCTGGCTGAGAAGTCTCCTCTGGAAAACGCTTCCCCATCTAGCTGAGGTCACTTAGAAATAGTTTTGAGGTAGTAGAAACGCACATCATCCACCCCACGATTTGCACTGGAATCAGCCTATGAATCCCAGGGGATACGACCCAGCTCCGGAGGGGCTTTGCACTTGGGTGGGCCAATGAGTCGAGGGGGGCAGCAGCCCCCTTGCCTCCCTGTATCCGCTCGCACTACGCACACGGCTCTGCCCATTGCTGGATGGGGAAGCACTGCTGCCGTGCTGGAGATGCTGAAAGGACTAGTCAGTCCTCTTGCCAACCATGGCCACGCTTGGTGGCATTTGGGTGACAACACAGAGATGAACAACAATCCGAGGTGCGTTATCCCCCGTTAGCGGCTGGGAAGGTGGCGCGGCCACGAGCTGGTGCGGTCGTGGTGCCGTTACGCGCTCCGGGACGGGTCCTGTAACCGCTGCTGCCGCCTCACCCGGGCCGAGGGAGCTGTGCCACGAGCAGCACAAGTTCCTTTGGGCACAGCAGCAGGTTTGGGGGGTTCCCCTAACGAGAAGCAGTGTGTAGCCAAGGTGGGGCTCTCTGGAGCGGGTGAGCGGTCCCTGCCGTGGTTGGAAACTCTCCGGACGTGGGAGCCACGGCCGGGTGGCCTCGCTTTGCTCTTCCACAGCAGACGTGCCCAGAGYGGCGCTGCTCTGCCCTCCCGGCAGACGGACGGACGGAGGTTCCGAGCGCTCGCAGGGGTGGCAGAGCAGATAAGAGGGATAAATCCCGGCTAAGTGACAAAGCGAGCCGGCCCCTAATGCGGCGGCATTGCCGCCGTGTTCGCGCGCGGCCACGTAGCTTAAACGATTACTGCTCTGGCCAAAGCACGAGGAGCAGGTTGGCGGGCAGGGGGGCCCGCGCCGGGCTCTGCCCTTGAGAGCGAGCCCTGCTCGGGGCGCGCTCGTCAGCGCTTTCCGTAGCGAGGGCGCCAGCAAGGGAGGGAGCCACCCTGCTCGGCAGCCACGCTGCGCCCGGGGCAGAACGGAGCCGCGGCCGGGCTGGAAGGGTCACCCGCCTCCAGAGGGGCCCTTTCCACAGAGGGAGGAACAGGCTCTTCAGCTCTGGGTGCTGTCGCGGCCTCAATAGTGCAGGGATGTTCAAGCAATAGGTTCCGTGGCAGGAGCACGGGGCCTCCGCTCTGATCCTTGGTTACAGAGCCAGAGACTCGCTCCTTGAAAGTGATGGGTCAGTTTAGCTTTCCTCCTGTCCCAAAGCACAGGGTCTTTATGGGTTAATTCCTAGAGGCTGACTCAACTCCAGGGGAATAAAATAATCCCGTCTTCCTTTAAGCATTTCCAGGGATGCCGCAGGGTCTCCCTTACCGGAGCCAGTCCGAACGCAGAAAGGTTAATGGTGGGGTTTAAAAATGGAAAAAGCGGCTTCGCCCCCCTCCTTGTGCAATGGCCATGGGTGGCTGCACACCATGAAGMGCCCTGAGCTGAGGCGGTGCTCCTGCAAGCAGCAGGTGCTGCGGATTCGCGCCGCGGAGGAGCCGGGCTGCGGCGCGTGGAGCTSCGCGGGGCGGAGGCGGGCAAGGAGAGCGGTCCGGGGCGCGTGGGCCACGTCAGCGTCACCCGTGTGGGGATGGAGAGGCACCTCTTCCCCCGGCTTCCGCGGGGCTGCCCTGCCCCAGCGGGGCAGGTGGGACACTGGAAAACGAGGGTTTCCTAAAGGTAGACACAGTCTTGTTTTTCCAGGGAGGAAAACCCTTCGGGAGATGGCTGTGTGGCGTACGGAGATGGCAGGCGGCCCATGGAGGTGCTGGGTGGCCCGAGCAGTGTGGTGGCCGCGGTGCTCGATGCGCAGAGGTGCTCRGGGGCCGCAGTGCTCGGTGCCCGGAGGCGCTCGGTGGCCCAAGATCCTCCCTGGGTCGCCTGCAGCACGTGGGGTGCCGGGCGCTTCATGGGAGCAGCTCCGCTGGGAACGGTGGGAACCGCTGGGAKAGAATCAGCACAGGGCTGAGCTCTATCTATGGCCTGAACTGGAGCTGAACCCGGCCCTGTTTTGCTTTGTTTATTTTTTTTCTCCAAGTTCAAAAAAAAGTTCACAGGGAGGGAGGCGACRTGGGGCGGGAGGGAGGACGGCTTTTTTTTTAGAGAAGTTGCACGTTTTATGATTTTGCTGGAATGTGACTTCGTGCCTGCATGGAAGCGCTGGGGCTCCACAAAAGCAGCTCCTCTCACAGTATCATCCCCAGTTCGGCTCGTGGTGGTTCCAATGCACCTTGCTCTGGCTCCCTCTTTTACCATCTTACCARCAAAAGAAAGAAAACCAGCCCGGCTGCCAGCGATGCCAAACCCGAAGCAAAGTGCCAGCCAAGCGGGCGCTGACCGACGCCGTGCTGGTCCTCGAGAGCCTCCTCCYGCCCGCGGCCGCCCTGGTTCCCGCTCCGTCGGCTCTGCGGTACCGCGCGCAGGGAAGCAGAGGCTCTGCTCGCCGCCGGGCGCGGCTTCGGCCAGGGGCCGTCTCCAGCCCTGCTCCGGGGCGCACAGCGGGGTGGTCCACCGGAACCCCCGGAGCAGCTTCTGCGGCGACGCCGTCCCAGTGAGCTCAGGTGGAAGGTCGGAAATGGGTCTGGCATCTCCCAGCAAACGAGCGCTCCGGAAGGCGCCTCTTCCCTAAAATCCCCCAATTATAGGAATATGGAGGCGTCTCTCCCAGCGTTCCCCGTGGCCCGGCCGGTGACTGCTCTGCAACCTGGGCGCCCACGTGGCTGTTTTGCCTCCGAAATGACTCAAGAGCTGGTTGAAACTTGACCGAAAAAGGGATGCCCTGATTTTAACACCGATGCCCCCCTCGACCGCTCGCCAATTTAGGGAATGCGCGGGGCCGGCGCCATTCCTGGAACGGGAGCGACTAGGGAAGGAGTCGCGCCTGGCTGGCTTCTGACTCCGACACATTTGATAGCCATGCAGGGCGTACGGGGAAACGTGTAACTCTGTCCCGCGGAGCTGCAGACGGAGTTTCGTCATCGGGGCCGCTGCGCCGTGAAATAAAAGCCGCGCGCAGCCCCCGGCTGCTCTCTAACCTCTGCTATTTGGGCGCCCCGAGGCGAGCGGAGGGCGGCGGGTGCGTCCTCGCCGACGGACCCGAGGCTCCACGTGCACGAGGGGGAAACCGGGCTGCCTGGGGAGCACCGGCACACGGCCTCGCTGGGAGAGCGTCCCCCGACGGCGGGAGCCCCTGGCGCGCTCAATGAGGCGCCTTAAGCGGCGGCGAGTGTTTTGGAAAGCCCTCGGTAACCCGAGCGGGCGGGCGAGCGGTGCCCGGCGCCCTGCGGATCGGGTTGCCCCCCGGGGATTTGCTCGGCGTCCCATGACGGGCCTGGACGGGAGCCCAGACGTCACGGCACCGCGGCGCTCGGCGGCGCGCGGGAGGCGCCCGGGGACTCCGCAG